>JAYKAV010002906.1:527378-539332 GCA_035582835.1 Phoebastria nigripes | reverse complement strand
AACATGAGCCGGCAGCGTGCCCAGGTGGCCAAGAAGGCCAATGGCATCCTGGCCTGTATCAGAAATAGTGTGGCCAGCAGGAGTAGGGAAGTGATTTTGCCCCTGTACTCGGCACTGGTGAGGCCCCACCTTGAATACTGTGTTCCGTTTTGGGCCCCTCACTGCAAGAAGGACATTGAGGTGCTGGAGCGTGTCCAGAGGAGGGCAACGAAGATGGTGAAGGGTGTGGAGAGCAAGTCTTATGAGGAGCGGCTGAGGGAACTGGGAATGTTTAGTCTGGAGAAGAAGAGGCTCAGGGGAGACCTTATTGCCCTCTACAACTACCTGAAAGGAGGTTGCAGTGAGGTGGGTGTCGGTCTCTTCTCCCAAGCAACTAGCGATAGGACGAGAGGAAATGGCCTCAAGTTGTGCCAGGGGAGGTTTAGATTGGACATTAGGAAAAATTTCTTTACTGAAAGAGTGGTTAAGCATTGGAATAGGCTGCCCAGGGAAGTGGTGGAGTCACCATCCCTGGAAGTATTTAAAAGACATGTAGATGAGGCGCTTAGGGACATGGTTTAGTGGGCAYGGTGGTGTTGGGTTGACGGTTGGACTCGATGATCTTAGAGGTCTTTTCCAACCTTAATGATTCTATGATTCTATGATGGTAGCTAGTAAGTGTAAGGATGTAAGTTTGTACCTTTTGTCAACAAGCTCTGTGTGTACAGCAAAATAATTCAAAAAAACCAGACATGTTAAGCACATTGTAGGATCAAAAAATAAACACAGCCAATAAGATTAAAATAGTTATCATTAGCTGCTATCACTAAAACATTGCAACACCAGATTCAGTGAAAATTAGAAATGCAAAGGTGATGATGAATAAAACACTTTGGGCTTTTAAATACTGCCCATTATTTTCTGTCCATGCTTCAGTGAATGAAATTAAAGAGCTCCAGAAGCATAATAAGGAAGTCCATTTTACATCTTTCAATAAGGTTTAATTTTCCTACTATATACACACTGAGGCTTTTTTAATCACAGCAGAACTAGATTCAGCATGAAACCACACCTTAAAGAAATCTTTATTTTAAACAGATTTCAAAACTCTTATGTAACCTAGATTATGTCAAATTTATTCAAATAATGTTGTTAGCGAAGAAAAATGTGTTACTCTTATACAGAGTTTGATTACAGTAGGTTTCTTTCTAACTAGTCTTAGCAGAACTTGAATCTAGCATAAAGAAATTCTTGTTTTAAATGAAAATATACAGATTAAAATGAGTCTTATTCATTGATTTGACTATTGTGGTTATGCAGTTTTTGACTGGTAGTGGGGAAGACAGAAGGCTCCTTGATTTTAATACATCTGGTATAAAGGATGTTCTTCAGAGTAGATGACTTCCAAGGGAAAAAATGGCAGCCAAAAATATGTCAGTGAACCTGCATTGTTTAACAACAAAAACAAATACGTTACTCATTGATATTACAGCTTTTGCTTTGGGAAATGCTTATTGCAACATTGGCGATCTTCAGCAAGATGCTAGTGGGCAATGGTGTACCTTTATATCTTTAATGGCTAGAAAGAAAAAAACTTTAGAAGACCTTAGAAGATTTAGAAGAAAATAAAAGATTTACATTTTTTTTTTCATGAAATAATTTAATTTTGTTTAGTAAAGATATCTTCTTAAAAGAAAGAATTACATGTGGAAAATATTGGAAAACATTGGTGTATACAGTACTGGAATGAAACAAATCTCTCTAAAAGATGAACTATTTTAATAATTATTTGTTTAACATTTTATAGTAACTCAGTGTATCTACACCATAGCATGATCTAGGGAATTTGAAGACAATGTTTCACTAACACAGAGGCAAAGGTTGATGTACAGACTGTTTCACCAGAGGCAGCAGTGCAGCCTCTGGCAGTGCTCTATTCATGTTGTAGGTCCCGAGTGTGTTTCCAGAGGGCTGTGATTGCAGTCTTCTGCAATATAGATGGATCATCCTTGGGCGTTCAACAGGGCCTTTCAGGCCCCCTGGCAAGGAAGGCACTTCTAGCACTTGCCCCATCCCTATGCTGTGTGCAAAATGTTCTGATAAATGTTAATACTTCCCATAAGAAAACTTCATGACATATATCATGCAAGAAGGAATCAGGCTTGGACTTCTGGGCTCACAAACTTTGCCATCACTCTTCCAAGATCGGCTTGTACCTTTATATGGCAGCCAACACCACCAGGAAACAACAGTGTGTGCTTCTGCAAGCTTGGCCTGTTTGATTGAGCAAATGAGCTCTTCTTCTCTTGCCTCCCAAGACTCTCACCATGCCTGCTCTGTGGCCTTTTCATTTTGGTGCTCCACCTAGGGGCCAACAGCTGGTTCTTGGAATTCATGTCTCGCCTGGAGACATAAGATAGACTATTGGGGTTTGTTGGGTTTGTTTGATTTTTTGTATATATGGGATGATGTAAGAGTAAACTAAAGCAGGGAGCTAAGACAGTTTCTTCAGAGAGGCCAGTCAGGATAAGACTATTGTCTCAAAAAACACACATTTTATTTCCTCCCCAAAAATCTTTAATTTGTCCAGAATTGAAAGAGTTTGTTCTTATCCCTCACAATTACAAAGAGAACAGACTTCTGAGCCAGTTTCCATGCTTCACTGCCTCTCAGTCATCTACTAATTGTCCTGAAGATTTAATAGAGAGGACACTGTCTGGACCATGCTGGAATGCTCTAAAATCACACACCCATTGGGAAAGCAAACTTAAACTACTTGAATCAAAGAGTCAAGTCAGTCAACATTATGAAAAACATCTCTACACACAGCTCTCTACAAAAGCCCTGTAAATCAATTAGTCATGGTACATGTAACAACAACATCCAGCTTAAACCAACTCTGAATTCTACTAAGAAAGCAACAACCCACTTTGGTTTTGAAATCGGGGCTGGTTATTGTTCCTTTGGGCACTCAAGCAACTGGTTAGAGAAAAACACACAGACAGCCCACCTCGCACAAAGATACTGGTTCACTAGCTTTACAGTGATTCCTGGAAACAGATTTTATATGGACATGGACATACATGGAAATGAAGAGATAGCAGATATCATACAGGAAATCACACAGATGGCCTGACTTGTGGCAGAGTGTGTGAGAGGCAACAGGATGGCATCTTGCATTCTCCATCTTGGGGTGGGACTATGAATTTTGAAACAAACCAGCCACTTCTAAATTCAGTTTCTGACACGTATATGGTATTTGCCAAGAGACATACTAAGGGAAAAGTCACATGTGTATTTCGTACTAGCTGACAAGGCATTCTGTCATTAGCTGTTGTTGGCCCAGAGATCTTATACATCCAGTTTCTACACAGATTTGGGTCACCTGAAAATCCTGTCTGATCAGCCATGTTGGAGAAGCCAAACATTCAAACTCATGTTTGAAAGCCAAAGAGCCGAGAGGGTGTGGGTGCTTACTATGCTCGTTCACCACCTCAACACCTGTTCTTGGCCATGTACATAGTTCTCTTATAGTAAGAAACTCTTAGGGTTCCAGTTCAGTGCAGGGAAAATTCTTCCAGATATCCAGTACTTGTGAAGACTTTGGGTACTTATGTGGACAGCCAAATAAGTCAGAAATCTTCTCTGACTGTAAATTATCAATGTAATAGAGCTTTTGAAGAAGAACATCATGCATGAAGGTGTAAATGCATCATTGGCACATAATGTAGAGACTTTTATGCCTTGGAAGATATATGCTGGACTAGGGCAGATGGCTCCTGGATTCCTATGGATCTGAGAGTACACACTGGAAGGTGCTGAGACCTATCCCCATCACCATTTTTTAACTAGCTAGAATATACTATAAAGGCCAGATGGTTTAGCCATCAGAAATCTTGGCTGCTAGGCRGTGTGACAAGACACTAAAGATGCAGCCTTGTAGCCCCTACAGAATCAACAAGAACCACACAATTTATAATACAATAATTTTGTTAGGGAGCAGCAAGGGCCAGCTACTGCCTGATGACCAGCTGGGAGGCAAGGGTGACCCTAGAACTGGCAGAGCCTGTACTGATGGGAGGCAGTCCTTCAGGGACTAAATGCTGTGAGCAGAGCCCGGGGGCTGGTCCATTGGGTCCCTCGGCAGCCCCAGACACAGCAAGCAATGAACCAGGCCCAGGCAGTCCAGCCAGGAGCAAAAGGCAATGGGGCCAAAGACAGGGCTGGAGACAAGGCTACAGCATGGGTCTGAAGTCCATAATGGGTCAGGGCCAGAGGCAGGGCTGGAGACAAGCTGCAACTTATGTCCGAAAGGCCCATCCAGGAGACGGACCTCCAACAGCACAAGTCCTAGGGCCATGGAAAATGGGTCAGAGAAAGGGCTGGAGACCAGCACACCTAAAATGTAGTTTGGGCAGAAACTGATTGCTCCAGGCTGAGCTGAAATGGGGCTCCTGGCCCCATGGGCTGTGCTGGGGGGAGGCCCCAGCTGAGTCTGGGCAGAGCCCGTAAGGCCAAATGGTGCCTTCAGGACCCTGACAAATTTCTAATTAGACTTAAATTCTAAAAAAAAAAGTTAAAATGAGATGTCAAATAATTGATAGGTAAATTGTTCCAAAACAATGATTAAACTATTATGATCCTTCTTCACCCATTGTTTATTGATGCATTGAAAAAAGCCCATTGCAGTATGTTTTTCAAAACAGACATCAAACAGTGGGCTGAAATGATACTGTTGACCCGACTGAATATTTAACTTTGCAGATATACAAGTAGGGAAAATTAGGCTCATGAGAGGCCCAGCTAATTAGGACTTTTGCTATTTGGCATAAGCAGCTGAGTTATAGGTAAATATCTTTTACCCAGAAGAAGATATAATTAATTGGGGAATTGAGCATAGAACATGATAACTTGCTTGGCTGGAATATATAGACAAGTACCAGGACTGATTTAGTATCAAATGTTTTGATAAGTCACTTAAGACATTAAGTTGTAATAATAATGTAACCATTCCTATATTATTGATGTAGAATTGAAATAAATATACAGAAGTGATTTGCATAGCCTATAAGAATTAAAAAAAAAAAAAAAAATTCTGCAGCATCAAGGAAAAGAGAAATGCTTGGAAAGTGAACACATAAAGAAAACAGTATTTATAAAGTCTAACAAATAGTTTTACTGGAACTTCCTGGCTAGAAATAACAGGTTAAACAGTTTTTGTCCTGTTGCTCTGAGTTATGTTCCTTATGCCCAAGTTGGAGACAACTGCTTTGATTTCAACAATAAGAAAACAGGAGCCTGAGCTTCTGTTGAATGATACCTGATATAAGTCAAAAAATAAACCAGCAAAAGTAATAAATGTTTATTACATCCTATCTAAAATGAATTAATGATGCCCTTGGCATATTTCAACATCTTTATATATTTCTAGACAGGTAGAGCTGTACCTGGCTCAGAAAAATATTTCAAATAAATTATTTACTTTTGGTCCATGGACTTGTCAATAGCAAACAACAGACATGAGATATCAATAAGTAATTCCTGGAAAGAACACTAGTCCACATCTTCTCCACTGACTTTTTTCCCATTGCTTTTCGCTCCATTTTTTTGCACTGAATATTGTGCTGTCACTAACAGAATTAGGGAAATTTTACAAGGTAAAAACGTAACATAAACATTTTCAGCAAGGTGAACAGATATATTTGTTTCCCAAGGTCAGTTGCTCTCAGTGAGATTTACTGAAGAGGAATGGTTACAAATCGATGAACATTTTAGCAAAATAACGACATAACAGCATACATGAATATATAATACCTACTTGTCAGGCAGAAATGGAAAGTAGGGCTAACAGATAAGAAAAGTAAAGAAATGAGAACAATGTGTTTTAAGTTGATTTCCTAAGAAAATGAAGCACATAAAATTATACTTGTCTGTTTGTCTGCCTGGAATACTCCTCTGAGAAGCGTCAGCTAAATCTGATAGCTAAATTTGATAAAGAAAGAAGCGTGTGTGGGAGAAGTTATTAAGTTCCTACAAATTTCTTGAAAATCATTTTGCCTGCATACTGTTAATGTCCTTTATATTTCTCTTGTAAAAAACTCCAGATTTTAGTTCACATTGGCATTAGCGGTAAGAAATGACACTGACACAGCATGGTGGCTGACAGGGAATATTCTGAAGGAAAAGGAAAAYAAAAGATCATGTTGGTAAGAGAGATTAAGGCAGGATTCGGCTCAAGGTTAAGATACCCAAATGTACAGTCTGAAGGTAGGTTTGCACATTCCCATAACAGTCAGTGGTGATCGTGTCAGTGTAGCAGGAGTGCGATTCAGTTCAGCCTGACAGAATACATGACTGGTCAGTGGACTGACCAAATTGTGGTGAATACTTGTGGCATACCCTTACCCAGAGAACCCCACTATTCAAATAGCATTTTAAAACTTTTAAAAACTTGTACTGGAGAATTATGATAATTTTATCATACCCTTAGAATGAGCCCTTCTGTGCAAGAATTTCGTGGCCTGATGATAAGAAAAAGAGGTGCAAGGGCACAGAGCTTATAATTAGAATTATGCATCACTGGAGAATCCATTTAGTAAAACAATTTATGTACTTACAGAGAGTTAACAAGTCCTCCTGAACACATATGGTATTTCACAGCCTCAATAATGAAATGCAGTAGCATTCATAATATTTTTTTCAACAAAAAATGTTTAGTCAACATCTTATCTGAGTGACTAGAGGCTACAGTCACGGTTACTTCAAACATCTCTGATTTTTAAATCTTAGATAAATTTTTCAGACCAGACACCATAATTAGAATCTCCTTAATGCCCTTCATTAGTATAAAAGTCACAACATCTTGTTATACAGACTAACTTTCTAATGCAATTGCCCAAAACTATTATAAAAAGTCCTCTAGGAATTGGTTCTGTTTTATCTGTAGTAATGAGTCTTCTATATTGTCTAAATTTTCACACAGGTTATGAAGCTTTACTCTGTGACTTCTGTTTCCCTTGCGCTCTATTTCAACTTACATCAGCACAAGGGAATGAACAAGTTTTCAAGGTAACAGTTTCTGCTAACCTAAATAATATGAAAGTTTACAGAAGGGTTCCACTGGCCAAAGAACACTTGCATTTAGCTTTTATTTGTTTATTTTTTAATTAGGGTAGCAAAACTTAATTAGTCCTAAATGTAAAAAAAAAGAAGAGACACATAAAGATACTAAGATAAAGAACTGAAAATATGGTTCATATTTCTTTGTATTCCCGTGAAATTATGCTGTTAATAAGATGTATACTTCACAGATACATTGTATCTAATATCATGCATACTGTATTAAATATAATGAATATCATTATTTTGGTGATTAACACATAAGCAGTATTTCTGTACTCTGACACCACAGTTTCAGGCTCATTTCTTTGGTTATCTTGCAAATGAGTAGTTAAAAGAAACAAGTGTGAGAAAATACTGTCTTTTAATGAATAAGACTGCAGATAAAGTCATCTGGATAAACATGCATGCAGTATATTTTCAGCAATTATAACCATGGTCAATATGCATCTTTAGACAGAACTGTAAGCCAAAAAAATACACTCTAAACAATTATTCCAGGATTTCTCCTGGAATAATAATAGTAATAATAATAACAATAAAAATTAAAAGCACCGTTCTATACTGTTAAGCTAGCCACATGTGCTGTGGTGAATTTTCCCGCATAGAGAATTCCAAAAGCAGGGCCCCAGATAAAAATCCCCTAAATCTACTATCTTTAATCCTCACAATTCTGCTATAAAAAACTAACACGGCTGATCTCACAAGTGCCATATATACCAAAGATGTCATACAGGGCAGCAGTTGTTTCCTGGACTGAAAAAACACACTTTATCAAACTGGGTTTATCATGGTTTTGAGGATTGTCACTGAACATCACTTGCAGTCAGCTATGAAAATGGAACCAGAATGATAAGAGCATCCTGCACTAAAGGCTAGTTAAGGATGATGTAAGCCCTCGAGACAAATGGATAGAGGTTGAGTCTTTGAAAGTTTTAGGACGTCTTCATGGACTAATTTCAACTGAGTTTGTTATAATGACAAAAACAGGGACCCACATCATTGGAAAGCAAAGCATGCACCTTCATCACAAGCTGTAGATGAAAAAAAGATTTTTATGCTGTTCATCTTGCAGGGAAAAACAGGGGCAATTTGTCCACGTAGAAAAAATGGGGTCAAACACCTTCCAAATCCGTGGAACTTCTTTAATTTATTTATCCAAATGCTTCACATCTGGACAAGTATTACTTCTTTTTTAAGATCGGGTAACAGCAAGTATTTTTAAAATCTATGTATTTCCATTAACCACTTCACAAATGTGGGGACGATAATGAAATTGTAAAATACAGGCCTTGTAAAAAGAAGTGGCGGAATATAAGCTCTATATGAATGATAATGCAACACAAAAATAACTCAGAGCAGCTTTGTATAGAATATGAACAGGGGAAATGGTAAGCTGAAACTTTATGGGATCTTACACATAAGCACCCTCATAAAGAATTAGCAGCTCCACAGCACAATCCTCTGAAGTGTCTTTTAGAGGAAACCAAAGGGTTTTAAAGCAAAGACATATACATATAACTCATGTTTCTACACAGAGAAAAAAATCAAAAAGTTAATTTGGGAATTTAAGATGAAGAAATTATGCTTAATTATTACTTAAAACATCCCATGGGAGAACATTTATTTAAATATATTTTGCAATTTAAATATAATTAGCATGGTATTAGCAATTCCAACAACAAACACGTAAATGGGCAATTCAAAATGCTGACTTGATTTCATTTTTGTTCAACGTAAATGTACAACTTAGAAATATTTCTCTCATTTTGTTTAACAAAATGCTATGTTATAATAGCGAAGAGTTGTAACGTATTAGACATGCTTGACTCCAAGTGAAAACGGGAAGCTGAAGGTGCCAAATACTTCTCCAAAGGTATTTAGCACTTTGCAATGATCAATCCTTAAAATTTAACTATAACTGTTACTTGTTTGGTAGTGAGTGAAATGAAGTATCGTAACTTCTCTCGATGCACCTTTTTGGGACTGGCTTCACAGGGCACACTTCACCTTGGAGAACAGAGCCCCACCACTGCCCCACTCTAAGTCTGTGTTTCTGGGCCGTTTCTCAAAATGGAGCGTCTGCAGTTCCTTATTTCCCTGTTCCACTCTTTCAATAGCCCATGTGTGTCTGCTAATGTCTGGACTTGGAGCACGTGGCTTACTGCAGCGTCACAAGCTGCTTCATTACCCTGGGAGCACCAGTTAATCCCGGTGCCTCTCCATCATTCCTCCCTCCCCTTGCTGTTTACTCATGAGAAGCCTGGACTTTGTGGTCCGTCTTTTGCAGCAGATGCAGCAGAGGAAGTACACACTTTGCCAGTGCAGACTAATAGCTTCTCTGTTGTTTCCTGAGGGGGTCTTTCGCATTTCTCCTGATAGCATTGAGTTCCCAGCCTTTTCTAATTCCCAATTACTTGCTTACTTCCAACCCTCCTCAAGGTTTTTGATTTTTTTTTTAATTTGGGGAAAATAATTTCATATGCATAAACTGATGCACATTATGTTTATGTTTTAATATCTATATACATTTGGGAACTATCATATCTTCATTTTGACTGTCATATCAAACTGAGTTTCCACAATTCCTGTTGACTCCAACTGTAATAAGATTACTCTTTAAGTGTCCATTAAAATATGACTGTGGAATCATATAATTGTAAAACCAAATAATCTATGCCCCAGTTTAGCTTACTTTTTATTAAATTTAATTTTTATGATTCCGTAAATTTGCACTTGCTTTTTCATATGCGGATGAGGGATTTTTCAAACAAATACGATGGATGTGAAAGTGTATTGAAATTATACAGACACTTTAAAAAGTACTTATTTTTTTAATGTTTGAAAGCCATGGTAAAAATTACTAGAATTAAGCAAATAACTCAATAGAAACTAATTACTCAACTTACATTGTTTGCTTCCCCAGCTGCTAATTGATTGTTCATATATATTAAAATAAGCAAATGCTTAAACTTTAAAATCACTCTTTGGATTGATCACAGTTTTCTACATATATTACACATTCACTCTTTGAGTTGTGAATGAGTTGTAATTAGCTAAATTAACCATCCGCTCATATGGCTGATGGAGGGAACCCTTCTGATAGTAATAATTGCAAATACATCTGAAGTTTGTATTTGCATGTGCCAATATAAAATTCAAGTTCTGAAACTGGAAATAAAAACTTTGGTGGCTGTATGTCACCAGCATGACAAGTTAACAACATTTTCCTGGAATGTGATACAAAAAAAGTATGACCATATCAATTCATATAATGGCCTGAATTATTCTTTTGCATTTTTTTCTTAAAATAAAAATAAAACCAAAGAACCCTCAACCTCTTTACTAAGTTCTTGCTCTGACTTGACTACAGATGGTAAGCAAAATGTACCTACCAAGGTGCAATGGCTGGTAGCTCTATTTTTCTAAGTCACTTCAAGTTCATCTTCAGAGATTTCAAAAGGCTGAAGAAACAGGTATGACAAAGCATTGTTTTGTATGTATTAAAAGACATCCAGATTCTTTCCTCCAAACTTCTCCTCAAATGTGATTCTGGGAAATTGTGGTTTGACATTGTTTTCTCATGACAATTTTAGATGAAAGATCTGTGGATTTTTTATATGACAAGCCCAACAAATTTCTTTGGTGTTGAACAAGCTCAGGTAATCTAAATTATGAAAAAAAGCAATTAGATATGAACTATTAGAAAAAATTCTGTTAATTTACAACTGGTAATATCTTTTCCTTAATTAAGCTTTAATTAAAACACAACCTTAATTAAAAGCATTGCTTGCATCAACAGAGAAATTGCAGCTTTATAGAAATACGAAAAACAATGCTCAATGGCGTCACGTCAAATGCACGTGTGCTATATAAAAGCTCTTAATATTGTCAGAGAAGAGACTGACATAATAGCCTGTGTCAGGGCACCTTTTGCTAATGCCACTGAACAACACGCAGCAACATGACACACGGAGTCGAGTGACACAATGGCTCGTGTCAAAGAACCAGATGTAGTACTTTGAGGATGTCAAGGTACATTGAGTTTTTGTGAACTTCAACATATCTGACATACCATGACAACAAAAAATGTTTTTACAAATACATTAACGACAAAAAGACAGCCAAGGAGAACCTCCATCCTTTATTGGATGCAGGGGGGAACATTGCAACCGAGGATGAGGAAAAGGCTGAGGTACTTAATGCCTTCTTTGCCTCAGTCTTCAATAGTCAGACCAGTCACCCTCAGGGTATTCAGCCCCCTGAGCTGGAAGACGGGGACRGWGAGCRGGATAAACCCCCCATAATMCAGGAGGAAGYGGTGAAMGACCTGCTAYGCCACCTGGACGCTCACAAGTCCATGGGGCCRGATRGGATCCACYSRAGAGTGCTGAGGGAGCTGGCGGAGGAGCTTGCCAAGCCACTCTCCATCATTTATCAGCAGTCCTGGTTAACGGGGGAGGTCCCCGACGACCTTGGAGGCTTGCCAATGTGACGCCCATCTACAAGAAGGGCCGGAAGGAGGACCCGGGGAACTACAGGCCTGTCAGCCTGACCTCGGTGCCAGGGAAGATTATGGAGTGGTTCATCTTGGGGGCTCTCGCAAGCCATGTGCGGGACAACCAGGGGATCAGGCCCAGCCAGCATGGGTTCATGAAAGGGAGGTCCTGCTTGACTAACCTGACCTCCTTCTATGACCAGGTGACCCGCCTAGTGGATGAGGGAAAGGCTGTGGCTGTGGTCTACCTGGACTTTAGTAAAGCCTTCGACACTGTCTCCCACAGCATTCTCCTAGAGAAGCTGGTGGCTCATGGCTTAGACAGGTGTACTCTGCGCTGGGTAAAAAACTGGCTGGG
>JAYKAV010002906.1:373801-519126 GCA_035582835.1 Phoebastria nigripes | reverse complement strand
GTTTAGTGGGCATGGTGGTGTTGGGTTGATGGTTGGACTTGATGATCTTAGAGGTCTTTTCCAACCTTAATGATTCTATGATTCTATGATTCTATGATAATGGTAATATTAAATTTATTTTCATGCAGCTAGACATCAAAACTTAACTACAGTCTTAGGCTCAAGGTCAAATGTCAGAACAGAACCTGAAAAGAACTTTAGATCAATATCAGGTATCTGAGATCTGAAGCTAATGTTCGCTGATACCAACATAGTAAACCCTTTACTACATAACAGAAAATCAACAAACTGTCATGAGATAACATTAACTATTTTAATACTGCATACAAGGAGATATACATCCAATTAAAATCTCACAAGTATGAAGGACATGTAACTGCATTTAGCTGTAAACACTGTCAAACTTTGCTTCTGTTTACTCGATTTATTTTAACTTCCGGTACACTGAAGCAGGAAAACTTAATGCTTTTATGCACTGTAGTTGCAAGACTAACTTCTCTGTTTTTAACCACCAAAGATCTAGTGGAACAGCTTCTGTATTCAGCAGAAAGGCTTTGACACACTTCAGGATTCTTCCCCAAAAATCATTAATGAGGTAAAGGCCTTTCATACACAAGTACAAGTGAAGAAAAGGGTATTTCTTATAAGGTAGCTCTTACAGCCCGGGAAGCAGTCCACGGAGTATATTCACCTCAGGTTTTGCACATTGTTTCCAAGGAATACACCATATACATTAAATAAATGGTCAGYTGGATATTATATTCTCTTGAGTCAGTAACATTCCTTTTACTCATGGTGATAAACTTCAGGCGACCATCCAGCTATGTACAGGGACCATGTAACCAYGAAAAACTGCAGAGGTAAATAAAACACCAACACTGTAGTTCTTTGGGTGACATGTTTAACCACTTAGCATGCTTCTATTAAACACATATCTTACAAAGTTTTATCCAGATGAATTGCAATTGCATTTTCCTTCCTTTAGTTGTTGAACTGCCTTAACAGAGAAACCTACCATCAGTTAAACACTTGGATCTACCCTGGAATTTACGTGCAATAATCATCCCAACTTTGCCTTTTCATTCCAATATTTTACATGTGATTCATAGTGATACTTAACCATGAATGTCTTTAGGCATATATGAGTGGAGTTAAATTGCTAAAATGAAACTATTTTGCATCTGTGTAGAGATTCTTCTCTATCACTATAGTAATGGCTTAATTTCCCTCCCAAAAGCAAAGACTTTCCTAAATTGTTTTTTTTTTTCGAAGTCTATTCAATTTTAAAATACTCAAATGAACAAAATACAGTTGTCACTTTTGAGTAGGAAACACTATTTCATGTTTATATGGGATAGATTCAAACTCTGTTATTAGTTGTGCTTGCATACTGGTTTTATCATAACATTTTAATTGTCAGAATTTGAAACCAAAATACAGTTATTATTAAGCAAGCGTCTGGAGATGTCTCAGCTAGAAACACATTGCCTGATCTCAGTACACTTTATAAATGGACCTTATATGGATACTCAAGATAGTTGGACAAAACTAAATTCCCTTAAGTTAGGTATTTCTGAAAATCATCACCTAAAGACACAGTTGGGAACTTTATTCACAAGCATTGAAACTACCTGAAATTTTTATCGTTCTTAAAACAGTGGTAGAGTACAGATGCCTAAAGATGGTCTCTTTTATTTCTTTTTTCAGCTGACTAGTAAGCAGTTCTGTCCAGCATTCATTAAAATGCATTGATGCTGCGTAAAAACAAAAGCTATACTAATAAAAACAAAACGAGATGTTTAAATGAACCCTACTGAATTATTTTGGACTTCTAGCAACAGGAGTTGGAAGAGACAATGATAAACATTTCCTTCTTCAGATGCTTTCTGTACAGTAACGGAACTCCTGAGGAAGCTCTAGAAGACTTTGCCATGAAAATGGTGACTCCTGCATACAAAAGTGCACTCTTCAGCACATAACACATGTTGACTGTATGAGCACTAATCAGAAATT
This sequence comes from Phoebastria nigripes, assembly GCA_035582835.1. Taxonomy (NCBI): domain Eukaryota; kingdom Metazoa; phylum Chordata; class Aves; order Procellariiformes; family Diomedeidae; genus Phoebastria; species Phoebastria nigripes. The sequence continues at coordinate 517,113 of JAYKAV010002906.1, read as the reverse complement.
TTAAAGTCATCATTCTCTACTTGATGGGAGTAAGAGGAATTGACTCTCAGAAAACAGGAAAGATATTTTGCCAAACCCAGTGCGTAGAAAGTAATTGTATCAGAACCCTCCTGGCTTTGGGAGCCTTTTGTGAATTGAAAACTACAGCAAGATTGGCACTTTCATCATTATTTAATACCAAACTTATAAATGAAAATCCTCTTCCTCGTTCACTTGACAGTGGGTTCCATGACAATGATTCAAAATATAATAAAAACCCTTGCAATGCTTTATAGGTGACGTGTTTGACAGAATACAACTCTTGAGGACTTATGTCCTGAGTCATAAAGGTTTTTCAGAAGTTAATCATAAAAATGATCTAGCAGATTAAAACCCATTCTAAATGCATACATAATGGATAGTGTTTTCAATAATTCTGAAACTGCATTATCAAGATTGTAAACTCTCTGGGAAATCCGTAAAGAATATCACAGCATTTCTTTGTTTCCAAAATGCAAAGCACCAGATTTACTCTGGTAATATCTCAACATAGTTCAACTGAAGTGATTGAAATCACTCTTATGTTTGTCAAAAATCAATTTAAAAATACGGGTGTTACCAATTTTTTCATTTAATATTAAAAATCTGATATGATTTCCAGCTTGGCTAATTCAAAGCACATGTGTTGGACTTTGGCAGCTCACATGAAGAAATGTGTCCTGGTTTCAGCTGGGATAGAGTTAATTTTTTTTTCCTAGTAGTTGGTATAGTGCTATGTTTTGGATTTAGTATGAGAATAATGTTGATAACACACTGATGTTTTTAGTTGTTGCTAAGTAGTCTACTAGTCAAGGACTTTTCAGCTTCCCATGCTCTGCCAGGTGCACAAGAAGCTGGGAGGGAGCATAGCCAGGACAGCTAACCCAACTGGCCAACGGGGTATTCCATACCATGTGACGTCATGCTCAATATATAAAGAGGAGGGGTGGTCCAGGAAGTAGCGATCGCTGTTTGGGTATCGCTCAGCGGGTGGTGAGCAATTGCATTGTGCATCACTCATTTTGTATATTCTATCATTACTATTATTATCATTATCATTATTTTCCCTCCCTTTTCTGTTTTATTAAACTGTCTTTATCTCAATCCACGAATTTTACTTTTTTTTTTCCCAATTCTCTCCCCCATCCCACTGAGGGGAGGGGGGAGTGAGCGAGCGGCTGTGTGGTGTTTGACTGCCTGCCGGGTTAAACCACAACAAAATGTTTTTCAATGAATAATTTTTAAAGTAGCCCCCTCTATTATCTACTCATTTATGTGGGAAAGATCAAGAGCAGTAACATTTAGAAATCAGCATCTACACAATAGTTTTGTTACAATGTTTAACATGAATAACCACATAATTATGTATAAGAGAAAGATTTATATAGCAACCTGTAACTGCTCATGTCAAAGTTCCGTGCAGTGGCTTGAAAGGAACCATTAAGTTGTGAATGGGCAATTTTATTCTTTTTTTTTTAAATCTAAATATATACTTTTCAACAGAAGTTTATGGTCCTTTGGTGCTACTCTGGTCTATTAGGTAAATAGCAGCCACATACTTACACACATACACATACACATACACATACACAGCTGTGTGTGGTTTTAAAATATATCTACACACATATATATAGATATACACACAAGAGACCATAATAAGTGTTTTCTAGCTCAGAATTTATCTTGGATGATACATGCTTTATGCCTTTTGTATTCATCTCATTCATATGATAAACAAATTAATTTAGTGAGAATTTCTAGTCTTGGCCTGTTAAATTTTTAAAAATTGTCTGAAAAGTGTGTTGGCATTGAGGCAGCAAAGTTAACATAACTTCTAAGGGAAGTAGGAACATTTGCAAAAGATTGCACCTGATTTCAGATCTTTGTGGTTTATATTAATCACATGCTACTTGACCTCTGATCAATAGGATGTGATCAAAAAGATTGTAAAGAATGAATATAACCACCATACAACACTGACCCAAAAAGAGACAATTGCAAGTTTGCCTGAAGAGTTCCGACACCCAATGAAATTAAAAAAAAAGCTGCATTAATAGTGAATTTCAGTTTCTGTCAGGCATTTTTCTTGTTAATAATCCTTAGCACTCTAATTGCATGGCATTTTGCAAAGCTCACAAAAAAATGACCTGCTCCAGACTAGTTGGGCATAACAAAAACAATTATGTATCCATAATTCATGTTTTATTTGTTCTATTTTTTCCTCTGTTATATGATAGCTACCATAAACAAAGCAAGTTCTGGGTTTGCTTATGCTGGCATGTCAAGTTACAGCCTTACTGGGAGCCTCAAGTCTAGCAAGAGCTTGAATGAAGATTTGTCTTATTTTGTGTATACCAGAGTTGTAGATCTTGCTGTAACATGGGAGCTCACATTCTACAGTAGTAAGTCTTTTGTCCTAAAGAAAATAGGTTTACTGTCAACTGGAAGTGATTTTCTGGTGATGGTCTTCATGGCCAAATCAAGTATGATCTACTAGAGGAAGAGGAAAGCCAGATAGCTAATCCCAGGTAACATGACATGTACATGCTAAACTAGGTAGTGCTGATGTAGAGGCTAACACTTGGCTAAGCTCTCATCCCACCGGTAAATCTAGTTCCATTCTTAAAGCCAACATAGGGCTCTTTAAACTTATTTATGTCTCTCTCTATGCCTATAAATCACTATTTTAAACCAGTTTAATGATCTCTAATGCACTTGTTCATGATTTTAAAACACTTGGGACTGAGGCGTCTGCAATTGCCTAAGGGATAATGAGGTATGAGTTGGGTCAGGCAGAGATGGTGTAAGTCCATTACAGTAAGAAGTAAGAAGTGAAGTGAAAAAAAGTGAGTTTAAAGAGAGTGCGTGCTTGACACACCGGAAGGAGGCTGCCATTCCTATATTGTGGAGTGGGACTATCAAAGGCAGAGTAGAAAGAGGGTTGGGGGTGAAGAGAACAAATGGAGCACAGAGGAAAGAAGACTGTACAGAGCAAAGGCCCTTTAACAGAAATTAGATGCACTGAGGAACAGCACCTGACTTTAAAGATGAGAAAGAAGGTTCACATTTCACATATAAGAACAAAGATGAAGTTCGTGAAGAATTTTCAGGGGGAGCAGTGACACATTAGAAAGAGAAGAGTGGAAGATTTTATAAGGGGGGAAGGACGGAGGAGGAGGAGGTTAGTTACATCATCTGCGGAAACCCTAGGCCAGGACTGCAGGCCTTTCCAATACTTCTGAAATCTGAAGTACTTTGTCCATGGAAAAGATTTTCAGGATTTAAAGAGAAGGATGTAGTGCTGATTTTTACACATAGGGCTATGCACCCATTTGAGAACCAGGCGTGTTCAGGCAGTGCAGGAAAGAGATCTTAGCCTACTAGCGGAAAGAAGGAATTGTAAACTGTCAAGAAACGGAGTAGATACTGTGAGTTGTATGGAGGTGCAACAGACAACGGTACCACTAACACAGATATCTATTTATTTTCAGATAAACAGGTCCTTAACAGTACCATAAACCAAAATCAGTGGTCGTGTCAGAACAACCCTTAAAAGACAATGAATCTTAGTATTTTGTTGATTTTTTTCTCAGAAAAATTTAAACATTCATCATAGAGGCACATCTAGAGGTCTTCGAATGCCTGTGCTCAAGAATGAAGACTTTTCTTTGTACACCAACATGAAGCAACTATCATTTGCAAGAATAATCACCTTGCACAATTATTCCTATGATTAAAACTTGGAGTGCTCCCAAAAAGTCCCGGCAAGATACTTGGTATGTCCATTGCTAAACAGAACGTGTTACCGTTAACACAAGCAGTCTCCGTGCAGAATGGGGGGCAACACCACGGAAATTGTAGAAATTGTGATGTTAACACCAAGTCATCTTATTGTCAGATAATGCAGAGGTGATACTTCTATAACGCTTTGCAATGTTGCTTAAAGTGGAAGTTACACAACCACAGTTTCCCATTTGTGGATGCCTTATGCACCCGCTTACAGTCTTTTTTGAATGCCAGTGTTTGGCCACAAAGTGAACGCTTTAGAGGATTTCACTGCATTCCTGCAGAGCTGATGGGAGCACTGAAAGGATTCTAATAAGTGGCAAACATTGAAAAATGAGGACTCTTGACATTAGGTGAAAGACACATAGCCTGTCTCCTGAAACAACCATAAAATAAATTGAAACATTAACAACGTCCTTGCCCTCCAATACATGCATGATGGAACTGTTCTAAGCTTCCAATGCAGTTAAACAGGCTCATATAAAGGCACATTATCAATAAAAGGAAAGGTATGCATTTCTAAAGGGAGGACATCTCCCTAAGCTGGATACTAAACATGTCACATGAAAAAAAAAAATCTGTTTTTCAATTAGTAACGTTCCTATAGTTGTAAATAGAAAAAAGTTCTGCTAATCATCCTCTCACGTGCCCCATTTGAAATTATTCCTCTACACATTTGGACTTTTTTTTCTCTTTCACAGCTCACATTTATAACTCCACATCACATCTCCAATTCTTAATACAGTCATTTATATGCAGTGAAAAGCTGGAAGTGGCTGATAGCCACTAAACAGAATCTCGTTTGGGACTAACAGCTTTGGGTGATGGCATCTAAGGCAGTAGGCCAGAAAGAAAAAAAAAGGATGGGGGGAAGGGGGGGTTGAACATGACCATTCATCTAACATAAAAGGCAATCGATTGCCATGCAACTCAATAGAACTGCTGATTTGGAATTCATTCAAATACAGAGCCCTGAACAGAATCCTTGAATGAGTAAACAATTTGCTTTTGTTAAAGACACATGAATTCTCTCATCATCTGACATTAAAAAACAATGCACAGTAAATAAATATTCTGAGCTCAGGTTAATTACAAAAAAACCTTATTCAGTTTTAGAAACGACTCTAAAAAAAAGTATAATTTAATATTGAATTGAAAAGTGTGCTCAATCAGTGTTAAAAATGTTCAAAAGTTTATGAATAATTCCTTTTACAGATGGTTGACTCCAAAATTTAAGGGCAGATATGGACACCTGAAAAACAACAAAATAATAGCAACAGATACACAGATTTTTTTTTTTTTTTTTTAATTACATATTTGATAACTATATGGACCTTTGTTTATATTCCAGCAACTAATGGCAATCAAGAAGGGCTTTGCACTCTTTATAATGAGAATAACCCAATCAAAGCATATACATTGCTCCAAATAAAACTCATTTGAACATGCAAGGGAGGTTTAAATTGCTTTTTCAAGATACCCAGATAGAAACAACCTGAAAGACCATTTGACAAAATCATACAGAAAACAATAAAATGTATTTATATCTATTAAAAGAATGAAAGAAAACCAAGTTATGAGACAAAAGCAAGTCACTTTTTTCTGCAAGACATCTGTTACTTAAGCTCAATTTCCTATTTATGGATAAAATTTTGTTCAAGAAATTAACCAAGTATATGATTTATCCAAACAACGGCAACAAAGACCAGTGCTAAGTCTCTTGTCTGAAAATAAAAAAAGGGAAGTTGAAAATTTAAGAATGTTATGCTGAAGGTACTGGACTCCCGAAGTGAAACAAATGGTTAGGAAAATTACACACTGCATATAATAGGTTGCTAATATTCACATAAGATCTTGGGGTTTGAGTTAATTTTTTTGTAAACACTACCTCTGTGGTTTTCTAATATGGAAACTTTGTTTCTGAACTGTGCATTTTGGAACTGAAATTGAGGCAACTTTTTGAGATGCTTAGAGTAGAGCTCTGGTTCTGGATTATTATTGGTAACTCTCTGGAAAAAAAATACAAAGCTTGACAATGATTCTATATAAGCCTTTCATCAATAAATATATGTTTAATGTAAGAAGAAATCTGACAAAATAATGTGAAAGAGAATTTGAGGGTTTAAGGTACTGGTAAATCTAAGTTGGTGTTTGGAAAAATTGCCTATCAGTAGTTTAGTAGATGTAACAATAAAATATTATGCTGTATCTGAAGTAACTTTTGAATCTTACCAAAAGTATGGTAGAATATTTCAAAATCACCTCTCAGTCTGAGAAGTCTCCACCCCATTAAATATATGAAGACAATGGAAATATTATTTTTATAATGTCTGTTGCCGACCTTGTATAGATCTTACTAAGCTAAATATTTGGCAGACATCCTGTGGCTAGGGCAAAGGCTGCTTTAGTTGATTGGTTTTTAATGCTTGTTTTTCAGTGGTTCTTGTAAGAAGCAACTGTCTATAAAAGCCAAATAAGCAGGAAGATGAGACTTACTTAATCAAGTTTTTTTCTTTTTTTTTTTTTTTTAGTTAAAAATACCAGATTACAAAATACAGTATTGGAATACAATGTATATCTAGCTATATATATAGCAGAATGCTGATCTGTATTCCTTTAAATGTTTGTTACTACCTAAAGGACCTACAAAAGCCGTGTTATGGCCATGGAAGGCTAAAGTTTCCTCTTGAAAAGTTGAAGTAGGCAGGTGAAATGAAGGAATACAGCAAAACAAAGCTCCCAGCCTAATTTTTTTTTTTTTTTTTTGCCCAACAAACCCTCAATTATTTTCAGTAACAGTGGCCAAGTGAAACAAGACAATGTATGATGCATTTTGCCTGGCAAGCTACAACTTGGTGATGTATAAGCATAACGCTCGTTCAATTCCATGATATCAAGCAATATGCTTGATATATCACTGAAGGAGACTTTCATTGGTGTTGGTGACAATTTAAGCTGGAAAAAGGGAACAAAGGAAGTCCTAGTATTTCATATCATTACTGGCTAAGACATTAGGTCTTGTTGAACCGTGGTTGCTGAAAGCCAATAACACCTTACACTTAATTGCAATCTTAGTTTTGCTCAGCCTCTGTAGAGATTAAAACATCCAACGATTCCTTTACTGGGCCTTATAGACCAATGTTATCACCACAGGTCTCCAGATGGATCAGGCTTTCTGTGGACTAGTCTTGGCCTGCCTAGAGATTTCTTTTGGCTTTTGCTTAGCTTAGTACAATTGTGTGGTGTCACACATATTGTTATATGTATTTTGTACCCAATAGATAGTTACTATGTGTAGTTACTCTACCTCAGCTTAACTATCTATGACCCTACCAAATAATACATCATAGAGGAGTAAGGTCTAAATTTGTCCTCCACATTGGAGAATGCTTTTCTCACACACATGAATTTCTTCCTATGACCTCTGTCAGACTGATACCTTAATTAATAACATGTTTAGATGAGGATGCCTCATATCTTCTGTTGTCCTCAGAATTCCAGTCATAAATTCAAATCAGCCGTGTGCAGAATTAATTGATTGTTCTTAGTTAAGATTACAAGTGAGGGAAAAAAAATTATGATCGCTCATAAGAAGCAGCAATTTCCCTTTGTCACAAAACACAGTTTTTCAAAATGTGTATGTACATTTCTGATTAACATAATCAAATAATGACAGTCAACACAACAATGTGGTGGTTTGATGGAACAAAATAAGAAAAAGGATTTTATCTAACTGATAAGAGGAAACCTAAATTATTATGAAACTTTTAAATTATTTCAAAATTTACAGAGTTGTTTCTGTCTTTAGTTGTGACAGGTTCTCACCCAAAAATATATAATCTTTGTCTGGTTTGGTATGTGCAAGATTTGAAGCAAATCCTGAAGCAGAATCAAATGCAGGCATTTGAAAGGCTGTCTTTGAATGTACCATTCCTGAAGAGTAAATCTTGGCCAAGCCTTCAATAACTGAAAAATCCTGTGAACTGCAATCTCTAGATAACTTGGTTTGTTCTGGTCCTTAGGTGGGCTTGAATTGAACTACCTGTGTAACCTATCTGTGCTATATGTTTTTGACTGTGTCCTTGTATCTAGAAATGAATACGTAGGACTAGTCTATTGTGCTTCACACCTCAAAAATCTGGGCTACCAGCTGTTAAAAATAATTTTCATTGACTATTTCTAACTACATTAACCTAAAGAAATCCTACTGATTGATATGTTTATCTTTTATTTACAGTTTATTTTTGTTTTGTACAGCTGTGTAACCTGATAAACTCTTTTTTTTTCATTGTGTGTTAAATGTTAGTGTCTCACTCAATGTTACTTGGCCGCAAACATAAACATCACCATTTCCRCTTTCGAGCACTGGAAAACTGTCACCTTTTGATAGCACAAGTAGGTGAACTGGGGATTAAATGTTGATGCTTAGGGACTCTCAGAAAGAACTAAACACTCCTTCCTCATTTGTGCTAAACCAAAGTCTACAGAAACAAAAATAGATGATTCCATTTACCAAGTAAAATATTTCTACATCTAATGCCGACTGAAGTAATTCTAAGTTTCTAAACTAAATTTGCAGCTATACCACATTCTTATTAATTTTTCCAAGGCTCAGATTTCAGCTGAGGAGCCCACGAGAGTAAAGAATTAAGACCCTGCCTCTTTTTACATACTGGGGAGAAAGGCTGAGAAATTTCCTTGAGCAAAGCACTGAAGTGGTTCGTGAAAGCTCTCACTATACTAACTCTCCTATTTTTCTAAAAGACGTCTAGTTATTAGTCATCCTTGAAATATTCCCCCTCAGAACTGACCTGCTGAACTGTTAGCTCCTTGGAGTGAGATGGAGGAAAAGGGAGTGTATTTTCTGAAAGTCTGTTTACATAATCTTAGAAAAGCGAAGAAGCAAAGAAAGGATTTGCCTGCTCTCCAGCTGACCTTGAAGTCTGTAGGGCAAACCACAAAAGTTATGTAACAATTAAAACAGACAAGAGGAAAAGAGGCAAATCCTCTAGAATGCCCAAATATAGAAATGCTATATATGATTAAGCCACCATTGTTTTAAATCTGCCTAGTGCATTTTGTGACCCCAATCTTGGTTTAATTACTGTGGTTAAAAAATAAACTTCACCATTAATTTATAACACAATACAATATAATATAAAATAAATAGGAACATACTATTTCCAACACAGCTGTTAGAAAACTGAATGGCAATAAAATCAATTCCTCAAATTTTAGCCTTCTCAAATTAGACAAAAATTTGAGTTTGGTATTAAATTTTAGAAAATAATTCTGTCTTCCAATCACATTTGAATTTTTTTTTTCTATGTGTAATGGTCATCTTCTATTAAGACAATACTCAGTAATGAAAAACAGACAGTAGGATATTACAATCTTCATAATTTTGGATCATCTTGTATTTATTTGAATATTAAGCTGAGATCATTCTACAAAAATGCTGATCTGGCACAGGATATAAATGGTGATCTGAGGAGACTGTCACTATATTGTAGCAATTAAGGAGAGAGCAGAGCCAGTTCTCATAAGTTCTATCCAACAATATAACTACAATTTAAAAAAAAAAAAAGTCTAATGTTTTTGTCTTTTTATAATTCCAAAATGCATTATTCTCCACACTAATCCATCCTGAGGAGGCTGAGGCAGATATCAGAAGAGAACTTCCATAGAAGTGGTCTAAGACAATAAGAGGTTTCTCTCATAGTAGCCTGTACACATTCCTCCTTCGTTCCTAAAAAGGCAGTTCAGAAAAGCAGCCTTAACAGATCACTGTTAATTTATCAGTAATTTATACCTAATATGGGAATAACCGCATTGGGTGCAGTCTCTTTAAAGGGAGAGTGGGTTGAACTCAGGATTGACAAAATCAGCCAAACAAGTTAAAAGATTAAAGAGTGGCTGTTAGCGTAAGATAAAAAAGCAGATAGTTGATGGATACGAAGATACTTATCTGAAAAAGAAAGTCCTGTGAATTACCTAGGACTTTTGAAATACTACATTTTAAAGGAGAAAAAGGGAACATAAGTAAAGCTAGGTGGCGACATGCTACAGCTGTAAAACAGATTATTTTCCGACTTACAACTTCAGAATGATTTACCTGTCAGGCTTCACATCTCCAGTGACGTGACCTTGACCCGTCAGCCTGGATGCATTAAAATACTCTGCCTGGCCTCTAACACTAATAATGATCACAGGATACGGCATAAAGAATTCTTCAGAATGCTCTAAAGAGCAAGGGTAAAAGAGGAAGAATGACACAAAATGCTTCACATCACAGTTATAGCCCTGAACTTTTTGTCTGACAAAAAGGTCAGAAGGGGTAAAGAAGACAGATATTCAGGAAATAAAGGTGTTGCTTGTTTTCTTCCAACACTATAAAAGGATTCAATATAAAAAAGAAACATTGCTGGCATAAAGGACACAAACTAAGCACTCCACCTCCTTTCTTAATGCTCTTAGAGGGGTACAACTTGATAAGTGCAAAATTGTAATGACTGTGGTCAAAAGTAGAATGGAAGAAGTTTAATGAAATGATTGTAAGCAAAATTAGGACATTCTGTATTCAGTCTATGCTGCATATATTTTGGCACATAAGATCCGTATAATGCCTATGACATGATTTCTTCCTTCCCACAAAAAAAGAAAGAGAGGGGAGAAAAAAATTAAAAACCCACCAACATACATCTCTCTCACAGGAACTGGAATACTGCTGTTAGAAAAAAACTAGCAATGCATTTTAAAACATTTTCATTATGAAAGCGTATTTGAGAACAATGACAGTAGGCAGAATAATTAGCTTGGTATTTTGCAGATTGATAGCTTTGTGCATGTTTTGCCCAAGACTGTCATACCTTCTTAGTACCACTTCTGGATAAGATACAGACTGATTTCTTAATTGATCCAACTTTCTGGGTGTAGGAGCCCCACAGAGAAAGGAGTCACTGTGGTGGTGCATTCCTACCCACTGCCTCTCTTAGGCCACTCTATGATCTCAGAAACTCCCGATCAACTTTGGCCTTTGTGTAATGAGCTGGGTGGTGAAGCGTCCCTTGACTGTACCCAGAATTCTTGCATGGCTGAAGTGGGGGAACAGCACTGACCGTACCAGAACTCTTGCTACCTAGCCCAGGTGGGGGGACAAAACTGGGGATAATTTGTCATCTCCCTGACACCCTTATCTGAGTTATAACCGAGTGGAACGGCACCATTGTTGCTGAAACCACCACCTTGGACTGTGACCAGTATAGAAGTTTATGGATGACTAAAGCCATTCATCTTGCGACCCTATAAACAGCGGTCCTAAGTGAGACCCTTTGAGCTCTCCTGGACCGCAGCGGGCTGCGCCCAGAGTCTCCCTCTGAGTGGGACGCCTCTCAGAGTTCGCAAACTCTCGAGTTTGTGAAATTCGGAGGACCGTCGGGACCTGGCCTGAAACACTCTTCGGCCGAGACACTCCTCGAAGCTCAACCCTTCGCCCATTGAGAAATGCCAAGACATTTAGCGTGAGTATTTCACGACATTTGAGGGGAATTTTTAACAGGTACCTTTATCTAGCTTTAGGCCTTTGTAAATTTATCTAGCTTCAGGCCTGTATAAACTTACCTAGCTTTAGGCCTTTATAGATCTATTTAGCTTTGAGCTCTTATGCGTAAATTGATTTAGATCTTACGTGTTAGGTGTATGTGTGTTTGTGTGTATTGATTTAGACAATCAGTAATATGCATAACCTGCAATCAAGTCACTTTAGTAGTTGTAGTAAAAATGATTAATCACTTTGTAACGGCTAAATTAGTCAATGATTAAGTGTTATTACAATCTTACAATCTACCTCAAAACTGTGAATGAACTTTAAATTGCTGCTAAACACCTATAATYCCTYAGGCATAAACCGTTGACCAGGTCTGAGACTAGGGGTAGATCCAGCCGCACCTAGGCTCCTCTCTGAGAAGGAGTTTAGAGAGCAAGGGGGTCTACTCTGAACCTTGTGACTGAACAGGAGGGTCCCCTTATCCTTTTTGTATTAGACACAAACCGTTGTCCAAGTCTGAGACTAAGATTGGATCCAGCCAGGTCTTCTCTGAACCTCATGACTCAACGGGAGGGTCTTCCTTTTGTCCTCGATCTCTGTATAAATCATTCCAACTCAATTCTGACACGATTTTCCCTGTGTATGCTTAATCCGTGTAATAAGTAATAGAGTGGACCTTGCCATCGAATTCTGTTAAGTTGCACTTTATAAATTTCTATTAAAATCACCTTTTGCTGATACCTTTGCCAGTGATTCTTTAAGCGGCCTCAAAACCACTTATTCGCGACAGTCACGTGGCGTGGAAAAAATCCATGGCACGAGGTCCTGCGACCCTGTTAGCAGATACAGCCGCTGTTGAAAGGCACAGCTTGCTCTCACTCTGTGCAGAGTGCACAGACATGCAGGCCAGACGCAGCACTCTACTGTCAATGTCCAAAATATATGTGTTCCAGTGAAGGAACTATCAGGGTAGGCTAACTGGGTGATCCTCAGCTAGGTGCCCTTTAGACCTAGGCAACAGTCTTCAGCCATAACATTCTCAGGAACGATGAAGATTTAACCCACTTTGGGAATGTCTTGAAATTTTTCTGAACTGTTAATGGAAAAACAGAAGGAAAGAAACTACAGGAAGTTGAAATGTGTATTTTTATACTTTCCAAATATAAAGTTTTAATTTTAAACTGAATTCCATTAGATGTACTACAAAACAATCTTCCCCTCCAAAAAGAGAGGAGCTACTTCTCTCTCTCCTTCTCTCTCTCTAATATTCATATGTACCCTCATTCATTAGTATTTCTCATCCGTTCAAAACCTCATTGTATTTACCTTCCTCAGAGGATTACTCAATTTGGAGATTCTAAGAGTCTCCATTTTACAGATAGCAGAACAGGTCACTAAGGAGCACTTTCAGTAATATCATCCACAGATCTAGCTGGAAAGCTGGAGGAAGGCAGATGACAAAGTGAACAGCATCTCAGGTCAGCCAACTGCCTCCTTGGCCAACATCATAGGAGAGAGGGGTAGGTTATTCCAGCCTGAAAAGCCAGTCTGTGTCTCAAGTTCACACACCACTCAGCTTTTGCAGCTTTTGGACCCTAGGAGGAGGCTCGGCACATCACAGATTGTGCTTCCCTGATCCCATCCCCCCTAACAATGGCAGAAGAAAAGTTCAGGAAATTCGTCAGGAGCATAGGCAGAGCAAGGCTGCTCTCTCTCCTTCTTCCTCCAGCTTTCCCCTTCTCCTGGCACTCAAAAGTATTTCCTACATTTCCTACACCCACCTGAATTCTCTGATCTTTCCCACAACCTTTCCTTCACAAAGCCTTAGGAAACCCATTTGTCCCTCTAGACCCCTTGCTCTTTCAGCATCTCTTTGCAAGACTCCACTTACTGTCTCCACTGCTGAGTTTTCTTGTGCTATCCCTGTTTAAGCAGAAGCAATAAAAATTGAAAACCTACATCTGCAGCAACTACTTGCCAGAGGAAGAAGTATCTACTTTACAGCATTGCTTTGTATTTCACAATCAGAGTAATCAGAGTATATAAGAAAGGATAGGGCTCCTGCTGATATGGAATAGCAACTGCTTTCTTTAAAATCAAGCTATAAGAGGTTCCCTTTACTTTCAAGGAGCTGGAAGATAGTGCACTCACCTTATTATAATAACTTACTGTATTGACCAAGATTGAAACCAATCTCTTCCACCTTCTAGAGGAACACATTACCTCAATCTCTATGATCAGGCAAGTGTTAGAAACAAACTATTCATGTTTTTTGTTAAGTATGAGCTTTGTGCAACAACATGCAAATTTATAGGGCTAGACAGAATATGCGCATGGACAAAAGTAAGTAGATTTTGTAGCCCAGTAGGAGCTCAGCTGGAAGGCACTGCTGTATTCCTGCTCTGAAGATTGTTTTGTGATGACTATTTCATATAAAATACAGAAGTGACTTTCAGAGGGGGAACTGCAATTCAGGTTTCTCTCACCAAGTCTGAAGTATCCAAACCTAGGTCACATAGTTATACTTCCTTCCCTGCCTTATAAATCTTACTTTTTTTTTCCAGTGACAAGGATTCAGCAGCATTTTCCCTAAGTCCTCCCATCCACTATACAGGATGGCCTCGTATCTGTCTCAAAATTCTGGTCTCAGCCTGTGTGCTGGAAAAATTAGGTATTGCATTGCCTAAATGCAGGATCCTAAATCTTTGTCTGGATCTAGCTTCAAGGGACTGTCCTTAGATCATAAACAAACCCATAGCAAATAGGAAACTGAAGTTTTGAGTTTCAGACAAGCACCAAGTCATCAAACATCTTTCATTGTCCACTTGCTAATAAGGAAGGGTTTATAAATTTGAAGCTGAAATGGGAACTAGACTAAAAAGATTTACCTATTAGAACATGCTTTGTCTTCCAAAATGGCATTGAACCCTCAGATATACTGAAATAATATTGTATACTATAACATCTAAGAACTTGCGAGTTACAGCACAAGGGACATTATTCAGTGCAATGCTGCTCTTTGATACATCAGAACAGTCTGGTCCTCTTCATATCCTATTCCAATGCTTCCATAGCAGACAACTTCAATCCCGAGAGTACACTCGCTTTCACCACTGTGGTATGGCACAAAGAAGAAACCTGCAACCTGCAGCTACACTGACAAACATCGGGGCAGACACTAACTAAGCACAGGAGGACATGGATATACAAATGGTAAATTATCTTGAGACTGTGATAGTCTCTGTTTATTTTATTAACTTCAATTAGAAGGCAAATTTCAGAATTACCACTTTTGAAAAGAATAAAAAGAGGTAAAACACAAAACCTATCCTTTCAAATTAAGTGCGACATGGTACATCAGAAAGTTAAACATTAATGCCAAGAAATACAAAATTGCACATAAACTAACTGGTAGTCTCAAATAGACAATTATTAAAAATAGGATTTTCTTAATGATGTGTATATACACACATTCACGTACCACTTCTTGTAATGGCCTATTCAAAGGTACCAATGCTTCTCAGAATAGCTACACCTCAGGCTCCGAATGTTTTCTGAAAAAAAGAAACTCTCCCTTTTTCAAATGCAGTTTCATGTTATCATCGAGGTATTGTGGAGTTTTCCACTCTTGGTATTTCATTTGGATATAGTAATGATTGTTACTTTTGTTCATTGCTTTCTTCATCCACGTGTAAGAAGAACAGATGAAATATTATGTGTTGAAAAATTGATGTGAGAGAAAAGCCATTAAGTGTAACTTAAATATGTATTTTTAAAATATGCATAGATGGCTAAATTACTTGGATATAAATATGCTTAACTCACAACTCAGAAATAAATATGAACTGAAGATGTGAAGATTAGAACAGTTGTTTTACTGTGTTCACGCTTAAGTGCTCAGCTGTGGAGCAACCAGGAACCACAAGGAAGTAGTTTGAAGCTTTGATTACCTTTACAAAAGCAGCTTTCAGAATAAAAGGATATATTATAAAGTGAAACTACAAAACAGCATCGAAGAGCCATTTGTTTCAGCAGACTTGGCTGCACCAAGGATCAGTCCTCAAAAATGGATGGATATCCTGCATACTGAAATCCCTTAAAACCTTTCCACTTTTGAATTGAATACTACCTTCTTTCTTCATTATCTCTTATCAATGCAAAAACCCTCGGAAATGCCAGAATAACTTCATCAACAAACTATTGCATGAACGCTCTGAAGATCAAAAGTTAATGAGAATCAGTCAATGAAAATTGCTATAGGATAGACTGGCCTGCAATTTCCCAAAGTATTCAGATGGTCTGGCAATATTTGGTCAATTGCTCTTGTGCATATTGAAAGTTCTGGACCAAAATGCAACTAGACACAGCTTTAGTTATTTCTGTTATGCTTGAAGAAAATGAGACATTTTAAAATGCTGATGAGGCCCTAGAAGATGAGAGACTGCTAAAATTAGGAACTCAAAAGACATTCTATGAAGATATTCTGAAGCTTCTTATGTAAAACTTTATTTCTTAAGTAACAGAATATTAAAAATGCAATAAATCACAAACATATCTACTCTGAATCAACGATTGTATTTTTTCATTATGATTATTATCATCATTGTTATAATAAAAGGAGCTCATTGAAAAGGAGAAATCGTATCCCATAAGAGATTTTGTCAACATATATTTCCTATTCCGAAAAGAATGGATGAAAAAGTGAAAATAGCAAACTTTTCATTGAAAAGTAGAAAACATCAGTCCAAAATGTCAAAAAAATCACTTTGATGTTTTCTGATTTAAAGAAAAAAAGATTTAAATATTCCTAGTCTAAATATTTAGCACTGGCTTATCTAGGATGTTTATTCTCAGATGATACAATAGTAAATTTTAAAATCCTTGCTGCAATACCCCTTGGGTCCCTTGACTTTCTTTGTCTTCTGTGGGGTTGTGAGGTCCAAGAGGGGTTGCGAGGTCCAAGAGGGGTTGCATCTTCTTCTGTTGCTACATATATGTAGTGTTGGACAACAGATGCCAGCGAGATGCAATTTCCACCTTGTAGTGCTGCCATTTTATATGAGGGAGTAACCCCAAGATTAAATCATTCCTCTGGGACATAGAGGATCAAGAACCTATTCTGAGTACCCCAGTTACCAGGTGAATAGATCTTGTTGGCTGGATACTTTTATATTTCTAGCTAATTTCTACTGTCCATTCAACATGGACCTGCATATTTTCCTAAAAAATACTGGTGGGCGATTTTTGGGACTGCCAAATCTAGATATCTTTACAAAATAAACAAACAGTCAAGTAAATTCTAATTTGTTTTGTATGCATATGGTTTCAACATTAATACTGCATGGAAAACAATTTCCATTACACTCATACATACCCTTAAATAGTTGTCTTCATTCTTTAGCACTCATTGCAGATTTTATTAGGATTTCAGGAAAAAAAAAGAATGAAATCATGCAAGATTCAAATAAAAAATATTCTGAATTACAATATTACGTTTTTGCTGAAAACATAACTTGGCACAAGACAAGAAGGCAGAGTATGACATTAATGGTATTCATGTGAGTAGAATCAATGCATCATGTTGTCATAAAACTGGCATTTTCATTTCTCACTCCCACAGACATAAAATAGCAGCATCCAATATGCTGTCAAGGCACTGCACACCAGTGGTAAAATGCATTCAAACTTTCAGATGTGTAAAACAGACGACTGTTTCAGAGTGTCTTAGGAATGCTCTAAAAGTAGTCAGAAACATTTAAACTATATTAGATAAATTATGCTTGRAGAAAATACACTGATGTGTATTGGTAAACAATACTAAGTAGCAAAGAAATCTGATTTTGCACTTGCTCTCCCTAGGCTAAGCTTGAGATGCAAATGAAGAAAACCAATAAGCCTTATACAGCTGTTATAAAACAGTTTACTTATTTTATTCTCTCAACTGCATGACAAAACATTGAACTATAAGGTGGAAATCTTGATCTTTAAGAACCACTCTACCGAAGAAGTCAGAAACCTAACTAGCAAGTCTCAATAGGTGATAATAATTTTTCATTTATTAGCAAAAGCTGTCCTTCAATTTTTTTCACTGGAGCAGAGAAAATGGTGTTCAGAAACTGGGTCCAACTAAAAATGCAGAAAGGAGAAAAACACAGAAAAATGGCTAGTTCAGTTTTACTTTTTAGCTATTCATTTTGTACACTGGGCAGGAAATAGTGATTCATATCCATTGGCATAATGATCTCACAAAGAGAATAGGCAATAAAATATCTAAAGATGCCAAAAATTTCTAAATGTCAATCAACATCAACAATTTTATCTCATATTGATTTTTTTACATAAATTAAAACCCACTTATTAAAACTGAGCCATATAGTTTCCCTTCATCTTTGACCTCAGTGAACAGATTCAGAACATACTAATGTAATTTATGGCGTAAAATGTGGCCAAGTCCACAGTTTGTGTGATGCTACAATTACATCATCCATAACTATATCCTTCTGTTAGGACAAGTTCAAATTCCTTGTTCTTGGCATTCAGTGACCCAAATTACTCAGCC
This sequence comes from Phoebastria nigripes, assembly GCA_035582835.1. NCBI lineage: Eukaryota > Metazoa > Chordata > Aves > Procellariiformes > Diomedeidae > Phoebastria > Phoebastria nigripes. The sequence continues at coordinate 499,204 of JAYKAV010002906.1, read as the reverse complement.
TTAACCCATAACTTTGACCTTGTCTTCTTCTATGTGCTAAGGACATGAGTTCAGCACTGCTTTAATTTCCTTCTACCATTTTATCTTCATGCTTTCTTTACAGCTGTCTCACATTCATGCAATATCTTCTGAATCCCTATTTACAGACCTTATTCTCTCGTTTTTCAAATCACTTCTAAAACCTTTCTCCTAAAATCTTCCATTAAAGGAATAGTCTAATGCACTTGGAAATGAAAAATGCACACGTCTGACAGCTAACTTCACAATCCTTTATAAAATTTATAGTCACATTTCTATCTTTTTTTTGTTTATTTTCTCCTCTTTTTGTATCACATCTGAGTTTAAACTGTAACCTCTTCATGGTGGGGATGTTTCCATTAGCTGTTTCATCATTTTTTTTTTCCGTGACACTCCAATATTTAGTCATTCCAAAGTAAGACGGAAAATAAGGAGGATGACAAGATACTAGAAGCTGGGAAGAGTGGTATTTTTCTTACAACAGTGACCTGAACATCTCCATCCTTAGACAATATAATGGGGTGTAACTCTGACCCTCCCCCCCAAACAGTGTTTATGCATAAAATACACCCTTTCAACTCCTGAAAAACACCAATAATTCACTTTTACAAAAAACCCTAAAAATTAAAACTGTGGCATTTCACAGTGAGAATCATGCCATATAACATCACCATCTGAACAAGGTATCTGATTAAAGATGAATGTCTGAGATCCATCCATGTTCAGCATTAAAAGAAAGGTGCTTCGCTGGCAACAATTTACTCGACCCTAAAATAGATGCCTTAGAGAGGCAAAATGCATCACAGTCTGAAGGATGAATGTATTTTGAATATTTAATATGTGATTTTCTTTTTTATGTAAATGGGCTTGGAGATCCTGTTTGATACTACAGGCATCGAGTAGAAAATTGTACCTATTTCAGGGTCAAAGTCTAAATGGTTTATATCAAACAAACAAACAAAAAAACCACACCAGGGCAATAGTCATATTCTACTATGTATTGATGTAAGTTATTCTAAATCCTTGCCTCTTCACAAAAGTATGTGATTTTTTAAAAATAGAAATGTTATGAGATTCTTTTCCAACTGTAAAAATGGAGTGAAGGGTTAAAGGTACTTTATGTTTAATCAGCCATTCTGAACAACTGAATTTTAAAATAACTTCCATGTAGTAGCCCATAAAAACAGAAGAATCAAATAAAATACTTTCAGTTTAAATTTTAGAAACTGAAGTTCACATCAAGAACACATCACAACATTATTGCATAGATTATATGGAGAAATTATTCCTGTCTATGGATTTAGCAAAAACACAAGGGATTCCATACTATTGTAGCTGAACTATTTGAGGAATTTTTTTTCCACAGTCTTTAGAGGAATTTGAGAGTGAATTTTCTTTGCTCTGTTCTGTTTATTCCATGCCATCTAATCCAATAAACTTTTGAACTTCAAAAGCTTTTTTTCAAGATTTCTAATTTTTCCCTGTCTATGAGTAGTATAAATCACAATTTTCTCCATTCTACAACTAAACTATTCAATTTCCAAAAAATAGATCCCATTATTCAATGTAGTATGTAAGGTAGGATATCATATGAAAATGAGTTAGTTCATTATTCAGCATATTTATTTCTTTGACTCAATTGTTTACTTGTACATTCACAGTTTTGTTTCGTAAATATGTTTATGGATGAAAAGATATAATGTAGATATTTTCCCAAGTCTTTAGCTATTTTACGATATTCTTGTATGGATAATCACAGTATTTAAATTTTGGAGAAATCTGTTTTCAAAAAGTCATATTCTATCTTGTTTTATAAACGTAGCATAAGCAATGCTTTCTGAGGCAAACTCCTAATGAAATTTTGCAGTATTTATTTCTTCTCTTTTTTGATGAGTTCAGATGTTTAGTGTCAGAATTTACTGGTAGTTATCTATATGCAATATAATCATGCAACAGCCTGTTGATTTTTCATACATGCCATAAGATGCAAAAGATGCATTTGATTTGTTCAGATTTTTAATGAAAGATGAAATTATAAAATCTACTCTCTGCAAGGCAAGCAAAGATGGTTTTGGTATTCCTTGAACTCCTGGCTCATTATTCTCTGATTTAGGATAGCTGAAGCATAATTTGTAAACATAGAAGCAATGTAGCCACTTTTTGTTATGTTTTATGCATCTGAGAGAGTAAATGAAAATTACAAGCTACGCAGTATTTCTTGTGTTTTGTGAAAACCTGTGGCACATGGATTCCATATGTGAACATCTCCATTATTTTTTTTTCAGAAGTGTTTCCACAGACATTGAGGTGCTGGAGCGTGTCCAAAGAAGGGCAACAAAGCTGGTGAAGGGTCTAGAGCACAAGTCCTGTGAGGAGCGGCTGAGGGAACTGGGGTTGTTTAGCCTGGAGAAACGGAGGCTGAGGGGAGACCTTATCGCTCTCTACAACTACCTGAAAGGAGGTTGTAGCCAGGTGGGAGTCGGTCTCTTCTCCCAAGTAGCAAGCAATAGGACAAGAGGAAATGGCCTCAAGTTGTGCCAGGGGAGGTTTAGATTGGACATTAGGAACAATTTCTTCACCGAAAGGGTTGTCAAGCATTGGACCAGGCTGGCCAGGGAAGTGGTGGAGTCACCATCCCTGGAGGTATTTAAAAGACGTGTAGATGTGGCGCTTAGGGACATGGTTTAGAGGTGGACTTGGCAGTGCTAGGTTATCAGTTGAACTTTATGATCTTAAAGGTCTTTTCCAACCTAAACGATTCTGTGATTCTCTGAAACCAGTGAAAAAACACATGCCAACTGCTGTAGTAGACACCATAAAGAAATGACATTGGTAGCATGGGGAATTAATTTTTGTCTGGCTTTGTTTCAATGAAGAAGAGATGAAAACAAATGTACAGTTTTTATGATTTGAAACGGAAAGTCCTCCTGACTGGAATTTATACTAGGAGAAAGGCTAGCTATTCACCAGAGATGGTAGAAATCAAGAAGTCTATCCCACACCTTCTGCAGGAGGCAACCGTAAGAGATGCCAGCATGAGGGTAGAAAGTTGGACAGATGAGAAACTCTTAGGTTCCACAAATGAAATTCATTTGACTAGGAACTTTGAATCATTTTAAATGTTAAAAACCAAGCACAATCAGTATGTTTCTGACACAGATATATTGTGGACAAAGAATTCTTATTCTTCAGAAAGTTAAACATGGCAAAATAAAGATGTATGTACTAGACTCTTACATATGTACCACCAAATACACGCTTTAAACTCTGACTACTGTGAGGTATGCTATTATTACTGTAAATACCAGGATAACTCTGATTGCTTGTCATGATAAATTCTGCCACCAAAATTGCATTCTGAAGTCCTTTAATTTTCYGTTAATTTCAAAAGCATAAAAAGCTGAACTGCCACAGGATATTCTTCTCCTTGTAGTTCAAGTTGTTCCCATTGCTACTATTCGCCTTGAAACCTGGTAGTATATTTCAATCAGCACATACCGTGACCTGCCTGCATTCTGCGTTCTGGCTCTTGTGTGTTCCAGTGGAGTGTTTTTCATTTCATTTCATTATAACTGAGGTCTAAAACCTCTGCATTTTGGTTTAAAACACCTAGTTTGTCAAGTCTACATCCTGCTCCAATTGACCTTGATTTATTTGCCCTATTTATTTGTTTGCACCGTTTATCATTTTGGAACAAAAACTACAAAAAGTATCTGAGATAGTAGCCTGTTGTTCTGTGAGTGAGTGCTATTCACATCTTCCTTCCTATATTCCTTCCTTCCTTTCTTTTTCCTCCCTTCCCTCCTTCCCTCTTCCTTCCCCCACCTCTTCCCTCTGTCCCTCCCTCCCAAAAMCTGTGGGGACTCTTCGGCCTTGCAAAGAGAACCATAGAAAATCAGAGGCTGCTCTACAGTTCCCAAGTCCATTTAGTGCCACCTAAAAACTGGGAGGACTTAAGAATGCAGAAAATTATGAAATTCATAGACTGAATCATAAAACTTGTCTTTACAAGCTCTTGTACTTATCAAGGACAAACCTAGATGATAAACATTATGTTACTGATGTACCAATTGGAGTAAGATATATCCAGTCTCTTTCAAAACTAATTACTCTTTTTATATTGTTTTCAATTTTTTGCATTTCCACAACTAAAGCAGTTTGCCCTGCCTATATGGAACAAAGCATTACAGAAGAAGGCTTGTCTTCTCCTTCTCTTWTCTCTTCTCTGTTATTTTCAGTTCTTTTTGAACATCTGTTTTAAAATTTCTGGGTTTGACAGACGCCTCAACCCCTACAGCAGAATTTTACATTGTTTAAGGTAACTGTCTGAAGTCAACGACAATCATGTTCCATTTTCAAAATGTTTTCTCATCCCCACTATTACTGCTTTCTGCCAGCTTGTATCCTTCAGCACATTGATCACTGTTTTAGCAAAGTGCTACAATTTTGTACATTGTACTTTTGGAAATCATGTTAATCAGCACTTGGCCCAAGAATAACCAAGTCAGATGGGAAGAGGAAAGAAAAGCAATTGAAAATTACATGCTGCGTGGMTATTTACGTGATCCTTAAAAAATTCAGATGGGTTATATACCACTATTTTTTCTGAAGTTCATAGGAATTATCAGTCTGATATTACATTGCAGTAAATGGCATTACATTGATAAAAAATGTAACTGGGTCCTTAAGGAAAACGTGGAACATTCTTCCATTTTGTGTACAGCACACTAATCATGATTTTCAATTTTGAAATATTTTTAGTGCTTATTAGAGAAGCATTCTTGAATTCTTACTATAAAATTTATTTTTCCACACCTCTTCAGGAAAAGAATCAAAATAACAATAAAATGAATCCAAATTAATAAAGGAACTAGAAACAAACAATCAAAAAATACTTTAAGTCTGATGAATGCCTTAAGTTGGACTAGATGATCATTGTAGGTCCCTTCCAACTGGAACTATTCTACTCTAAAATGAATATGGATAATCTAAAGTCAACAGAAAAGCAAACAATGTAACAGAGGCAAGGTATTTTCTCTAATACAACTTAAAGAAAACAGAGGCTATCACAGTGTCTTTGTTTTAAATACATTTTTCATATTGTTATCATAAAACTTCCAGCATTAAGGTATATATAGTGCTAATCCAATGAATAAGCTGTGGTCTTTTTCAGATCAACATACTTTTGTTACAGAAGTTAAATGCTTGTTTTTGCAGTAGTCATTCTTAACCTGTCTTAACCTTAGGTATTCTTATTTTACTGGAATGCTTCTTCTCAGTGGGAGCTCAGCACGAATTCAGGCAAAAGCCTACTGGACTCAAGTCTTGGGATCTTAACTTGAAAGGAGTTGTGCAGCACTGTACATGCGGTAACCTTCACACCGAGCGTTCGTGTGCTGTACAGGAGTAATCTACATTGTCCAAATTGTCGTAAAACAGCAGACTCACTGCCATGCCGTTCAGATACATGTCTGCACACAGTGCCAGGGGCCACTCTCACTCCCATGTCGGGAATTCATCTTATCTGTTTGAATAAATTCAGTTTCAGCTAGTTAATTCATCTTCTTTTCCTAATGACAGGTGTGGGCTGAAGAGGAAGTGCCACACTCAGACTACCCATGAGGGCAAATAATTCCTCATTTTACCAGCAGTAATCAGACATTTGGTGTGTCTGCAAGGATAGTTTAGTAATGTCTATGTGACTACTGTTGAAACTACAAGAGAAGATAGGTGATGTAAAGACCATAAAAATGATAAGATAATTCTTTAAGGTAACATAAAAAAACATGCAAATTTTTCACAGAAGCTAGATTTTGGATCGGACAAAATGACAGTTGTTGAAAATTGCCCTTGTCAAAGAGTCAAAATAGCAATCAGTTTGAAGCTCATCTTAAAAAGTGTTCAGAAAAGGAACGTTTCTTTGAAAACAGAGAATGTCACACCAGAAAATGAGAGAGGGAGAAAGAAAATGAGTTTCACTAAAGCAAGTCTCTTACAAAGGTGAAATGTTCTGGGATTTCCTTGTAGGTACAATTTCCTTGAATTCAGTACTACTTTCACCACCGTAAAAAAGGACACAGCAATCTGTTTCAGCTAAAATGCTTTGGGAAAGGGAATTCCTAAATTAAACTATAAGTTGTTGCATAAGTATAAATATAGATAGATATAAATATAGATAGAGAGAAAAATGATAAATATAAATATGTGCATATATACACACATATAAATTTATGCATACATATATGCATAGTATAAAGCATTTGAAATTTTGTCATAAATATTCTGTAGTATAACCACAGAGATTAACAACCAAATTTCATTTGTAACATCCTACAGTATTTCAAATAAACAGAGGATAAAAAACCCATTGGACTAGGAGTTTGTCTTCTCGCAGACAGCATCTGTTACTAAGTACATTTCATAAAATTTGGGAAATTAAAACTAATTTAATTCTGTAAATTAATTATGCAAAAGTTCTATTTTTGAATATCAAATCTCTTGCCCGTTTCTTCTTACTTTACCAACCAAAATAAGATATCATAGTTCTCATTTTTTTTCACTAAAAGACTAAAAAGAGATTCCTAAATTTTATTCTGTCTAATGCACTATCAACAGAATTGTTTCCTAAATTATAGTCACTTACATGACAAAACGCTCTGAAGTCAAAGTACTTTTCAAGTGTCACCAACAGCATAATTTGAAGTTAATGTGGTTGTCCAGACATAATTCACTGACTAAATTTAACTTACAGGATCTTTAGTAACATTCATGGGAAGAATCAAATTTGGCTCTGATAGCCAGTGCTGACATTGCAGAATATTATTTAAAATAATTTCATATTTTACTTGTTACAGTATCCTATAGATACACAGACAATTCTGAAACAAGATATATACACTTTTTAAAGCACAGCAATGTTCTAAACATTGAATCAGTACACAAGACTACAATTCTGACAAATATTTCTTTGTCTAACATGCAAATACAGCTTAATGTATTTATGTTGAACACATTAATATGCATATATGTATATTAACAGTAAATGTGACTGTTGAAGAAGAGCATTTGTCATATTGGAACAAGTATATATTTTCTTTACGTCCTTACAAACTGGCTAATGTAAAACAGAAATAGGCTACCAAACTGTCAAAAATGCTATTGCATTCTAATTTTAATAAGGACAGATTTAATCCTCATCTTCAGCAACGATAGAATACATTGCCAAATTACCTTCGTAAAATACATTAGTTTGTAAATGATCATCCTGTTAGTGTCAGTAAAACTTAACTGATCAGGAAATGTTGGAATGACTAATTACCACATACCGCTCTGACAGATAAATATTAAGATTTTTTTTTCCTTTATTTGAGATTATTTGAGATTATTGTGTTGCTTTTTTTCACTTTAAGGAGGTAAGGATGTGTTCTTTTTTGCAGATTTATTATGTGTTGGTTGCTTTATAAAACAGAAGAAATCTTTTGGGGATTTATACTCTTCTTCCCTGTGTTTTCTACGAAAAAGATCAGATGAATCTTTCCAATTAGGAATTCTTGCTGGTATCTAAATTGGGGGTATCTCACTTGAATTTTGAATTGAATATAGGCCTTTACATCTGTGTAGTTAGGAGAAGTAATTCTAATTTCTTGGAAGAAGTGTTTTACTTTCATCCAGTCTATCTAAAAGCTTTAAGATCAGTCACAGTTCTAAGGACAGGTACCCACTCTCTATAAAATGGTACCTGTAAAATCCCAATACTTACACTTAAGCATATTTCCCATCATTCAGTGCCACAAGCAAGCACAGAAAGATTCTTCTTTGGCTTCCCTGCCTATTTGAAATGAAGAGTCACTGTTTCTGCTCATTAAAGATAGTAATTTAACTTCAGAAAGTTACAGCCAAAAGTGGTTTGGTTTTTAAGCCAAAATGAAGGGATTAGCAAATACTTGGTCTCTGTCTGATATTCTCACAGCAAGATAAAAAAGAAGTTTCAAAAAAGAGAAGGAACCAAAACTAAATTCCAGCCAAAATCACAGCGAGAAACCCAGAGGAGCTATACTGCTTTTCATTCAGTTAGTATTGATTTTGACAAGTGATCAAAACAAGGGTTATAGGAAGAAAAAAATATAAGGAGTTTTTCTTAAATAAGTAAAATAACAAAAACTACTAATAAGATAATTTGCTAAGTAAACTCTAAATACATAGTACAGCAATGTGAAACGAGTTCATTGCCATCAAGGCTTATAATAGAAGAAATATCTTCTATCTTCTTCCACTTCAGATACCAGTGGAAAAAAATTGAAAGAGAGCTGATAAATAGATAAGGTGGACTTGAAAGACTAGTCAGGTTTTTTTCCCCCAAGGTCTGAGTTCTCTGCTACAAAATAAATAATCCAAAACAAATATCAGATAAATACTATTTGTAATGATATAAATAAGTGTTATTTATCAAAAAAATCCACTGAACTTCTGACTGCATTTATTGTCCGCAGTATAACACATAGTACGTAAGAGTATTACATATAGGATAGAACTCTGTGATCTTCTAACTAAACTGCAAGGAAAACAAGCCTGTACACAGCAGGGCTTGATGTTGTACTATTGTTGTATTATTGAGAAGAATATAATGCTTCTCCCACAATCGACAAATTATTTTATCGTCAGTGCTGATAGTTAGACTGTAACTAACATAAACGGATGTATCTTATTTTCCCACATAAATGGCTTAATAATATAGTAAAGTACATTTTTAGATCTCAACATGTATGTGTAAATTCAAGGACTCAAGATGGGGGGGGAGACTGCCTTCATACATACATATAGGTTTATTTTATCTGTACTTTCATCAGAAAAGTCCTGAACAAAAGACAAAAACATGCACCTTTTTCAGGACAAAACATTTCCAGCCAGGACCACAGTGTTCAAATGGTGTGGGCACATCACCTTGGATCCAGAACACTCATTTTCTCATTAGCTATTCCATCTTTGTAAGAAAGGTCCTAAATTCAATAACTCTCACTGGCAGGCCAATTTGTTTTTAACAGCTACGCTCTTTGCAAGACACCTTGTACTGCAGTCATGGGGTTTTATTCATTTGAATCATATGGCTAAATATAATTATAGCCGTCAATTACTTTGTACTTTCAAAAACACAGAAAATGTTACACTGTATATAAAGCACCATTAGTGGAATTGTTTCCTTCTTAATTGGCAGAGGTGGGAAGTGTTCTTCAGGCTTTTTGGATTTCTCATATGCTTGCCCTTCCCCCTCACTTTTCTTCAGAAAAAGAGTCAATTAATTTTATCCAGTGACTTTTACGTGTAAATACTCAAAAGAGCTGGGGGTGCCGACCAGAATATGGACTGTAATAATCTGAGGTAAGGCATTTAGCCTCCAGAAAACATTATTTACTTATGCAATCTTTGACCAAGTTAACCTTAAATTCTTTGCTAATCTGTTGGACAGCTTCAACAGAAAAGGTAAACCACCGCCTCAACAGGACTAACCTACAGCCACCGTGGTTAGGATATTCTCCTGAAATGCCCCCATCAGTTAAATGAGGTGAATCCAGAACCCCTGTACCCTCACTCTGGGCTATAGTGAAGAGCAGGAATGTATGTGGGGATGGGGGAGAGGGGAATGGGACTGCCTGGACATCCCACCTTTTCCTCTACAGCTCAGAGATAAATGAGCCCTGAGTAATACCTGGAAAGGAAAAGTCGATGTAACCTTCCCTTAATGAAGCAGTCCTCCTAAAGCTACTGCCTAATTACCTTAATTCTCTTAATTTAGACAGAATCTCACTCCAAGGGCCTTTAAAATATAGTCTCTCCCTTTGTTCCTCAAGCCTGTAGGTAACAGATGTATTCAGCACTTATTAAACCCTAGAAATGAGGCGCGAGCTAGTTCCTGCAGCTAGGTGGCACGCATTCTGCTTCAGCATGCAAGTCTGCTTCCTAAACCCACAGAAGCACCTCCCTGCACTCAGTGGTACATCTTACGGGCAGGCTTAGAGCTTACCCTTATTCTCAGCATCTCCCTGGCTTGCTTCCCAAGCACACTGACAGAGGGCACATCTCAGTGAATGAACAAGGTGTTTTCAACCTTACCCTGATTTGCCTACACACTTGATAGTCATCTCACCCAGCGTTTAGGTGCATTAGCTAACAACTATCATCTAACAGGACTTTCAGAGATGTAGCTATTACTGAGTTTCTCTCCTTTCCTCTCTTCATGCAGAATGTCTGAATTCCTATTCTGTTTCAAGCAGCAGGGAATTATCAGCTGGTTGGGGTTTTTGGGGGGGATTTTTTTGTTTGGGATTTTTTTTTTTTTCAGTTCTTTATGTCTGAGAGCAGATTTGAGACATTTCTATGAGTTTGCAACATTTGCCATGTTAGCTCTCACCAGAACTGTGTCACCAAGCACATATAAATTCAATTATTATTAAATGTTTCCAACATTCTTAGGAAACAATATCCTTGGAGAGTATGTTAGAACAAACTGACCTTCAGATTTCTTTCATATAACCTATAATTCAATAATAATGATTTTATAGCTCACCTCTGTAGTGGTAATTTTATTTACTTGATTTTTTTTTAATATACTTCCTAGAAAATCACCTGGCAGTCACTGCAAAATTGCATTAAAAATTATAAACAGATGGTTTTCCCAACTTGCTGGCTATCAAATTCATGTGTCATCACCCTCTCAGAGGTGGTTAACATAAAACAGAAATGTCCAGCAGCCTTTAATAATCATTGGCTACACAAACTACATTGATTATATGAAGACAGCTTTCAGGAACTTGTATCATTAACTTACAATGAAAAGCAGCAAACTATTTGCAAACATATTCTATGTCTCCAGAGTAAGAGCCTCAACTATTTGCAGTGAATTTAAATTAGATTCACAAGATTTTAAGGGAGTCAAAATGCTAAATGAAAACATCTTACCTAAAGAAGAATGACCTGTAATAAAGGATATTTGATATTTTTATTATTTGTTGTTTGTAAAATATTACTGTAGAATCAGACTTCACACAGCAGTTCACGCACCTCTTGACTAATTCCTCAGATTTCAGAAAGAATTTTCAAGAATGTATTTACAGGTTGACTATAAATCCCCTTAACTACTACAAATTTTTAATCACCTATAATAAGACACCTGAACTATGCAATTTAGAAGTTAAACATTGCAACATGACAGTTTTCTATAATTATGGAAAATACTGAATTACGTTGTCAGACTCCATTTAAAAAGAGATAGACATTTATTTAAAATCTAGATTCTAATTTGAGAGTATTTCCTTTAAAGTAGATACCATATTGTAAGCACAAATATAATGTACATCACAGCCATTCCAACTGAAAAAATACATCATACACTAGCAGGTCACTGTTTTAAGCCTATGAATTACAGATACTATATGACAAATCTACAGTAAATGTTAATTGGAACAGCTCTATTACTGAGTTGAGAAATGGCTTTGTTTCTCAGGGACAAAAAAAGTCCTCTCACTTTTTAGGCTAGGTCAGATAACACAGCTGAAATGCATCCATCTTTTTTGAGAAATGCAATGGAAGTATTTTCACCGAGGTATATGAACTCTACAATGTGGCTAGCTACCCTGTACCATACCAAAATGTATTTTAAAAAGTAGTTTCAAAAATAAAAATCTCTATGATCTTCTGGTACAGCGTCCCATATATATGAGTGCCAGGCAACCTGAAAAAAATATTAACATCTAATCTCTCTAAATAATGTGAAGAACAAAAAGATTTCTAATTAATCATTGTTGGATGAAAGCTGAACTTTCATCAAGAACAATTTTAGGTATGTTTTTCAGATTAGTTACGTGTTTCAGATAGTGAATCAGTACACAGAACATTAAAATTCATAGGAAGAGAGAAAAATCTAATAATTGCCTAGAAGATCATGGGGAAGGGTCTATACAACTGCTAAAAAATACAAGTAAGCATCTTAATTTCTGTGTACCAATACAAACTAAACTATCTAGAGGCAAATGATTCACTGGTTTGCACATACTTACGAAAAGAAAGTAACATTTGACAGTTCTGCTTTAACACAGCATTTTATTCTCCCTAAGAACACGGACAGATATAGTATTGCAACTCTAACACCTTCTGTGCACAAGAAAAATATATCTGAAATTGCTATTTTTAATACCCTTTCCTCCTGTACTCCGGTACTTTATCCATGCTTCATCAAAGAATCAAAAGAAGACTGTAAAACATGGGATTCTTTCTTGCAGAATCAAAATCAAAGAAAAATACTGTCCCGCAGATAAGGACATTATTTTCATACGTAATTTCAGAGGACTTTCTTCATTTCATTTTTTTATGCCTTGGCAATAATCTGTTAAATGGGTGGAAAGAAGGGGCAACTTTACTGTGCCAGTCCTTAGCTGAACATTATTCAAAAACATTCAAATGAGAAAAGCAGATGTTCTCAACTCTTAAGAATATTTTCTGTAGTGTGTGATTATATTTGAAAATACACTGTGTATAATGACTTCTGTGCTTCAAGTCTCTCGGACTTCAACGCGCAGTAAGCAACATACAATAAACAGTATATAGAAATAGGGCAAGAATTGGTTGGAATAAGAGACGTTGCTTGAGGCACCTGGAGATGGAACAGCCTCAGYCACATAGTGAAGCAGCCTTTGTAGGAGCACTGCCTGCCCACATGCAATTCAATCCAAGTTTTATGGAGCTGGTCAGTGGAAAAACCACCCATGCCTGCCAGGCTGATATCCTTTAGTTTTAAATTTCCCTTCTGATCACTGGTCATCAGGTGACTTTTACAGAGGTCTTTGGAGGACAGGGGTATCACATCGGTGCTTGTAGGTCTCTCACCAAGAATGAAATTATCTTGATGCTTCTTTTGTGCCTTGAGCTATGAATGACCTGACAGGGACTCCTTATTAAACTTCTACCACCATGGTACTGGGATATTGCTTTATTTGCTAAATAAACGAAGCGCTCTTTACCCTTCCATAGGTAAAGGCAAGGAACTTAATTAAGAAGAAATCTCAGCCTAAGTATATGGACACTTGTTGCAAAATAAGGGCTGTTTCAGAAAATACCTAAAAGCACCTTTAGGTATCTCACTCAGAAAGAAATCTTTTCTATAAGTAGGAACAAAGTCAGATTTTCAATACAAACAGAATTTGGATTACACAAATGTTTGTTTGATTAAATGACTATAACATATATAAAGTGAACTAATGAATTAGAAAAATCAGAAATCATATGAGATGCTAGCTTAATTAAAAGCTAATTTATAGAAAGTTAAAAAAATAATCTTGTTTACTGCTAAAGAGGAAAAAAAAGAGAAGGAATATATAAGGGTATTGAATCTAACATTTACAAATGTTTATATGGACAAATGAAAATACAGAATTTTAAAGACAGAAATAGATTAAACAGCCATTTAAAAAGATTTAAGCTTTGGAATTAAAACTTAAACCCAGCTTCTTCCCAATGCCTGCATACAGGATAGTATTGCATATACAAGAAACTGTAAGCAGAACAGGGCAGTTCTTCACTGGGGCATGTGTTTGCAGGCTTGGGCACTATGCTGTAGTAGCTCTGCCCCTCCCCAGCTCCCCAAAGCTTTAGGACTGCACATCAAACTGGGAATTCCCCATCTCTCAAAACTCAGGGAAAGACTCTGAGATGTCCCTGAAAGTGGCTTAACAAAGGAATCTTTTTCCCATGCAGAATGGTGGGGAGGGTGGGAGAAACATTTAGGATCTAATTCAGGGGTTTCTGAGTTTTGCCTGTGTCATGGTGCCATGGCAGCAGGACACACTGAGCTCTGATCAGCTCCTATCATCAGCCTCTTGAGCACTGATGCTCTTCCAGCAGAATGTGCTTACGAACATTCGTTACAGTGTTGGCAATCAGCTGGATCACTTGAGGCTGACCATGAACAAAGAACCAGTCCTCTGCAGAACATGCAAACACTTCACGGATCACTTGCAACCCATGAAAGACATTTTGGGAATCCTTAAATGGAGCCTACACTGCTTGAAATATGTAATAACTATAAGGGTAAATAATATGAGGGGACAATAACATAAAGTAAAGGTACACCTGTGTTCTTCAGAAAAACACAACTTTTGATTCCACTGTTCCAAACCAGTAGACCAGGCAGAGTTGCAACTCTCAAACATTCCTATGTTTTTCATTTATACTGAAATTCACTTTGCTAATTAAAACTTATGTAATCATTCCAGTACATCAAATAGTCATGGATAGAAAAAAAATCCAGAAACTATCTTATACTAGTTATTTCAGATTAATTTCTTAACTCAAGGCATTAGGTCACTTTTTTGAACCTGAACACCCAGATGAATACTTTAGTGACAGTAAAGCAGATAGTATAAACATGCCCTAGAGCTTTTACCACAAATCAGACTTGGTTTTCTGATCTTACCAGTATGAACAGCTTGTAAATGTTGTTCCCAAAAGACTGTAGCTGTCTTACGGCTGGATAACATTCTGCCTGGAAGCCTCCGTCTGGAACTGCTGACAGGGTTTCTTGCCAGTACATTTCTTCAAGCTTAAATATCCATTTAACTGTGACTGACTAGTCAGGAAACAGAATGACCACCAAGATGCTTTCAGAATACTCTTTTCCATTTTTCTTATTTTGAATAAATAAAATTCTTCCTAATGTTCTCCGCAGAGAAATGAAAGGAACAAGTTCTGAGTTTTTAAGGTTAGCTTCTGTTTCTTTACTTTCCTTCACGGTATCAACCTTTGAAAATGTTAAGGGAGGCATCCATTAAGGATAGACAGGAGTTAGAATGGTCTCTTCTCCCATTCTAATTTGATAAAGGGCCAGCATCCTGTCACCTCAATGACACCCCCTGACGAGACTTTCCTCCCACAGGCCATTTATGTTAAGTGAAAGTACTGGATAATAGAAGTCAATAAATATTGCCTTTTGTAAACTGTTCAGGCATGGAAGCTAGCAAATGAGTCTAGCCATGAATGTCATAAAAGTGACTATTATATAATCAATAATCATTCAGAAGAAAAAGGAAAAATTATTGAAAAAGCAACAAAGTAGAATGAGTCTATTATTCTCTGTATGCTTAGATTAAATAAACAGTAAATGAAAGGAAATGAAAGAGGATAGTCACAGCAGGCTGCACTAGAAAGATGTAACAGTTTAGATAGAACACACCATTGAAAGATCACGAAATAAAACAGCAGGGTTGGTTGTTTGGGCTTGTTTATTTGCCCAGTTTTCAAAGAAGAATGCCAATCTCTGAGTAACAGATGAAAAAGATACCAGCAGGCAAAGGATTTAAGTGAAGCAATGAAGTAAAGGATAATATYGAATGCTGGCGATCAGCAGAAGAAACAAATAGCCAAGTGAAGTTAAACCGAAAAATCCTTAAAATGATAAAACAGCAACTGAGAGCAAGACTCACAGTCAGAGCCAAGTACAAGATTCACATGGTCAAGCACAAGTAAAAGAAAAGGACAAATGCAAGCAAAATCCGGAAACATGAGGAAAAAAAAAAAAGAAAAAAAAAGGACATGATACTTATGATACTTGGGTAATAATGAGCATAGTACAGAAATTGGGGGACTAATTTAAAATATCCTTCCACTGCAGAGGGACTTAAAGTTTAGCTATGCTATAATTACAATTAGCAGGATAAAAATCTATGCTAGAAAAGTGTTGTTTTGATTGCAAAATCAAATACACAAACTGAGGAAGTCTGATTTACACACAGTTGTCTCTTATGTGTCTATATTTCACTAAATGTATCAGGGACCATATTTAAAAAAAAAAACAACATGAAAATTGATTGAACACTCTATCAAATTGATTCCCACAAGTATTTGTGTGGGTGTGGGTTTGGGTTTGTGCGAGTATACAGAAATTCAGGCAGATTTATTTTCATAATTTAAATTTTTGTGAGGTTGCTTTTCTCACACATTATTTCACTACAGTTCTTTTAGAATTTTCTTGTGTTTTGTTTGTTCCACATGACTTCCTAGCATGTTGTTTTCAGGAAAAAAAATTATATCATATATGTGCATTTTTGTATATGTATAAACACATACATGAACCCTCACTGTCAGCCCTGCAAAATAAATGCATTCTACTTAAGCCAGATGCTGGACGGTTTTATATTAGCAGACCGCTGACCATATTAGATATGGAACTATTGAGGGGACAGGAGAAATTGGTAATAAACAGTAGGAAATGGCCACTGGAACTACATATTGACTGAAGAAAGGCAGTTAGGAGGATGTCTGGAAAATAGGTACTTTTTATATAACAACTATTCCCCTTAATCCTGTTCCAACCACTGAATTCAAAGAATATTGATATAATACAGTTACAATTAGAGAAAAATCTGCCCAGTCTGTGGAAATTTCTTCCATTACATGTAACAATCTTTGTATCTACAGTCTATCCTCCTTAATCCATGGAGTACTTGCATATTTGTCCCCTTTTTTTCCTATTTCCTTCCAATTGATTCAGATATTTCTAGTACTGAGGTGCTTAGAACTGTACACAATAATAGATGTGTAGTCTAGCCAGTGAAATAGGGTCTGTCAACTCTGAACAGTGACGTGATGCCCTTTTTGTGTAGGCAGCATTAATTATGAAATATTTTTCTGAACACTCTTATTCTATCATACAGCTTAGCGGGAAGAAAGCTCATCCTGCCATTTCTGCATCTCACCCTGAATACCACTGCAATCAGTACAGTGTAAAATGAAGAGCATCCAGCAAGAAGTTGAAACATGGGGATATTTTAATATGTATTTATTAGTAAGCTGTTTATTATGCATGTAAGTGGATACAGATGTCAGTTTCTCTGTGCTACATAAATTTGGGTGATGAATATATTTAATTTTGCTTTTGAAAGCTTTTATTCACAAGATGCCAGATCTTCCCTTTATATGGAAATATTAATTGATATTAGGAAATTGTGTAAAGATATCTTTGGTGTGCACAGTTAATATTTCTGTCATGATTAAAGCACCTCATTAAGAGTACAGTATCGGGTCAAAAAATGTGTGTAAATGTGTATTAAGTGAATGACTGTCTGCAACCCAATCCACAGCCTATAGAAATCAGTGCAAAGACTACTGTTGCCAATAGAATACTTAGACTTGTACTTCATTTCATAGCATTTCATAGGTGCATTAGAAGGTAAGTGGTTTTTACCATTTCTGCTCAAATAATGGTACTGTTAAATCTCCATTCCTCTAATAATAAACAAATATTTGCCTTCACCCGTCCTTTCCCTCTCTCAAAAAAAAGAAATTTAATATCAGTTTGAGAAATCTTTTAATGCAATATTTGCAATGCTGTTTGAAATACTCTGGCATATTAAAATGCTTCAAGGTAACCAATAAAAGATTTTTACCTCTTATTTCACTACATAAATTCTCTATTCCTATTAAATTTATTATACAGTTCCTGTTTTATATTCCTTTTACTTAATGACAAGGAAGACCTTTTTTTTTTGTTTTTAAATACTGTTTAGATGGCAATTCCAGGCAAATTACTATCTTCACTGTACTTCGGAAGAAAACTGTGTGTGGAAGATTGCTAATCTATAATTTGTGAAAGCTGACTCAGGAAGCAAGATATGATCCAGTCTAGGTAAAGACAATTCTGAGTCAGTTACCAGAGACTACCTTCACAGCAATGAGAATAAACATAAGTGCCTCTACAGTTAAAAAACATTTTGAATCAATATACCTAAAGAAATCTTTCTTTTGTCATGAAGAAGCATGTTTCAAATGAATATATTAAAATTTAGCAATACATTTTCATATGCAAATCCCAATAGAGAAAGATATACCTATAAAATATGCAGTTACAGACTTCTGTGGAGCTTTGCCAATATATCTGATCTGACGGTATGTCACCTTTAAAAGGCACTGATTCTGTCATAAACTATTTCAAAACCAAGTAAAACTCCACAACTGCTATATCAGAGCATATGATCCGTGAATATATATATCTGTTACTTGGTTTCATATAGATGGTTTTATTATAGCTGGTTATACAGGAAGAAATTTTTTTCCACCCTCTTAATAATATCTAATTTTCATTTCTGGTGCTGAATTCACTAACATTCTTCAATCATACTGCTGGGTTTTTTTCTTTTCTATTTTAAGCTACAATAACAAATGTTTTCCACAGACTCTAAGAAGTATCTTGAGTATATTTTATTTAAAATTAAAATAAGGAAATAAGTGGGTGCTGTTGGGAGTTAACAATACTTAAAAACAAAGTTTCCAAAACTTCCTAAATATGCTCTAATACAGGAAATTCTTGATTTTGGACATCTTTCTTATAACGACATCATATCAGTTCTTGTCCGAACATGCATCATTATGACTGAAAATGCATACTGACCTGGAGGGAGGTAATTATCTAAACTGTATAATCAGAAAATTGATCAATTCTCATTCAGCCTCAACCTGTTACCTAGTACCTGTCTGCAGAGTTGATAAGAACGACACAAGTACAAACAAAGGTGTTCTTGATCACTTACTTGAATAACATCTTTTATGGGTTTATCAAAAATGTTACCTACCCTGGATTAACACAAAGAAAGGAACATTTTATTTTAACACTATTATTAGTTGTTAAAGATGTTATTTACAACATGTGGCACCATAAAAAAAAGTGGTATAACAGCAATAATATTATAGCAGTTCTTATACTGACATCATATGAGTTTAGAATGTTATTCCATGGTAGGAAGAATGAGCTCTGTGATTTATGACTTTCAGCATATGCAATTTCAGTTACAAAACATAAATGGCATTTTGTATTAAATTTTAACATAATCATGTAAGCGTTCTAGATTTGTCTCATGTATTTGATCCTTTCAGATTTGGAAGTAACTGCATCTGAAATACACCCACACACTTTGGCAGCTTTTTACATGCAAGTTTATGGTCAGAAATATTTCTGAAAATTTCTCATATGTAGAAATACTGTATTTTGCTTGCAAGCCTTTTCATTTCAAAAGAGCTCCACTTGTATTGAAACATGGAAGAATCTCACCTGTCTTCTYTATTACATTGTAATAAATGAGAAACTGCTCAAAAAGACTCCAGAGAAATCAGTCAAAATATTTTATATAGTTATACTCAACTTATTTTTAAGTGTCTAAAGCAGTTATTGTGTAATCTGCTAGGTGCAGAAGCCAGGCAGAAGATTCTCTACAGAAAGCCAATAAATATTAAATAAGTGGTCTCTATCACTTCTACCAGCACCATCCACATCGTAGAAACCACTGTCTCACTATTACAGATATTTCATTTTCTGCTCTGCAAAATAAGTCCAAACATCTTGAATGAAACTAGACAACTTCTGGTTTTGCAAGAATAAGCTTAAATAGTAGCAAAAGCTAGTATGTTCTGTCTGCTTCCATGGAAAGTAATTAACCCATGGAATAATTTTCTGCTTACATGTTCTCAAACATTATTGCAACACACAAATATACATTATATTTAATTTATTCTCTTTCCCGTAATTCCTTTGTCCACTTTGTTTCATATTTTGCAAATTTAACGTTTCCAGATAGGATATAATCTCCTTAAAATGAGCTTGATGTTTTAAAAATATTTAACTCTCCATACAGTAAAGTACAGGTGATTACCATTAAATCTGTTCTATTAATAACTGTTCTATTTATAGCTAATCGATTTAAAGGAACTTCTTGGGACATCCAAAGAGTAATTTTCAGTAAAACTTCCCATCTACATTAAATATTAATCATTCCATATTATTAAAGACTTTTTTCTTCAAATCCTCCAATTGACCCTTAAATTGGACTGAATATGCCTCGTTCTTACAGAATCTTCTCCTCAGTCACACAGTCTGGCACATCCGTAGTGCACTCTACAGCTGTGAGGATTTTTACAGATTTCCTGAGAAGAACAATTTTGCTTTTTTTGGTGTGTTGGGTTTTTTTTGCAAGCATAAGCATAATATTTGTAAGTTAACATCCATAGGGAGTAGTCTGAACTGCAGGATTTCCAAATAAATAAGCAAAACTCTGAATCATATGGGAGGAAAGCAGTCTTTAGCATCAGCTATTATTTAAACATGTATTGTCAGGTATTGTATCTGACCTAGACACTTACAAATCCAAATCCTACATATTGCTGTTAAAACTTAAGAAGTAGAAGACAAAAGTGTGTTCTAGTATCACAGAAATACTTAAGAATTAGATGCAGATTTTAATTACTGCTGTCTCCGTTAACATACAGAAACATACGTAAAGTTCTACACAGAAAAATGCTGTATTTATTGCCTCTCAAAGATCAGGGCCTGAACTACATTTATCCCTGTCTTCAAGCACCTGAGTTTCCAAGGCAGAAGCTTAGGCTCTATAGCTCATCAGTGGACATGGACATTTATCTCCAAAGGACAAATTGGAAATAATGACTGAGCAAGTAACCTTTCTGGATGTTTCTGGACTTTCACTTACATCCTGTGTGCTGTGTAAGATCATTTCTGCAGGGTTAGTCAACATAAGGCTTTTTGTACCAGGTCATACCTTGCCCATTAGTTTCTGAGAGTGATCAATAGCAGGTAACTAGAAAACAGTGCAAGAACAGGACAAATTTGAAGTAGTATTACCATGCTCAACTCTCACAGTCATTTGTGCCTCTGGAACATTTGCAGCTAGAGGTAATGTCTTTATATTTAATTGCCTTGGATACATTTTTCTTCCATGAATTTGTACGCAGAGTTTTTGAACCCTGTAAAATCTTGGCATCCCTTACATCCCGTGACTATGAGTTACATAGTTTAACTATGTGCACTTTGAATCAAAGTTGCATCTTTTTGCTGGACTTGCCACCCCATGTATTTAAGTGATGTACAGGTGTGTGTCTACATTAATGTTTTGACTTGGATCAGAAATGTGCTTCTGAAGCAAATCTGATCATCCCCGCCTACCAGGCTTGGATTCGACACAGCAGGGAGGTCTCAGTGTGCTGCTAGATTGCTTTTGGGCAAAACTGAACTGGAAGATGAGCCCTGTGAAGCCACCAATGCGTTCTACCCACAAAGGGGCATTTCCATCAGCTCACAGGACCGGGCTAGAGCTAGCCTGAAGTACCTCCTAACCAAATGCGTGCAACAGGGGTCTTGAAAGCCAACTATCTCACTCCACAGACCTGCTCCTACTATGCCACATTACTTGCTAATTTAAACATAGCCTACTTTACCTAGGGAATTTGGAACAGAATTATTTTCCATCCAGTTTTAGGAGGTCTTCCTCCATTTTGCAGTTAAATACAGCAATACTTCCATTAGATCACAGGCTACTACAATCTGTCTTTCTGTACACCAGTTTTGTTCCCTCCCTCAGAGTTAAATAGTATTTCATGCTGAGACGACCATCTGAAAAGCCCATGTCTGCACAGAACAGAGGACAACATCAGACATTTACTTTCCCTTTTTCTTCCCCTAGTGAGAAAAAGAGAACAGTATTACTGCTACTTTTGTACTGAAAGTCACAGCTGGATTAGTTTATAACTCAGGTGTCTGACTACACTAACAGTTGCATTGCAATGACTATTTGGATATGATGTTCAAGACACTTTGCCATCTATGACAGGGTCTACTAGAGCTTTTTCTTTTTTTTGATCTTTTTTTTTTTCTTTAATGTAACTTTGAAGATAAGACAAGGCAAATTCTGAGATTGCAAGGCATCTCATAGGGATGCCAGTGATCCCTTAGACATGGAACTAACTACTGAACAGTTGAAAAATTCTTACAGGTGTACTACATATGCAGACAAGAGCATGTACATTTTCAAGAAAAAAGACGTAAAAACAACACAGTCATCTAAAATACTGCTTGAAGTTTTTTAACTCTTTCAACAATAACAAATAGCTATCTTCCTTTCTTTCAGTATTGACATCTCATGTCACAGAGTGCTGAGGACAGTGATAAACATTTTCATATGGATTGTATCTCCCTCATTACTGTCTTTCAGAAATTTCCTCCTTCACTCAAGACTAAGGAAGATAAAATCATAAGAATTGTCAAATATATTAGGATGGCCTAGGTGAAACATTAGCAATGAATCCAACACTAGATCATTCACTTGATCGGTTCCCTAAGAATACATAGAAAAGACATCATATTTCATATTTCTTCTACTCTTCAGCAATTCACCAGTAGAAAGATAAAAGAAAGGAAGAGATGCCAAAAGAATATTTTGRTGTTCAGCTTCCCATTGCTTGCAAAGGAAAATTAAGCCAGCAGATCATTTAATAGTACAGTGATACTAGCCTACTAACTCTAAATACTACTTAAAAGTGGGAATCTTTCCTCTGMATTCCCATGGTACTAGTTTCTGTCTGTTTTGTTTTGGGTTGGTTTTTTTTTTTGTTCTAGTATAAATACTTTTGACATTGTACAGGTCTTTTAGAGTTCCTTTTTTCCTGACATCAGGTGCAAAGGATATTTCGTCAAGGTCAAAGATTTTTTCTTTTACTGTATCAAGTTATACTACTTACTTTTTAACAACTGCTTAACACCACCATATACCTGCAGACTGAGCTCCCTAGTACTACCAGACCTTTTATTTCTGAGAATGTTGCTAGCTATGTCATCTAGATGTACGAAGAGTCTAGAATCATTTTGAAGTGCAGTAAGCATGTAATAGCTTGCTGTTATCCAAGTTAAATTTAGTAAGCTGAAATAATGAYCTCTTTTTCAAAAAGATTTGCATGATTTTTTATGTCCATATTATTGTTTGTCTACAAGAGGCTTAAGAGAGTTTTTGAAGGTTTTTTTCTTAAAAAAAAMCAACACAAGGAGATTTGATTTTAATTTCACCAATTCATTATGCAATTCTTCTCATTAATCATTACATGCGTTAGTCTAAATGGAGATTACTGGTGGCAATTTAGATTGGTAACTTGCCTATTTCTTGGAACACAGACCTTTTTTCACGTGTGAAGATTTCTTCTACGTTATCATGCATCTTTATAATCAGATTTTAATTGAAAAGAAAAAAAAAATCAGTGTTGTTCTGTTTAGAAGAGCATCTAAAAGCTCAAAATAAAAAAGTGTTACATAGTTTTGAAAACTGTTTGTTAGAACCTAGAAAATACTAACAATTCAGTTAATTATCATAGTCAGCCTCTTATATTAAACCTCTATACAATAACACATTAAGAAAGAGAACTCCCCATGGCCACTTTCTGGAAACTGCTGTGTATAGCAGCTCTCTGGGTTTCACCCACAATACGCATATATATAAGGGAAATTCTGCAATTTTGTGGCCTATTGCAGGGTAGTCTAGCAGATAGGCAAAGATTTTACTCTTGTATAAAATGACAAAATACTTCCTGAAAGCAAACGTTAACACAAACCCTTCTGGGAGGAAAAAAACCCTAATATTCAAAGTGCAAGTCATGCCTCCAGAGACCCAAACTCRCCTCTCTACCTCACCGCACACTTTGAGTCTGTTTATTCCTGCAGAACAGCCACACATACAGACATGGTAAGAATTGGACTCATGTACCTAAAACACATATAAGCAACTGAATTTCCCTGAATTTAGAGCATTTGGGGCCACATGAACTGAAAAAAGAGAGACCTGTGATATCTGGAAATGTCTGACACTTAGTCTGTGCATATGTAAAAGCAGAAAATGAATTGCTGAGACAACATATACACAAGTTCCCCTCATCTCTGATGAGGGAGAGGGAGATGAAAAATGGATAAGAAGAAAGTTAAGTTTGTGATTAAGGCTGACAGAGGCTATCAGAATATGAGACAAAGTGCCAAGAAGAAGAGAAGGAAGAAAATAAAAATTCAGGAGATGGTGGAGGAGGAAAGAGTTAGTGTGAATCAAGAAATTATGTACTAGCTGAGATGTTAAGTTGTGATGAAAAAAAAGTAAATTAAATCCCACACTTTCAAGTTAGTATCCCAAAATAGCCTATATAGAAGAACTGGGAGATGAGAAAAATATTCCAGTGACCAGACATTTCTTAAGAATATTTTATGGTAAGAACTAAGTTTAGAATCTTGACAAGATTTTTATACTTCATGATTGTTCATTTTCCTTACTAAGCTCTTGTTCTGGAAACTCTAAAGTAAATGGAGTATCTCACATTACTTTTTCTACCTTCCTGTTAGTTTCCTGAGGAATTGAAAAAGGCCAGAAAGATAATCGCCTTTAGATGATATGTATAAATTACACTCTTAATTGGTTTCCTAATATGGCGGTAGGATATAGTGTTCTGTAATTGTAAGGATCAACACTAATGTCTTTACTGATGACAATTAATTGGCAGTTTTCTAACTCACATTACCAGATGTTGTCTCTGAGAGTGCRATACTTTTAAGTCTATTCAATTTCACTATTTATATCCTTTTGACTATAGTTTTCTTATATTTAAATTTCACAGATTTTTGTTTCTTTCCTGTCCCCTGATAAAATGACATGATTTCTTTGAAGTTATAGACTGAAGTGCATATGGTAACATGACAGCAAGTGAGATGAACTCTTACGTCAGCACTGAGGAATATACCCATTATTCTAATGTTTAGTATTATATATTTTTGGAAGAGGTGACTGAATAATTGATTTTTTAGTTTTGTGGACAAACTGACAAATCAGCTTTTTACTTTCATTAGCTATTTTAAATATCTGAAATGCATTTTGATAATTTTTTATTTGAAAATAAAATTTTAAATTCTTAAGTTTTCATGCAAAAATAATTGAAGCTGTATTTCAGCTTTTTGTGAATGAATCACTTCACTTGAAAATAACAACTTAAATTTGCATTTTTAAGTGATTTAATTTCAAGCACCATTTTTTCAATGTTTACTCTTTCTTACAGAGATTTTTAAAGAGCAAGCTGATCAGATAAACCTTTCTCCTGCCTTGACTCTTTTCTCCTGTGTTACTAAATAGGAAGTGTCATATTCAATGCTACAAATATTCAGGAAAGACAACAGATTGCATGATATGCAATTCATTCCATATGATAATGCCTGTTAGAGAATATTCCTCTGACAAATATGGGAACTATTTAAATACAAAGAGTGGACCAGCAGTCTTAATCTTTCAGACAACTTTTAAGATACTTTTTAAAATTACATTATATTGAGACCTGGATATTTTAATTTATATTCTTATTTTTAAAATTAAATTGCATGTTATGAATTTATTTTAGGATCTTTCCACAGTTGTCTCTTCCAATAAATTGTTCCATTATCTACCAATCAACCAGACATCTAGAGAGCCTATTTAACAGTGTTTGTTCTAATCCAGGGAATCAAATATGTTGCTATCACTATATTAAAATATCCCATTWGCAGTACCTGTAATCTCTTTTCTGGTTCATTCTTTGCTAAAGGCGTGGAAAAATTTTATTCTAAATGAACAAGTCAATTACACTGCTTGCAAAACTCTTAAGGTCAGGATTTGGCTCAAGTGGCTAAACACTTTTCTGAACTACAAGTAACTGATTAAAGAGACTTTGTTCTTACACCACAAACACATTCTACTACGTTGTCATAGCCTAAATATTTGTAATATGCTAAATTCTTCTCACAAAACATCCATTTTCATGCATTCATTTTATTTTCTAAGCTTCTGGGATTAACATAAAATGCRTGGCAAATCTTAAGGATTGAGAGAGCAATTATAGAAGTGATGAACAAAGAGACAATTATGTTATGCCAATAATCACACTTTTAGGAGTAAAAATATCAATGTCATATTCGATTATGTGCTCATCTCAGTCCACGATACATTCTGTACTTGATATGAAACAGAAATCATCATTTGAGTACACTGATATCTTTTACAGTCTCGTATGGAAACCTGTTTTGATCAGATGCAAAATTTTTGCAATTTTAAGTGGTCTTACCTATTTTTGCCAAGAATGACTACACAGAAGAATCAGTGTGAACTCTGAACTTGGATGAATCCCACCATTTATAATACTTCAGTGAACAGAATACAGACCACTTTTTTTCAGTTTATACTGAAATTTTCTGTTTATTATAAGTGTAGCTCTATTACAAAAAATGTTGGAAATAAATAAACACAAAAATACAAACGTTCTGTAAAATGAGAAATGGGAATATGCAGGTCAGGTTGTTCTTACATCTCTAAAATAAATTGTAAAGAAAAAAATCAACATAAGTACAATAAGAGTTGATTGAGTGATTCAAGCATTCTAMGACAGGAAATGAGAGGAACATAATTTAGTGGTTAAAATTAATTAGCTACATCATTTTGTACTTCTCATGCATTCACCAGTCCTTGAAATTGCAAGAAAAGAAGTTGACAACAATAACCCTGATATCCGATTTTATGTGCACAAGAAATATTTAGGATAAGCATTATCCAAACACATAAGATTTGTGGGTTACTTTTTCTTTTTGTCCTATTTTCATTTAGTTGATGAGACTTTTGGAACTGCAACAGTCTTGGGAAAGTTTAGACATTTCACTGATGTTTTCCTTTTACATCCACCTTTCCAATCTTACTCTTTGCAAGAAATACTTTGTTTCAAAGGACACTTTTGAATAGCTTTTTTTAGACAGACAGGTTATTTTGACAACTCAGGTAACGAACACAGCTGTTTGGAAATACATATTTCAATAAATACCTATTCATTTTACATCCAAAAAGCAGCAGAGGGTCTTCAGTTTCTAGAAAAACAGAAATAGCAGACTGGATTCCAAAAAAGTCCAAAATTTGGTTCCTTATTTTTGAATTGCATATTGTTGTAGATGAAATTCCTCTGCATGAAATCACTAAGCATGTATTGTTAAATGAATTTTTCCATACTCAGTCAAAAATACTGATTTTCAAAGCCGTATTTTCGTTTGATATGAATATATGTAGTAATTCAGTCTAATTGTATCAATCAACAGCAAGCCACATTTAGTACTCCATAATTTACTCTCTATTATGTGCTACTGTTTATCTATAAAGGGATATTTCATTGTATGTAATTAAGGGAGAGCATAAACAAAACATCAAAGTACAGCAGTTTAAAGCTATACCGTTAGGTATACAACATTGTATGTTGTACAACACAAACAATACTCAATTTAGAGAGCAGGAGATAAAACCAGTAAACTGAAGTCTTTGATTGTTATATGTGGTTCTGATAACAGTTTATAATAATATTCTTCATCTGTAGAATGGAGGTAGCAATGCCTAACAAGCTTTGTTAAGGATATTGAGATGTATGTATTAAAAAAAGCTTATATGTAAGACTCAGTTTTAAAAGTATACATCACAATAACCATGGAGGTGAGATAAGTTTAATAGTACATTTGACTATTTCTCCTTGTAGCTCACTCTCCCTGTATTTTCAATAATCAAACCCAACAGTAACAACAATGACAAACAAAAAAAGGAATTTTCTCTTAAATGAATAGGTTGAAGTGGTGCTGCTTAGATTTATATTGCTAAATCCATAATAACTCTTTGGTTTTGAGGCTGACTTGATTCTTTAATTAAGCCTGAATTTAATTCTTGCTTCTAAATTGGACCAGGAAAAATGCAAGAGTTATACATAATTTAATCTCCTATTACTTTATTTCTATTCAAAGCTGTTCTTCATTAACAGCTTAGCTATTGAATTAACCAGCATGGGACAACCCAAAAATATGCATATTGAATCTGTCATTTCAACCAAAATAATTCTCTTTGACCTCAGAATCAGGCCTGAAGGGCTGAAATCATGTTAGAAAATAATCTGATCCATAAAGTCTATCTATTTTGTTCTTATGTATTTCTAATTGAGACGTGATTTTCTAATTAGGTTAAAAACAGTTTTGGACTGCCTTAAGAAACAGTTTAGGAGATACAGTTATAAATAGCAGTCTCTTCATGCCCCAGTTGAAACACTCAGGTAAAATTAGGGACTGCTTCAGGAGAATTCTCATGCAACAGCTATTAATTTCTTTAATAGAGATATTAATTACTTCTTTGCAATTTCTCAAGGTAAGATGACATTCAAATAATACATGACTAATATATACCAAGGGAGGTATTAAAAGAATGAAACACCCATGTATTTAATTATTCTCAGTTTTTAAACTATTTCTTAATACTGTACATGAAAATAATTTTCATTCCAGGGTAAGGGTTTTAATATTTTGTTCAGTCTGTGTGCATTTACTCATGTAAGGCTGATAAATTTTCTCTGTACAGTAACTGAGAGGGGATTCTTTACTTCAGTCCCTCTGGTACTTGTGATAAAAGAAGTATAATTTATGACAGTGATAAACCCATCTAATTTCTTTTTTTTTTCCCCCTTTTTTTTTTTTTTTTTTGAGTGGTTTTAGAAGAAGATGGTTGCATTTGAAAACTATGTCAAGTGAGGGAGACATTTTATGTTTTTCAGAGCACACCACACTTCTTAATGTCTTATGCCCCAACCATAAATGAGTTCTCAGATCCACAGGGATCACAGTGCAGTGGTTGAGCAGCAGTCTGATGTGGCAAAAAGAAACAAAGATACCTCCCCAAATTTGTACCTCAATGGTATCTTAAGGATGTAATTGCAATTTACACTGTATATGAAGTAAGATTATACATTTGAAATATCAGTCCCTTTTAAGTAATTAYAGAAGTAAAATCGATAAACCAAATAATGTATTTTCTAAAGACAGGATTCAAGAACATATTTAAGCAGACCTTCAGCTATCTGAAGAAACGTCAGAGCAAAGTGAATGGAATATTATCCAAATGTTTGTATGTTTCAAGCTTGGCAAGCATCAGAGAAAGGTAACATAAACTGGATGTTGGTTGTCCACAGGATTTAATGAGAAAGGAATGAGAACTACCATCCACCAACTTTTATTTAAGGTATTTCTGAGATTAATTCTGAAACCAACTTTTTAAAAGTTTTGTATTAATGGATCACCACAAGGCTGCCCCAATACAACAGAATAAGGGGGGAACAGGAATGATCACTTTCATTTTATGAGTAGTTAGAAATTGTTTAGATTTTGTTTGTCAAGAATTGTCACCAAAAGGTAAAAAAGTTCAACAGGAAACATGTTGTTCTACCAAAGAGCTAAGCTGAAGAAGAACAGAGCATGGCTGAAATGAGACCTTACATAAAAATCCCAGTATTAGCAAAAGTACCTTTGTTATAAGGTCACACAAAAATTACTGTTCAATTTTGGTTGTCATTAGACATATTAACATATTTAGGGTCTTTCTCCAAGTTTAAATGTGTAAAATTTAAATACATTGATTTTCGACTGTTTTTCCATGAAAGAAATGTTTAGAAAATTGCACCCTTCATAATACTTTCTGAAAATATTGGCTGGTTTCAGTTAAATTTGACACAAAGCTAGAAATTTTGAAAGATGAGTGCCCCAACTAAGAAGCAGATTTTGCCATGAACTCCAGCTGTACAGGCTACTAAAAAGAAGAGATGATGGCAAAAACATTATAAATTCTGCCTCAGTCAGCACAAGTCTCCTTAGATACTAGAGGGTCCAAATAAGAAAGAAAACAGATGGGAATGTCACCTGTGCTTCTGGTTGTAGGAGGCACTAACAAACACATTTGTACAATGCTCTACAAGGTCCTTAGCGTGGAAAAAAATGGGGCTACTGAGTGCTTAGGGGCCAAGGAATGAGAATAGTGGTCATAAGCTGTCCCTGACTGCATGTCTATAAGAAGCCCAGGATAGCCCTAAATCCCCAGAATCTCATCTTTGCCCTACGAACAAGCAAGCATGYAAGACTTGTCTAGATGAGAAATGTCATTTGAGTTCAGTTGGGTTTAGTCATCTGTTTCTCTAATTTGACTTCTAATGACTTTTGTCCTATGACCCTGAGCATCTCACATACACTGTTTCTCCCAGAAAATTACCTGGCTTTGAATTATTTCTTTTTTAAATACTCATGTGTTCTCCTGTGGAACCAATGCTTATAAGAAATTCATTCACTATACATGACTCTGTACCTATGCTTGAATCTGCTGCGGAATTTCATATTRATCTGGCTGTGACAGATGGTTCAAATTTCCTAAGACATTGAGAGATAATATTCAAGCATTCAGATCTCCCCAGTAATTTTTGATAGCATGGGATATGATGTCTGCAAACAGGGATATGCAGGAAATATTTTCAGAATTCATTTCTCAAGTCACACAACAAAGAAATATACATCTGAAATTTCGATGCATGCAGAACTAATTGGTTTTTTTTTTTAAGATTTTCCCAGTATCACTACTAATGATATAATCATCTCTGCAAGTTCTTTTCTTTTCCACAGAATTTAGCAAATGATGCCATTAATAATGCACAATAATAGTAAAATCCAGCTCTTTTTATGCCTAAGAATAAAGGGGGAAAAAGGGTCTCCTTCCTAAAAGTAAGTAAATATCCTATCCATGACAAACAGCTTAAAAAAACTGCCAAAAGATGCCACTTCAAAGCCACATTTCACATTTGACAGCTGATGTAGTTGATTAAGCTGCGATCAAGAGGCACCACCACTGACTAGAAGTGTTTAACAGCGTATTTGTCCTGGTTCCAGCTGGGACAGAGTTAACTTTCTTCCCAGTAGCTGGGGAGAGTGTGCTGTGTTTTGGGTTTGGTATAATAGGAGCGTTGATGGCCCGTTGATGGCCCATTGATATTTTGTGTGCTGCTGGGTGGTGCTTGGACCAACACTTTTTGGCCTCCCATGCCCTGCCAGGTGCAGGGGAAGCTGGCGGGGGGAGCATAGCCGGGGTGGTTGACCCAGCTGGCCAATGGGGTATTCCRTACCATGTGAAGTCATGCTCAGTATAAAAACTAAGGGGGTGTGGGGAGGCCCTGGGTCCCGGGTTCTCATTCGGTTCGGCGGGTGGTGAGCAGTTGCATTGTGCATCGCCTGCTTTGTATATTGTTATTGTTGTTATCACTGTTACTATTACTGTTCTACTTTGTTTTATTTCAATTATTAAACTGTTTTTATCTCAGCCCGCGAGTTTTCCTACTCGTGCCCTCCCGATTGTCTCCCCCATCCCACCGGAGGTGGGGGGGTGAGCGAGCGGCTGCGTGGTGTTTAGGTGCTGCCAGGGTTAAACCACAACAGTATTTCAAAGAAAAGAAATTATTTCAGTTGGGAGAAACATATTCAGTGAAAATTTCCATCTTTCTATTATTTTATATTGCCTTGCCTTTAATTTTCATTCCCTTCTCTAAAAGCTATTAAACCATTTCTCGGAATTGTTTTTCTCTTTTCACAAAGATACTTTTAAGGAACAGTTCACACATTTTAAATGCTTTCCAGAGGCATTTATAAAAATAATTTCTCAGCATTCCCCTACAAGTTATTCATCTTCAATACTGCGGATTACCTCTGTTCCTTTTCTCCATAATAAATGTAATGTTTACTAAAAAAAATACAAAAAAGCATACAATGCTTAAGAGGAATTTGAGTATATCTATTTTGTTTCCTCAGAAATTAATGGAAAACCTCCCACAACTTCAGTAGAAGTGATATATGGCTCGCTGCTTTGTTTTTAGCCAGTCAGCTCTGCTACAGGAGTAAACTAACAAGGCCATTCCCAGTGCTCTGCTGTCATCAAATATAGCGATGCATAAACAAGGAAAGAAACAAAAAACCCCTAATTTTAATGTCCATTATAAAATTCAGTGGTGGAAAAAGAAATACGGTTTCAACTTCCAAATCCTGTTAACTATATGCAATCACAAAAATAATGAATAAACTTAAGAAAGCCAGATGTATTTATAAAAACAGTAGTATTGATAAAAAATTCTTGGTCTTTTTTTATGTATAAATAGAAAAAAATATGCAATTACAGCACTGAAAAGACTGCAGCTAGTTCACACACTCTTATTTTTAGGAACATGAAACACCGCTAAGTTTTAACTTTGCCAAGTTTTAACACTCATAAATGCAAATTTGTTTCTTCACAGACTACCTGCTGCGTGTACATAATGTTTACAGACTTTTTATATTCCATAAAATATTGGATAATGAAGCAGCACAATCAGTTTATAAGTTTTGACAATTATCAACCTGATGGTGTAAATTAGTGACCTAAGCAAAGCACAGAAAAGAATAACCATCACAAATGACAACTTTCAACATTAAAATGCATCTTTTTTTTATTATCAATAAAGCATAATCTGAAAATGCTCTCTCCCTCCCAATGCATGGCAGTGGCTGTTGATTAGGATGTGCTGGTGAAGAGAGGGATTTAAGCACCACCTGCAATTTCATTAGGCTGACGTCTGGGAGGGGACACTGTGAAATGTGATAAGGGCCTCATCTGCCCTGGTTTCCTTGACTCCACAACTCAGGTGCCTTAGTGAACCTTGTACAGGGCTTTCTCAGCACCCACCACCAAGCCAGACCCTCCCAAATGGTCTCCTCTGCCAGCTCCCGCCTGGGCTTGCTCATGTGTCCTCTCGTCCTCTGGAAGGCCTCCAAAGAGAAGCCCTGTTCTGCAAAGTCTCCGGTGTGCCACGATTCCCAGGCATTTGGTCCRTATGCATAACATAAACCGTAATGCTAATACATGTTCAGACATGTCTTCAGAGTTTATGGCTCCAGCTCAGTATCCCTGAAAGCACCAAAATGGCCATAGCATTTGCTGTTTTTAAAAAAAAAAAAACGCTTTACTCCCACAACTACCTAGAGTATCAACAGTAACTTTAAGCATCTTTATGAGAAGGTGGAATGTGTCTTTTTTTCCTATTTTCTCCATTTCTAGACTACCCTTCCCAGAGCCTGATTATTCAGAATCTTTTGCAATAAAATCATGAATCCTGTCAAGTGAAAAGGAAAGACTACTTGGGTAAAACAATAAAACAGAGGAGTTTAATCTACTTTTGCTGAAATCTGGCACGTATATCATCACTTTATTCATAAATAGAAATAAAAAACCCTGAAGTTCTTCCCTGACTGCGTATTTCTTTGACTCAGTAAATTGAGTGTTCTCAGTCTGAATGTCCTAGGGACAAATTATGGTCAAGTAATCTTAATCTGATGGGAGTTCCAAAATTGGTGAGGGGGCATGCACAAATCTCTTCCAGCAAATGTTCACCCTCCCTAAACTTGTGGATTGAAAATGAGACAAGCCAGATGCATGGACTGCACAGGAAAGGACGTTAAACAAAAGACAGTGGAATGCTCTGATCAGCCCCATTACCTGAGCGGACTTAGCAGACTCTCAATTTACAATGTGAAGCACAGGCTAGTTGGAAAAAGCAAACTAATAGTTTCTAAATTTCTCTCTGTTCACATAGTGATTTTCAGCAATCTGCAGAAGAAGAATCCTCTGAAAAAAGAAATGCCCCCAAGCATTTCTGAAGAACCACAACTGTATCTGGAGCTTTCACCACCAAGAATTGCATGGAAGAGGGCACTGGGCAGAAAACTGAATTATAAATAAGTTGGCTTGCTCAGATAAGCAAGAAGGTAAATCCATCTGTGATTACCAATGACAATATAAGCAAAGCCACTAGCGGGATTTATGGGTAGTCTTTGCTCATGAACCTCACACTCACAGTCAGGGTGACAAGCTGGACTGCAGCTGCTAACGTGGTCTAGCAGCCAGATATATTTCGGTACTGCTGTGTAACGTCCAGTCTATTCAGCTCCATGAAATAATCCAAACTAAAATTGAGGACTCAGAGTAATACGTGATTGTTTACATAGTTTCGGTCAAACACAAGGTTGGCCTGAACAGAAATACTTATGCGTTTTGAATAGCAGCATGATTAATCCAGCCAGTATGAAGAGAGAGGAAGAAAATTGATTTTTAACAGTACAACTTGTTTTTGATGCCATGATCATATGTAGGGACGGTGAGACATAAGCATTATTACCCAGTTCAGAAACGGTGAAAAGCATGTCTTGTGTGCAAATCTTGGAGTTTCAGAGTCAGCACTCAGATCAGGCAGGGCTGTATGAGGGCTGGAATATGATGTAGAGGAAGGTAAAAAGGACCAGCACCTGCATGCAGAAAATAGCTGTGAGATTACTGGATGACCCTGAGAAACCAACACAAACCAGAACATCTGTTTAGCTCTATCTGCTGGTTGTCGTGCGTTGGCAGATGAAGTGAAAAAACTTTCTAAACAAAAAGCTTAGACCTAGGAATATACAGTGTAACCTAAGAAGCTGATTAATTATTTCTAGCTCTGGACACATTTAAGTACCCAATATGTGAAAGGTGAGAGTTGGAAAACACTTGCAAGCAGYGTAAGCTTTTTAGCTTGGTACTCATGCCCATCACTGCTTCTGCTTTTATTGAGATACGTGTCCTAATCAACATCACTCAAACATTTCATGAGGTTAGAAAGATGGGTATGCATTGAGAACCTCAAATAAAGTGGGGAATATGTGCCTTAGCATAAAGAAGGTGTGCCCTTCACTAGAGGCAACTGGTTGCCAGTAGGAGATGAAAAACTATTTAATCCTTTGCTCTCACCCCATCATCCAGCCGTCTAGAATCTCCTGCTTCCTATAACTGTCAGAACGAAGGCAAATTATTTGTCATTTGTCATGACAAGTTGTAATATTTAAAGCTTATTCTGAAAAGCAGAAGTCTCATTGAGGGTGGGTGACAAAAACTATTCAGAAGACTAGAAGAAAGGTCATGTCGTGTGGCTGATGTTTCAGTGAGTGTGGTATGTGTTAAAGAATGATTTTTGCATTTCTAGCTTTTGTGGAGAGATGTTTTAGCAGCTGAAATGAGAGAGACATAATGGTAGGGTGAGCAGCGCAGTGTTTAGTCTTCTCTTGAAAATTTTTTTGAATGCAGAAGAATCTACTATAGCGAACTTCTTTCAAATACACACAGCACACCGGTGTTTCTTCTCCCTCCTAAGTTAATGTATTTAAGAGTTATTTTCAAATGTACCTTTCATCAAACTATGCCTTTTTGAAAATATTTCAGGAAAAAATCTGCACACATAACATGTGCTTGCATTTTTCAGAAATTGAGAAGCTATTCAATGTGTGAAGATCTATAATCACACAAAATTACACATTTTATAAAAAATGTTCAGAATAAAATGCTACATTCTAGATTCATGTTATAAAACCATCTTGCATAAGATAAATTCACATTTGCCATCTAACTCTTGATTAAACTAATAATAGCTTGAAATCACAAGCAATATAAGAGAAACGGTCATAGCTACTGAGAAAAAAGTTGGTAAAATGTAGTAATATTTCATTTGGTTTGCACGAGAAGTAGCAAAAAGAATGTTTTTGTTTGGTTTGTTTAGAAGGTCATTTTATGAAAAAATAAGCAAAAGRCTTTCACAGGTTTCACCATTTTGAATTATTAAATCAGTTCTGAAAATGGTAGATTGTTTGAAATTCCCCAAAGCACATGCAGCTACATTATCTTTAAAGAGGAAATAGATAATTCAAGAACTATTTGATGGGACAGCGTTTTCTGTGAATTTATGATGTTACAAAGCTTGTAAGGTAAACAAACATTAAAAAGAGAACATCAAGTAATACCCAAAATCTAGCACAGGTTTAGCTTTAATTCCAAGGCATATGTTAGATATGGTTGCCAAGACAGCTATAGTTCATCCCAGTTGTTATTCTGCAGGCTAAAGAACAGAAAGATTTATTTTCTTGCTAGCTTGGGTCCTTAGTTAAGACTGGGCTTATTAGTATTTATYTACCCAGCTTCACTCTTACCCTGTGTAAAAGAATAAACTTGAAGTTTTCTGTTTGTCACTCAAAGCCTTTCACAATGCTGTGGTTTTTTTCCATCTGTTCCCTGAGAGCATCTTCAGAACCACTGAAATATGCGGTTAAGATTCACTTACTGAAATTGCTGCTTACAATATCCGTGGTATTCTAGAAGTCCACCTACTACAGTGTACCTAATCTGTACCACCAAATGAAACTCTGTAGCTGTTGTTTGGTTTTTTCCACATAAGCAGTGGTGTGCTTTGTTCAAGAGTAAAACTAATCTGTTTCCTTGTCTAGGAGGGATGAGAACTTGGCATATGCCTTTACAGCTCTGAGGCAAGGTTAATGGAGTCTCTGCAGGAGCCTGAATGTTAATATGATTTTTATGATCATCATTGTATTAATGTCCTTATTTTTAACTTGTACATAACAAATTAATTAAACACTGTGCWCTACTGAGTTTCTGTTCTTGTTACTGTGATGAAAGACGGCATAATGACTTTTGTTGTAGGCTCTTTATAATTATTACAGCTCCTTATCTATACAGCTATACTTCTTTAGAACACGTACGATCACATTGTCACTTTTACCAGGTCACCTTAATGGTGTAATGTAACGTTATGTTCAGATTAAAGCACCTTTGCGCTTGCATTTAAGGACTGTTAAATTACCAAGAGAAAGGGGAAAAAAAATAATGAGAACCTGAACTATAGATCTTCTGTTGGTTTAAACTAGAACAGAACAGCTATGCCTGAAGTATATTCTTTATTAAAATATTATGTATAAAATCACTGTTTTTCCAATCACTTGTACATAGGATATCCTTCTTTAGAAAGTAAAAGAATTTCCATGGACAGCTGCTCAACTGCACACTGCCTTTAGGTAAATTTTTTTTTTTAACAAAGCTTATTACTTTAAAGTTATTACGTCCAATAAAACATGCTAACCTATCCCTAAAGTAAGTAATTTAAAGACCTCGATGAATCTTTTTACTTCTACCACTGTAGACAGCTGTCATTAGCACAGAAGTAAATTCACGTTTAAAGAAACGTAAGCGTTCTGATCTAGCTAGAACTGAGCAATGGGAGCAAGAAAATCAGTTGTTAAAATTATGGCAATTTGAGGTTCCTTGATAAAATTCTGTATTGGCACAGTTCAAAAACAAGCACTCACAAATTAATTTAGGCTGGCCACCTGTTAGAAACAAGCAGCATTCATTGCCACAGACCAAAACAAAAAAGGTTTGGTTGAAAGTCTACATTTTGTCTAGCTGGAGAATTCTCTCTTACCAATGAATAAGTTTGTGGACTATTCTTTTGATTAAGTCAGATCAGGTTTTGGAAATAGAGTTGAATTTCAAAATCTGAATTTTTTCGTAACTTCAAAACATCATATCCATAACAGAAGGTGGTCCTGGAAGGTGCTATTTTATCTCTTCCATGACTTGCAGCCACTCTAAGTGGAGAAATGTATAATGGTACTAACATTCACATGAGACTTACATGAATTGACACATTCCTTCCATTACTTTCACAAGCTTACCTAGAAAAAGGCATTTTTTTTCTGAAATAAAATTCCTAAGAAGTATCTAGTCACCTAAATACAAAATAGGTGCTGCTGGAATTCAGAGAAAACACGCTCTCCCTAAAAACACCTAGTTACCTGGTTAATTGTTACAGGCGTAGTTCCCTCTGTGCTTGTGTAGAGCTGCCGAACTCTTGATTCAACATGCAATAACTCAAAACTGGAATTCTGCAACTGGAAACTCACTTAATCTTGGAGGCTTAAGCTAAGTACAAACAGTAGTGCCTGGGAGACCTGCYACCCTAGGCAGCTAGCTACTTTGCTTCTCTCAAAAATTGATCCTGTGGAGTTGTAAGAGAAAACCAGATACTTTACCTCTGTGTACAAAGTGTTTGTCCCAAAGAATTTTGACACTAGATGAGATTACCCAGGTCATGAATGAATTCTGATTACTGTAACAGAACTGTGACATTTCTGCCAGCTATATAGCGAACATGTTACTAAATACCATATTCACTACTCATTAACTGATTCTAAAGTACATTCATCAACTCAGTCTAATATACAAAATGAGTCATAACAATTAGAAATTAACTGCAATGCAATGAACGCTATCTCTGAATCAATGCTGTATTGTCTATGCTGGATTTCCTCTCTTCTTTGCACTCATCATCAAAACAAAAACACTTCTCCATCTCTATTCATTGATTCTAGATCAGCACTGCAGACTGCAACCATTTGCAAAGCAGTTAGTTCACAGATACAGGCAGCAGAAGGAATAACATTCTCCCTAATACAGCTTGCTATTATTAAATCTCGGTGCAGGCAGCACCACAAGGGCTTCTTAAAAATTGGGCAGCCCCATTATCATCACTGGGAATTCTGGACAGTGATTAATGAAGAATACAATTTCCATAAAGAATAAAATGAACAGTATGACTGAGTATTTACTGAGAAAATTACCAATTTTCTAAAGTTCTACAGTTGAAGTAGGAAGACATTTTATAGCGGAGGAGTATTTTGCTTCGGCTCACAAGGGATTTGAAAGTAAAAATTTTCCCATGACCTTCTAAAACAGTCTTGCACTTGAGTGCAAATTGGCAGCATGGAGAGCAAACAAAAAGAAAGCCAAGCCACAGAACCCTCCAGCTGGACATAGTCATCTCTTTTTCAGGTCTGACTCTCGGCACTGACAATGCCTCTGCTAACAGATTCCTACATGGCAAAATCGTCCCTTTACTGCTATGACCCAGAAGCTCATTGTCACTACTGGGTATGACAAAATGGAAAACCACTTTGTCAGTGCTGACATCATCTTCGTGAGAAACCTTCATCCACACACAGTCAGTGCCTCCCAGTGCACTGGACAAAGTGGAGGCAGTTTGTGGAAAGTAAAGGAGTATCAGACTTTCCTGGTAGGTTTACCAG
Organism: Phoebastria nigripes; assembly: GCA_035582835.1. NCBI lineage: Eukaryota > Metazoa > Chordata > Aves > Procellariiformes > Diomedeidae > Phoebastria > Phoebastria nigripes. The sequence goes on along the minus strand of JAYKAV010002906.1, from coordinate 460,506 downwards.
GGAATGCAAGGCTTTGGCTACATTCCAGCACACACGGATGAACCATCTTCTCTGGCTCACATGGCAGAAAAGGAAGCTGCTACACAGCTCCGTCCAAACCCATACATCAGCTCTCACAGCTCTTACTAAACCTCAAGATAAATGCATAAATCACATAGGTTTTATTTTCGGAAAGAGCAAGATTACAAATAGGCAGTGATCTAATATTGCTTCCCACACTGAAAACCTAAACTCATGAGCTGAGAGCTAATTTTAGTGTCATAAATTCTTTAGAGAACAGTATCATTTTTTTTTCTTTGTGAAAAAAGGTATTTGTAAAGAGATGGGTTTATGTAGACTTTTTTTACTTTAGCTGTAAAAGGACTAAAACTGGGACAAAAGCCTCAGAACTTAAACTCCTGTTGGAACTAGATAATATAGAAACTCATTATTGTCCTCTTAGATCACCTTTTGATCCAATAAATATATACCTATTGAACTATCAGAAAAAGGTGTTCTTCCTTTTCTTCTTTCATCCTGGTAATAAGCAGTCAAATCAAATTTTCCAAATAGTTTTATTTTTACCTAAGAATGGAAAATTCAATTCAAGCCAGAACCTATCTTGGCTTCTGCAGGAGAACTCAGAAGAAGTGACAGATGATACACTACATGGAACCCTTGATAATCAGTAGTGCTGGCTCGTACTTCAGAAATCTTAAGAAAGGACACTGGTAACATGCTTCTTTATTGCAACACCTGTACACTTAGCGGTCTCTCAAATGCAAGCATGACTAATACTTATAGGGAAGAAAATTACATCTTCTTCTTACAGGTTCAACAAATTGGCCGAGTTGCTCTTCACCCAGACGTAGCTCTGTGTCCTCCATTACAGAAATATTTGAGATATTAAAAAAGCATTTTGCCAGCTTTAGAGGTGGATAATCTAAGTGCAGAGAACTTAAAATTAAAATATTGTCTGAAGTGTCTTGGGCATGGAACTGCTTAAATATTTTCTGCAGTTTTAGTATTGTTAAATAATTTTAAAAGTACAAGAAATCTCTGTCTCAGGATCCCACACTGCTCCAAACAGTAGATTTGAAGATTAAACTTACGTTTCAAGCTACTGTTCTTTCCTGCAGTGTTTATTTTCATGAGATTCATCTTACCTAACTTTAGCTGTTTTAATCAGATACATAACAAAAGCTTGCCAGTGAGATTTCCTCTTTAATCAGTGGAGTTAAGCAATTTCAGAGAGCAGTTTCTCCTATACGAAATGTGTACAGTTAAGGTGAGATGAATCCATATTACTCTGTTGCAAAGCAAACTAAGGATAGCGAAATACTTAATATTTAATCATATAAATTTAGTAAACATAATGCTATCATCCCTAAAAAGTTTCCAACAGACATGAAAGACCTTTGAAGTAGAACACAGAATTGAAACTTGGTCTCTTATTCTCTGTCAGAATCCAAAATCATGTCCAGAAGTTACAAAGGTATTTACAACTCATCTCAAGGTGTATGTGAACCCACTGTAAAGCACCTGAAGTCTACACCTGGTAACGGAATTATGTCTCAAGAAATCAGAAGTCTAAAATTTTCCATAAAATCCCTTCTCAATGGATATATTCTATGTCCTCATAAAACAGGATATATTGTTGTTTTAAATAAAAACTTATTACTTATAAATCTCACCAATGATTTTATGGGTTACGGCACTGATATCTTTAAATAGGCTTCTTCTTCATTAAGCTAACATGGGAACATTCTACTCCAGGATAGATACTGCTGGATGATTTCCAGGCTAGCTCTTCACAGTTGTATAGATTAACAGTAACAAAAGGCCATACTTTAAAGAATATTTTTGTTTTTAAAAAGCAATGACCATTTTGTGTTCCATAAACTTCTTCTCTCTTTCCAAAAGTAATTAACTTCTCAGTATACCCTTGGAAGAACTGCAGAGGAACAAACAATGCAGGGGAAAAAAAAAAAAATTTGATTCAGAGGAACGTTGGTGATATTTCAGCACTTCTCTGAATGCCACTCTTTTGTTGCTGTCACTATCTCTCACTTTCTTGAGTTAGAGACTACATACAGTTCAACTGTGAATATGCATCAGATTTTCCAAAGTGATCCTTGCCTATCTAGAGCCTTTACGTACCTGTGCTACACTGAAACTGTATAGATATATTGAAAAGACTAAATAAAAGCTATGCTATGTTTCTGTCTTTCAATTCTCCAAGGTATTTTACAAAAAGTTAATTAATGTTTTAAATCCCAAAACTATCTTGAGAAAGTTTTTTTTTCATATTGAGAAAAAAAAAAAAGTTTTGTGATACCTTTCAAGTCACACAAGATTTTAGAGAAGGAATCAGAAATAAAACTCAAATTTCCTGGCTCCTAATTTCTGTCTTTACATGCTCCTCCTCTTTCTGCCATTTTTTCCTCTCCTTTCAGTCGTTCTTGACAGCTAATGAAAGCAGTAAGCTTTCAGGTATCTTTGAAGATAAAAGATATTCAGCTACAAGTAATTTTCATAGAATCACAGAATCATTAAGGTTGGAAAAGACCTCTAAGATCATCGAGTCCAACCGTCAACCCAACACCACCATGCCCACTAAACCATGTCCCTAAGCGCCTCATCTACACATCTTTTAAATACTTCCAGGGATGGTGACTCCACCTTCCCTGGGCAGCCTGTTCCAATGCTTGACAACCCTTTCAGTAAAGAAATTTTTCCTAATGTCCAATCTAAACCTCCCCTGGTACAACTTGAGGCCATTTCCTCTCGTCCTATTGCTAGTTGCTTGGGAGAAGAGACCGACACCCACCTCGCTGCAACCTCCTTTCAGGTAGTTGTAGAGCGCGATAAGGTCTCCCCTSAGCCTCCTCTTCTCCASACTAAACAGTCCCAGTTCCCTCAGCCGCTCCTCGTAAGACTTGYTCTCCAGACCCTTCACCAGCTTCGTTGCCCTCCTCTGGACRYGCTCCAGCACCTCAATGTCCTTCTTGTAGTGAGGGGCCCAAAACCGAACACAGTATTCAAGGTGCGGCCTCACCAGTGCCGAGTACAGGGGCACGATCACTTCCCTACTCCTGCTGGCCACACTATTTCTGATACAGGCCAGGATGCCATTGGCCTTCTTGGCCACCTGGGCACACTGCCGGATCATATTCAGCCGGCTGTCAACCAGCACCCCCAGGTGCTTTTCCGACAGGCAGCTTTCCAGCCACTCTTCCCCCAGCCTGTAGCGTTGCATGGGGTTGTTGTGGCTGAAGTGCAGGACCCAGCACTTGGCCTTGTTGAACCCCATGCAGTTGGCCTCAGCCCATCGATCCATTGAATTTGTCTTCCAAAGTCCAGTGATCCACAAATAGACTATTACATTGATGACATTTCTTCTAGGTCTCCACAGCTGATGTGGGAGAGAAGACTGCCAGATGGCAGTCCTATAAATCTAATGCTAACTATGACTGACCAAAACAAATGTATTTAATATTTTTAAACCAGGAATAGTTGAAAAAGCTCAATATAAAAGTAAATGAAAACCAGACTGAAAAAAACCACCACATAAACCCACTTGAAGTACAGTACAGAAGAATGCTGACACACACGCACATGTCTTCTCAGGTATTTTTCCTCTCTATCTATGATGATGTTTTATGGAAGTTAATGGTGTCATGAAAGACTGATATACTAAATGGAAGAGTGGGCTTGTAAAAAAATTGTATCTGTCAGGTAAAGAAACTACTATCAGACATGAAAGATACCAGTCTGGCTTAACTTCAATAAAAAAGGGCATTAGGTGTGTGAAACACAGCAAAGCTTAGGTCAGTGAGACCTGATAATCCCTTCTATATTACTAATAAGGAAAACCAAAGCTTAGGGGATCTACCTGTTTTAAAGAGTTAGATTTTAGCATTTACTTCAAAGTAGCTTTTGTTTACGCTTCAAAGATTTGAAGCAAAACCAAAGGCTGAGGAAAGAAGGTGCTTCTTTTACTCCTTTTTCCACACATGAAGAGAGTGAAGAACAAAAGTTTCCATGTCATATATCAGAAAATGAGAATGTAAAGATGGTTAGCAATTCATTTCTGTTCAAAGCACTTCACAGCGATGGATCTGGGACTTCTGAGAGAACTCAGACAGGTCCCTCCGCAAGAAAGGAATAATTATTAGGAACCAGGGCCTAACGGTAATGGAGAGAGCCTCACATCAGGTACAGCTTAAATGTTTCCCCATCTCTCACTACAGCGAGATCTTTCCATTTCGAGGTGGTCTACTTGTCATATTTTATTTGACCTTGCTGTTTACAATTAATGTTAACTTTTCAGAAATTTATTAAGTGAGTTGATACAAACTTTCACAGTAAAGAAATTAAATATAAAAAGGAAAGATCATTAAAATGGCAAGTTAAGACATTTTTGTTAAGTATGTGATCTGCATCTCTGAGCAGTGCAAACCAATTATCGCGTCTATTTTTGAGSAAGATCAGTGGAATTGTTTGCGTAAGACCAACTGAAATAAACCTGCAAAAGAAGTGAATGTACTTCTGGTCTGTATGGAAATTTAAATTATTCCATTAGCTAAAAATTTCTGCAGAAATGAAATGTAAAAGATTTTTCATTTTCATTTTGCATGAAAATGCAAAAGTTTTTTTCTAAACCAAAGAAGCCTATCGGGTAAGGAGAGAATTCAATCTTTTCCTTGATTCCCCCCCCCCCCCCCCAGTTACAATATATAGGGAGGGAAGCTTGTATGGAAGGGATTTCCTGGGTATGAGAGTTTGTTCCTTTTGCTTCTGGCTACTGCTTCTTACCAGTACTCTTGTTTCCAAGCTTTGATTATCTTCTAAACAACAGAAATTCTACCTATTTTCTAAAAGCTCTCCATCTCACAAGAAAAAAAAACAAACAAGCAACAACCCCCTCTCCCCCCCTTAATGAGGTTATTGGTGTGAATTACATTTCCAATACCAATTTACTCATTTCTTTACTCACTAATTTCATTGCATAAGAGCTGTTTGAAAGTTGAAGTATGACATTTGCCTCAGGTTGTCCTAAAACAGAATCTTCAAAGGTTGTCTTGGAACCATAGTAACTATGTAGGAAACCTGTGTTATTTTTCTCCAAAGTTCATTTAACAGTCAAAAGAATATATCTTTCAGTATTTTCCAATGAGAATCTGTTTGTCAGATAATTTCTGATACTTCTATTCCTTATCCTAATGCCACTTTCTCTGAATTTATGAGAGTGCTAAACATGAAAACTGATATTATTGAAGATGACAGATACGGATTACAATATGATTGAGCCAACTAGAATGCTCCTGATAGGGATGGTCTCATAGCTCTAATTTCAACCTACCACATGACGTGCTCCTTCCTACCTTACGCTGGTAACTGGCATTCTGCTCAATCCATTATAAATTGGTTTAAGTATTTAAACAAAGATAAAAGAATCACGAAGTGTTTTTTGCCAGTGTAGGGAATTACACAGGTTTGTTAGATGCATCATTGTGCTGGTGCAAGGCAGCGTGGCAAAGCGTTCATGTGGGAACTGAGGGCAGAAGAGGACCAGGACCACTTTTTCCAGTCTAAGCATAGAGTTATATCAGCTGAACCATACTATGAAACTATATTGTTACTATGTAGCTATATTATCTTCCTGCTGATAAATGTTAATGCACAATAAAATTAAGCACACTAGCTATTCTTCACTGATTTCTCACTGTTACTATAAACCAAATGTTAGATGATCTTTTTTTCGAGTGAGTTCCTTTGCCTAAAGGCACTCTGCAGTTACGCCTATGAAGGTTTTTTGCAGACAGATAAGAGCTGTAGTCTGCCCACACTCTGAACCAGCAGGAAGCTTTGTAGTAGCACACAGTGCCACACTGAGCACAACCCAATTGCCCTCGCTGACAAGCCGTGTAGAGCAGATTGGACTCTGCTCATCACATGGGGATGTGATGCTGCCAGTGCTGAATGTGGGCAGAATGAACTAATACCTTCTATCTCCTCTGAGCAAACCAAGCTTTCTTACCCATCTAGTTAGTACAGACTAGCGMATGCTCTAAATTCACACTGCGATTTACCATACCTTAATTTCTCTGGGCAGATGAGCCCTAACACTCTAACTCTTCTTTTGTGTTCTACTTTGCAGTGGTCAAGGGAGATAGATTGATTGTTTGAATCAGTAAAGTTTGAAATTTGCCCCAGGTAAGAGGAAAAGAGAAGCCAAGTGTAAAGGAGGCAAATAAATGCTTACTATGTACTTTGGGCTTTAGTTTAGACTCATGTTACTTAAAAAGCAATTTACATATAAGAATAAAAGAACACAATTACAGTAGAAAGAGCAACAAGCAGAGGAATGAAAGAATGATCAAGATTAAGGTAAAATGGATGAAAATGGGAAAGGGGGATTTGCTTTATTCAACAAATGCACTTTGTTTTCCTGCATGTAATTTTGCATACTAAAACTGGACACTTTAAATGTAATTTATTTCATTATTTATCTTACACATGGTTTTCACTAAAAAATTAGGAGATGAGGATGTAAGCTGTCTTGTTTCCTGCCTCATCCAGGAAATGATCAGCCAGTAAAATCATTGTGGAAATGCTTATCATTCCAATTAAAGATAAATCTGTTAGTACGGTTATTCAATTCACAAACCCCTTGTATTAGCTCTGTCACCCTGTTTGTGCACCTGGTGTTGTTTATCCAATTCAGGTAAGAGGCTAATGTTTCAAACTTTCATTGATTTTTGTCTACTCAAAAAGGTAAGTTATGTACTTACAAGAAAATAATTTAAGTATGGTGAGTTGAAAAGAATCAGATGCTAGCTTTTAGGAAAAAAACCCACCATGACTCAATAGATCACTTATTTGTCACTGCTGTAGTGTTAGAGGAAAGCAACTTGTACCTCAAAATCTGAACACTGTTTATTAAATTCCTCCAAGAGAACTAAAGACACAACAACTCCCAAGAGTCCATCTGTCCTTTTGGGTTATTTCTTGGGCTATTATAACTGAGCTGAGTTACTTCCTTTAGTCCATAGTTTAGAGAAGACTAGTGAATTTGGTTTTGTAATCTGTAAATAAGTCTTAAACAATAAAACCTTTGTGGAACCAGTATTTTCTTCCCCATTTTGATGGAGAATTTGAAAGGGTTTTGTAATAGGTGATTAGCAGTAATCAGGTAAATCAAGCAAGGCTAACAGGTGTTGCTAGGAGTTCACCAATACTTTGCTGTAGACCTAATCCTGTATTTTCTCTTTATTCCTGCCTTATCCCTCGGACTGCCTTTCCCCTACCCACAATGAAAGAATGCCAGGAGATAACCTTGATCTGCAAGAAATATAAGGCTCCCCTTTCTCCTTGCTGATATAAAGTCCATGCAGAAAATACCAAACAACATTTATTTCTCTGAGAAGGTTTTTGGCTTTGGGCTGTTGATTTCTTATTTTATTTGGGGCCGGGAGAGCATTCTGTTTTCTCTAAGGATCTATCCACAAAAATTTTTAAACTAGAATGTTACAGTTTTAACCACCGTGGATAGCAGAAATTTGAGTGATTAAACTACCTTATATCTTGAACTTATTTCAGTCTTTACAACAATGCAGTCCAAAAATTAATCCCTGAATCTGATGTGCTTATTGCATAAGACTGAAAACCTTGGTAGCATTGTACCACGTGCCTTGTGTGCAGTTGTTTCCTTCCCGGCCCTATGCTCACAGAAGCTGATCTGACAGTGTCTTACCAAGTTTCCCTCAAAACCATTTCAAACAAATCCACATTGTCTTTAGTTGTATCAGTTGATGGCAGTTCTGCTCTGAACTTAGCTCTGAAATTCACTCCTGCATAAACTTGATGTAATTAACTAAAACATAAGGATTTAGCTCTTCTGGGATTACAGAAAACATACAGCCAATCCCAACACAGTGGGGCTACATCCAGCATGTCTGAGGGCTCGTTCAGTCTCACAGCATCTCTATTTCTAATCAGCTGTCTTAGGTGAGACGTAAGAAGCACAAATGGTTGAAGTAGTTCTGGTGGAGRAAAAGAGAAACATGAGATACAAATATTCACCTATTTTCTTAATGGCCTCAGAAAATCTGAGAAAAGCTTTGGCTCTGCTATGAAGTCTTTCTTCTGGTAGTATCGGGGCACTGCTAACGCTAGGAGGTAGCAGGACAGAGCAACATTTCCCTGACTCACTGAGGCAATGGGAAGATATTTTCCAGTGACACGCTTGTCTCTTCATCATCCTATACATAAGCACGCATTGTAGCCTGCCCCGACGCCTCTGCTGTATGCGTTCATTTGCTGTGAGGTAATATACTTACTGCTCTATATCCACTTTATTTCCTCCGTTCAAAGATCCAAGAGGTGTTACGTCAGAAGTGTGTCTTTTATTGCCCATAAACGTCACTTTAGTGTTAGTACAGCTGCCTTCGTTGGATCTGTCTTTACAATTACAATCAGAAGACTTGATTTAGCACATACTAGACTGCCTTACTGCCGAGCTGTGGAAACTCCACGTGTGCTGGCAGCTTGCTTCCCTTGGATTATGGTCCCAAGGCTCTAAAAACCTTTAAGCATAAATAAAGTTAAAAGATGCTTAGAAAATACAGATTTGCAGACCTAGCATTTTGAAAAGTTTTCTGAAAACAGCAAAGGAATGTGAACACTCTGGAAAAAGGATCTCAGAGCACTTTTGCCAAAGGAAAACAACTTCATCTTATAGATATCTTTCTTACAGAAATCCTGATACAGGAACAGTAAAATTAATTTACTTGCCTGTACTAATAATATTTTATACTTCTACAGCTTCCATTCAGAGACCCCTGACAATCTTATAAACATTAAAGCATTTAGCAAGAGAACACCTATTAATGAAAACACTATTTTTCACAAACAATAAAACAGAGATTAAGTGATATTTTAAAAAGTAGAAAAATCTCTTAAGAAGTCTCCTGCTTCTAAGAGCTGGCTGTCTGACTGAGGTTTTTACTTCAACTCAATCACACTGAATTATGATAGAATGAATATGAAATTTCCATTCTTTGAAGAAAACAATGAGTTAAATTGAGATAAAATGACCCCAACCAAGTATATTTCAGGCAGCTTAGATTTGGATTTCTGATACGTGTGGCTTTTTAGGTACCTTCATTAAGTAATGTAGGAAGCATACCCTGCCTTGTGTAATGGAGTTATTCTCTCCACATGTTTTTTTCTCAAATTAAATACAGTTTTATGAACTACTGAAATGCTTGACCAGTTAAGCGATTTCAAATATAGAATTTGAAAGAGGTAATACAATAACAAGGGAAGTCTTTTTAATTCAATTCTGCAATGAATAAACTTCATTAAATCTTCATACTAATCAATACAGCACGTAAATGCAGCCAGTAAGGACTATTAAAACACACAAAGATGTTTTATTGGATTCATCTTTATAGCTGTCCACTTGAAAAATCAAGCATAAGGTCATTATGTAAATTCCTTATGATAATTAAACCTCAAATGGTATATTCAATAACTCAGTCTGCTCATATCAATATTGTACCGGTATACATCATAATTTAYTTCCACAATGTGATGTCAAATGCCTCTAGTTATATTAAATCTGTAAAATAAGCAAAATAAGCAATTTTAAAGTCATAAATTGATTCCTAAAATATCATTGCCATGAAACAAGATAGTTTTAGCTAAAGCTTTAGCTAAGCATATTCATCCTTCTTTTTAGGCAGAGTCTCCCTACACATGAGCAACATCTCTGAGCATAGGAAATATATAGCTCTATAGGCAAGAATGTGTTAACACATTCCTCTTGAATGAAGAAGATACTATCAGCTCTATCTTGTGCTTATAAGCTTGCAAAGACTTACTCAGACTGGGTGCAGAAAAAATCCTCTCTCTCCATCAGTGACAAAACAGAGGATTTGAAACACAGACAAAGAGAAAACAGTGGAACAGTACTAATAACTAAAGAATGTATAGTATTAAAATAACTTTTCCTTTCTGTGCTCTATATCTTGAAATGTTAAAGTTGACAAGCTTTCCTTTTGGCAAAGCCTTATGAAAAGAATGGGAGAATGTATGATTTATGGTTGCAGCAACAAAAAATAAATGAGGACAAGACTATACTGTGAAAGCAAGCTTGAACAGTAAGTAAAAAGCTGGCAAATATGCTGAATAGCTTTGAAAACTGGCTTTTATAAAACAAATCACTGTGCTCCTCATTATAGTATTAGAAATTAGTGCTTTATTTTAAAATTTAAAATATATAATTCAATAATTGCACAAATTATTTATTCACCTAAATCCATAGGAACTGCATCTCCTCTTTCTAGGTTCTTTGGCATTGTATATTTTTGGTGATCTGTGGTATAATGTAGTCCTATGACCACCATAACATACTGTTCTTCTGCTCCTCTGCRCTTTCTCACTTTAAGAGTGGGAGAAGCGCAGCATTTGAAAATGAGGATTTCAGAAGCAGCATTTTAACGGGGATTCAGAATTCCTGTCCRTAATTTTCTATTTTTCTCATGGAATCCTTGTATTATGATTGTTTAATGTAGAAAAAGTGTTCTTTAAATGTTTTGTATACTTTAAACTAGACCTTCCCTAAGATCCACATCAACATATATTTGAACTTATGTTAGTTAATTAACTGTCCCTTTCATATGTGTTTTGTGCTTTTCCATTTCCTCCCAAGTGTCATAATTGGAGTAAACATTTGAAGACAGACAGATTCTGAAAGCCTAGTTTGTGAATAAAATACTTTTTTCTCCTCCAACTCTTTGCAAGAAAAATCCTGTGTGTCCACAGAGTTTGTTTGCTTTTTGGTGGTTGAATCCTAGGCTTCTTGGAATTTAAAAAAGAGCATAGTTGTCTATAATTTTCAGAGTTTCACAGACCTAGTTTGTGTCCACTCAAATGCATTATCTTTCAGTTTTTCTCCAGGTCCACATCTTCTCAATTGCTGACTCACAATACTCTTGTTTAAAATACGCTCTCTCTTTTAACAAAGAAATGAAAAATCAGTATAAATGCATGAGGCAAGTTTTATTTTGGCAGATGTGAGAAAATCACGGGTGGGAAATCTGAAATAAGACAAGGAAAAAAAGAAAGGTAAAACATAAAAGGGGCCATCTAAGCCCCAAGTTGAGCCAAAAGTAGTTTCTTCAGGTAGAGGGAGACAAAAGCTTCAGGAATCCTTGGATTTAAAAAAAAAAAGCCAGACACAGACCAACTGTGGAGCCTCTGGACAATGGGCAGACAGTGGCACTATCAGTCACACTGCTCTTTGAGCCTTTCCGGCTTCGGTCACTGCCATGCAGTGACTAGCGCAATCCAAAACTGGAGCTGGGAACATTTCCTTGAAGCCACAGTTTCTACCCTTATTACAAGGTCTTATTTACACCWCTTCTAAAATGGCACTGAATATCCACTACCTTAGTCTTTATTAATAAGATGTTTAACTGATATAAAATTTAAAATTCAATTTGCTAGACAATTGCATGATTTTGTTTCTGTTCACAGATGTCAATGTATGCACTGCTAGGTCACTGCGCACTGAATGTTGCTATCAGCTGCCTTCATTATAAGTAAGGAATTCACATGCAAACTTCCCATGCATGAGCCTAAAATTGGCCCCTCTTCACTCTGATATTAGATACTCACTGCTGGAATGTAATTTTTTTTATTTTATATGTAAATAACTTGCTTTTCTTTCCTCACTAGAGAACGTTGAGTTATTCATGCTAATGTATTCTTTCTTTTTTTTTTTTTTCTTAGTGGCAACCTCTTCCAAACTTGGAACATCTCACAGCAAGCAGAGAGACTAACATCTTTTTCACACAGCATGACATTAGAATATTTGGCTAAAGGCCCTAAAACATTAAAAAGAAAGAAATAAAGAAACAAACAAAAAATCTTATTTGTGATCCTTGTGTTTACTTGTTATGCTCAATTTGCTCTTTCATGCTTATAGCACACAACGGAAATTTTGATGGCTTGGTGTTTTATCTTTATAAGGAAAGGGAGCCTTTTCTCAGTTTCATCCATTTTCCAGGAAAAAAAGATGAAGCTATGGCTGGGGGAGGAGATGTTTTCTTCTCAGATGTCAGGCAGAGCCTCTTGTTCTGTGTGCTGTGGAACATTTATTGAAGGACTCCACACTGTAATTTTTAACCTCCAAACAATATATTCTTTTACTGTACAGAGAGATGCTGACCTTATTCAGTGACTATGTTTGAAATTTCAAGGTTACTTTGCAATTTTTTTAAAACTCTTCTTCAGTACTTTACCTCTTTCAAGAAAAAGCAAAACTAAGAAAAAGGTACACATTTTTTTATTAACTCCTTCCTATTACAATTAGTAAATAAAATGATGTGCAGCATAAAAGTGATTGGTGCAATGTTTGATATATGCACAATAGCACCACTATTTGGTTTCATAGTTTCATAGAAATACATTTTCAAACAAAAGTTAGCAATCTAATTAATTTACTATATTATTTGTTGGCTGATATCAACCTTTGAAAGACATGACATATAAAACCAAATGTGACAAATACGGACTAAAATGTTTATCTCCCAACACTGTGGTTTGGCTAACTTGTATGAAATGATGGTCGCTTTACCATTTCCCTTGATATTTTATAACTTGGCTGCACATGTTTGTCTCCCATATCTAATTATCACACATGAATTGTACTCTACTCCAACCAAAACCCTGTGGAGTGAATTCCTCAAACCAATGATGCCTTGGACTTTATTTAAAACATATTTTCATTTAATATCACTGTTTTCTCTAGTCAGCACTTCTGTCATGATAAAAAGAAGGAGTATTTACCTTTTAAAATKATTTTCTGTTTTATAAACTTTGATTGTTTTCCATAACACCCCAATAATTCTTCTTCTCTTGCTACATGAAATTATGCTATTAATCAATGATTTCCACAGTATTCTCTCTCCACCATAAGGTAAATATTTTTTCTAATTTCTGTTGTTAGATAATGCATAACCATCTTCCATTTAGTGAAAAAACGAAGGCAGATTTTCAAAAAAAGTTTACAAATGGTTGCATTCATTGTCACAAAAGAATTTCTGATTTAATTTTCTGACATATGGCAGCTTAAACGTAAAGAAAAAAACTATATTTTTAATTGGAAATTTTAATCAATTTTATGATGGCTAATTTATAAACTGTGAGACAAGCAGATGTCTCTCCTCTTTACCTTAAATCTGCGAACACATGGTCCAGGGAAATCTCTGCATGGTTCTCTGGGAATCCCTACCTCATTACTTCATCACCACAGATGAAGCAAGGATCTTGTCTCACCTTCCTTTCTGAGAAAAGTTCTGAGGGAAGCTCTCAAAGTTATAACTCCACACTGTTACAATTTTTAAGTATAGTAAAGGATAGTATAGATCTGAAATGCTCAGTATCTCCCTCAGATTTTGCTCCTTAACAAGGTGTGTCTTAATAGGCCACCAGACACAAAACTTGCATATCCATCTATTAAGAACTTTCTTTTATCATACAGGAACCCACCAAACATAAGAACAGTGGTCTCACATTAAACTAACCATCCTCTGTTTCTTCTTCATCAAACACATTACGACATACTGGAGATGGATGTAACATTTAACAAAGATGTCACAAGACAAGATTCTTGCCCTAAGAAGCTCATCTAATTTTGACCGTGCCAGTGGATCTGGTATGAAAAGAGGTGCAAACATTCCTGGAAAGGGCATAACTGACTTTTACGCAGTTTTCTAATAAAATAAAATAAAAAAAAAAAAAAATTAAATTTGCTGGAAGTTAGGAAGGTGATTCACCTAACTGAAGTAATAATGAATGTCATGCAGTAAGCGTGAGATGAAGAAGAAGAAGAAAACAGCTGCCTAGGTTATGTTGCCACCTGCTTTCTGTTTCTGGAAGAAATTTTTTAAAAAGGAATGTATCACAAAGGTAAAACAAGCAGTAATGAAGCCAGCTCTTTATGTAAAATACATATAAATATCTCTACTGCCTAGAGATTGCACTTGCTCAGATCTCTCTTGCTGAAGGTGGAAAATGCCTCCAGGAAGAAAAATACAGAATAAGAACACCCTATACAGCTTTGTATTTGACTATTAACTGCAAATCTCATCTTCTTTGGTTGGATCTGATGGTAACATTTTCTTGGAAGCCTATAATAAATCCAGTATATGCCATACAAACTAACTTTTCTTTTAAGGCTCTACAAATGTCTCACTAGGTGTTTTTGTGGAGGTTCCCTCAGAAATGTCTCAGAGTGCCTACCGTGTGCAGAGTTGTGCTTYGTTCCAACACACATTACATCTGCCTATTCCACGCAGGGGCTATGACCTACCACAACTAAGCTAATTCCTGCACAGTAAATAAGGTATATTTATGATTATGCATTTTTTAGCATGAAGAGAAATATATGGGGTTTAAATTATTATAAATATCTGAAGTTAGATAAACTGTACATAGCAACCTGTTTAAGAATATATGAAAAAACTCCTTCCCACCTGTTCCTACCTAGTGACCAGCGTATCAATCAAAAACAGTCCTTCATGATGATTAAGGAGAATGGAGTGTGAGGAAGGAGAAAGAAAAAAAAGCAGCTTCTAATATGCTTAGAATTGTTTCCCAGATTTCCTCGGTACATATAATCTAGTTTAGAGTTGCAATACAATGGGGTTCCTTAGATTAAGGACTGAGACAGGAAGTTCTCCAAGGTATCTTTTATATACTGCACCTGCTTTTCAAAATAAGGAGCCGCAAGGAAAGCAGGGGCTATGCCCATTTCAGCTCCACACTGACAGGAAGAATATTTTCTAGAATTTACTGAGAATCAAATCTTTGTGGTCTATGAAGAGAATAAGCATTTCTATGGTATAATTCATCTCAACCTAAAATTGATGTGTAACATAAATTAGATAAATTACTCTAAAATTGCCTGTTTCTCTGTATTGACTATAAGGGAAGCTGATTAGGTAAGATGCTCACTAAGGGTAGACTAAATTAATTGTCTATTTCTGTGGGAAAAGCAGATCAATACGCAGAACAGAAAGGTAAACTCATGAAGGGCGTACTACTCCAAATGTTTGGTGAGATTCTTGGGATACATGCTTCCCAACTTCCTAAGCTCATTTGGTGACTACTAAGGAGAASTGTTCACAATGCCTTTGGCAGCATTAGACTTGACCCTTCAGCAAGCAACAGGAAGGTTGTAACTCAGACACTGTTTGCACTGTTCACTTAGAAAAATGCAATACATCTTGGGCATAAAGGATTTTTAAAGTTAGGAGTTTTTGCAGGTAATTACACAACACAAAAGAGTTTCTCCACCTCACCAAAAAAAAAAAAAAAAGCCAATATTTAAATCCATTTTACCATTACACATCAGGTCTTGCACAGTCTTTCTTAAAAAACAAAGACAAATCCAACCATAATGTAGTCTACAGCTTGGTGGCCAGGGCACCCACTCTGGCTCAAGCCTCCACTTTACCTGAAAAAGGCACAGGAGCAATCAGTCTCACCCACATTCCCAGAGAATCCTTAGTCAGTGGAATACGGCACCAAATCGCTGCTCCTTTCTGATGCCATAAATGGTTAATTACTTGGATAAAGTAGAACAGCTCCAAAAGGAGACAGTGAGACTTAGACAGACCTTCAAGTCCTTCATTTCAACCAGGCAACTCAGGAGATTAAATCTGGATTTCCATACCTCTCAAGTGAATTCCCTAACCCACCTGTTGCTGGTTATTTTGGTTGAAAGATGCATCAAAGTTAAATAAGTTGCTGTGAACAATTTTACATAAAAAAATTCCTACCTGTCATTGATAATATGTCTGCTCTACTACAGATGGGGACTTTTTAACCAGATTTCCCATGGTCATACGGTTTGTATCAAAATTAATAGCTCAGCCATATATTCTGCAATGATATAGGACAAAACCAGTCCTGAGCTACTTGACACATACAGTAGGCATGATGGAGAGACAATTTCTACACTAAATTACAGTYTTTCAGTGCAAGAGTTATACTACGTATGTGTGCCTAAATGCATGGTTTAGGATACCTATAATCTTTTTAACACATTGCTTCTGGTATCCCCCACTTCTCTTCCCTTCCCCCATTATTCCTCAGTTCTCACCTCCTCACCTCATGCACCCCCCAACATTCTTGCKACTCTGTCTGTGAGCCCTATGAATATGAAAGGCTTTCCTTGCCCAAACAGTAAATAACATAGCTCAGTTCCAGGGGCGAGGAAAGGGTGATTGAGAAAATCCTAATGTCATTCTCTCGTTGTGGAAAGTGAGAGATAAAACTCACTTTTAACAAAATAACACAACGGAAGCTACCAAAAGTGCTGAAAGTTGCTTTAAAAATCCATGGGAAAAATAAAAGAAATTCAACTCTCACTGTACTATTTTGAGAGAGGTATGATCAGCTGAAAGTCGTTTCGAAAGGTAAACACAGATACGCACACATACGTTAAGGACATTTTTGCGGGCAGTATTTAGGAGGCTACGTTTTGAGTAATGGAAACTTTAATACCTATAGGTATATTTCAAAGAACCTTTATCAATAAGAATTATTCTGGATCAATGGGATTATTGTGCCCCCTGTTTTTCATTATTTTAATTATCAATTTAAACAGTGCTTTGCTGTTCTGTAACTCAATGCTCCAAACAAAATCTTCGTTAGTTGCTTTTTTAAAAAAAATTACAGCTATGGGACTTTTAACTTCAGCATTCAAATGTAACTGTTAAAAATTACAAGTTTTAAGAACAGTTTTTGTGTGTTTTTTATTAGACTTAACTTTAATGTACTTACCAACCAGTCCTATCACATAATTTTTTCTCTCTCTAATTCATGAATTAAAGAATTATCTCAAGAAATTAAAAATATTAAATGGATTTTTAAATAGTGTCTATTAATTTGTATTAAGATTCATCATAATTTTGTTATTTATGGCCTTATTATGCATATCTAACGTCAGAGGCCTAGAGAACTAGCCTCTCTCAGCAACTAAGACAAACATGCAGTCTAATATTGGYGTATGTTATTTTCTTTTCTTTGCCATTTTGCTTTTCTCTCATGACACTGGTCACACTAGATTCTGCAAAGAAAACCACAGTGCATAGGTGTGTGTTGGGGGGGTGGGAGATAAGCAAAGAATTTTTTTTTTTAAATTACCTTTTTGCTGAAAGACAGCAACATATATGCAGATGGAAGAGAACATAGATAAATCAATGAAGAGAGCAGACAGTCAACACTAAGAAGTCTTCTAAGGATGCTGTTCTCTGCCAAGTTGGTATTGAGACTACTTTCAAAATTTGCCTTCACTTCCCTTATGATCAGTGTCACTCTCAATGTATGTGCTTCTAGTCAGTTAGCCACTGACTAGTTAGTTTTCTTAATAAATTCATTGAGTCAAATGGTGATGAGCATACATAGTTTTCACTCAAATGAAAGTATAAGTGCAGGAATAACCCAGGACTTCAGCAGAAGTATATTTTAGTCTCCATTAAGTGGGAAAAACATCACTGTCAAAACCCAAGGTCCCTAATAATGTCAGCAGATGCTCTTGTGAATACGAACAGGATGAAAACTGAGGAAAGTCTCTAAGTAATATTGGGAGCTGCAAGATTATGAGAACGCTTGTCTACAAAATTTGTTTTACAAGCAGAATTGATTGTGTGTGACTGGCTCGCAGAGGAGAGGATGCTGAACTTCCACTGCAACAATTCAGAGCAGAGAGACTGCAGAGTTCCTCTCCAATGCCTGAACATTTATGATGCTGTATCTGTCCCATGATGACTACATCCTGGTCCAGCACAGGGTGACCCAAAACCAGACTATGATCCATACAGTCAATAACCACAAGACTCAGTTAAGATAGGCAGGTAATTACCAGATGACAGTAAGAGAACATGATTCACAGTTTAACCTAATTACATGTATCAGAAATATGACAAATCAGTTATTACGTTTTATAAAGCTTTTTTTTTCCTTTAATTTGCCAGTTAACAGATAAAATATGTTTTTCCTCTCTGAAACAAACAAGTAGTCAAAATTTCTTCATAGCATACAGGTTATGTACTAATTAAAAAGTTATCTATCATAGTTATTTAGAAACTCTGAAAATAAGGATGTACAGTAACAAATCTCAAAAGGGGACAGATTTTGACAACTGGACTTTCTTCTCAGTGAGGAGTCCAGCTGCAAATTTTCTAAAGGCTGTAATTTAATTATTAGCTTGCAGTCAGAATATAAGCAAAGGGAACTGACTGATCTCTGACCAAGAGCTGTTGTAATAGGCATCATATACACAGCATTTAGGGATGCTGATCAGCAGGGCTCCTGTATGTAATTATGTCCATTCAACATGTATCATCTAAAATAAAAAGGAGTCTCTTTTTGAACAAAATGGGAGATGCAGAAAGACTGATATAAAACTGCTTTATGTACACTGCATGTGTAATATATGTTTAGGTGAAAGGTAATAAAGGTAAGCAATTGCCCTCGCTCTCAAAAATTAATGTATTTAAGAGTAAAAATTCCTTACACAACCACCAATCAAGTTAATGTTATCACCTGTTTAATCAGAAAGTTGTCTGAAATTTTTGGTGTCAACTGTATCACCAAGCTACACTAAAACACTTTTTAAGGTGCATCTAACTTTTAAGAGCTGTAATTCCCCAAACTGTGTTTATCTGCATTCTTAATGGATTCTAGTCCTATTCCTGAGGAGTTTTGAGAGTAAAATGAATGTGAGATCTTACGGGAATTTATCATATTTAAGTAGGTGTCAAAATGTGTATATATTGTTACTATGCCAAATCGTGGGGGTTTTAGGAGCTTCAGAAACCAACAGAAATGAAGGGAAAATGAAAAACCAAAACCCTTTCAAAAAAGCATGAAATGCCAAATTGCGTACTGAGCAGTGTTCAAAAAAATCTTAAAGATATTTGTACTTCTGCAGATTACAAACTCATCAGTCTGACAGAATCGAAGAGGCTTTCCAGAAAATATTGTAGATCATATGAGTTCCCTGTGCACATCAAGCAGACATCATACCAGGGAAGACAATTTTCTTGTACTTGGCCAATACGGAAGTAACATTTAAACCTTATTCTGAGATTTCAGGTAAAGCAAAGATGTAAACTGAGCTCTTCAAAACCCAGGTACATATACATCCATACCCACACACACAACTTGCAATTTTCTGTAATTTTGTACCTTAAATACTGGGTAATGGATACCCAAGGTGTTCTGTTTTGTAAAATAACTAATCAAGGAACGTATGGGTGTTTGGCTTAGTATGACCATAAATATGATTCTTTGAAGCTGAATAGCTAATTATCTGTAATATATCCATATGCAATAACAAATAACAAGGGAGGCAAATGTGCACCTCTTATCTGAAATCAAAGATCTACTCTAAAACATTGTCATGTGAAACACTTAGAAGCTATTCATAAAGAATAACCTATCTTTCTCAGCAGGCTACTATGAGGTATCTTTAAATACTGAGTAATGCTTCACTACTTTATTAGAAAGGTGTTTCTATACCAATTTTTTTATTATCCCCTTAAATCAAATTTGGCTGTATAGCTATGAAACAGTAAGATTACCTAACACATGCTAAAGTTTCTAAAACTATAGAAATTAACATTTTATGGAGCCACATCCCAACTCTCCCCTTCTGAGTCCCTTACTAGTAATACTTTTGATGGTGAAACACTACAAACAAATGCACCAAATCACTGCTGTCACTTATACAGGTCCAGTTTGAAAACTATGGAAGAGGCAAAGAAGCAACACCTGTAAATTCTCTGAAGATGTACTACGGTCAGTTTCAGATGAAAAAAAGAGATCTACCTCCACAGAGGACAAAGAAATTGAGCACAGCTACATTTTCATTATGGTGTCACATTCATTTTTTAAAGAAAAATGTGCTGACTTAAACAACTACATTATAAAAGCTTTAAGCAACAGATGCAGAATTTTGCAGTATAAATTCATGCATTGCTTTGACTTGTTAAATGAATCTAATCTTTTTTTTCCAAGAAATAATAGTTCCTTAAATTTGAAATAGATGTTCTTAGGTGGGAGTTCAAACAATACTCCATGKTTTTTGGAAAAAAGAAGTATTATATTCTTTTATAGTTGACCATCATTTAGTATCAGCCTGAAACATGTAATTAATATGGCCTATAATTCTTGGTGAAGTAGCTTGTTGTTAGTAAGCAGAGTCCTTATTTGACTTTATATTTAATAAATTTTTCATTAAATCTTTTTAGTATGTAGGCTTGCCAACAAAATTAGCAAGCTTAAGATTTTGAATTGGGAAGCTAAAAGTTTTGGGAATAGGATTTTTGCCTTTTCTCCGCCTGTGAAAAAAAAATTGCCATATATGAGCTTGAACCTCCCAGCATGGCACACATAAATTATCTTTCCTTCCATTGCATGCTCTTTTTGCTGTTGGCAGAAACTACCTGTCAGCATTTAGCTGATCAGGTCATAGTTTCCTTTCTTTCCTAAAATAGCTATGTGATATACAATGAATCACATTTTAGCCCTCTACTATAAATGATTCCTTCTTCCTAATACTTCAATAAGTGAAAAAGCCAAGAAAAATCTGATTTAACATAAAAAGGGGAACGATAGTCATTGATAGGCATCTCTACTGGCAGGAACTCAGTAATCAATTTGCATAATCATACAATAATAGTTTGCCTTTTCTTACAGATGTACAAAATACCAGAATATCCTGCTGAAATTATTCAACAATCTTGTTTTACAAATTTGAACACTAGCTCAGTTTCTGTTACTTTGTGCTGTGTTCTAGGTAAGCTTCATCTGGAAAAAAGATGGCGACTATACTCATTCCTACGCTGTTTTCTTCACAAAATCACCAGCCCACAGACACACAAAAATCCTATACATTGAAATCAACTTGTAGAAAATGATGTGCAATAAAAAGGTAAAAAAAAAAGACATATGACATTTTCATGGGGAAGGAGAATAAAAAAGAAATRAAGAACTGTAAACTGCACAAAGCTCCTGCTGCTGCAGTGTCAGCAGTTCTGTAGAAAGTCAATCACCCCCTCATTGCTTCACTGTTCTCTTGATCCTGGAGAGAAGGAAGAAAGAATTTGTTTTCCGAAGAAACAAACCAATAATAAACAACCAAAAAAACAAACAAAAATAACATTTTAAAAAGTGTTGAATACATGATAAATCTTGGTTTGTTAAGATAAAAGAGGTTTAATAGTAAACAGGAGCCCAAAATTTAACTTCAGTGAATGTATTTTATCTCCATGCTTCGATTATGAAGTGCAGAATATACATATGGTTTATTGCTTGCTGGAGACAGGAAAAAGTGAATACTGTGAAGAATTTGTATTTAATTCCTATTATTTCTACATGATTCAAGAAAGCAGAGAGAACATGTTGCTATTTAACATTCATTGTATATATGCTTGTCAGAAAATTTTTGGTAAGTTTTTTTACTACATGCTCTGTTAGCAACTTGCATCATTTGCATTACTGTTCCATTTAAACAAAAATGTTTATTTCAACTAATATGAGTAATAACAAGCAGCATCTATTATATTATTACCTAGGCTACAGTAAACTAAATAATGCTTAGAAGGCCTGAGAAACCATGAAGGCAAGCAGGCATTTTAAAATCACTTTCCAAATAATAGATATCATGTATGACCAAAATAACTGACAGCTGCATATACACACAACAAAAAATATTCATGTCTGTACATTTGCATCTTCCCATCAGTGTATATAATTTAATTAGCAGCTTTTCTGTGTAAGAAAAAACAAAATTGCTCAGAATCCATTTTTAAGAGTTTTTCAGAACTGTCTGAAAGATTGAATTGATTATTTGAAAAAGATTATTCCAGAGTATATTGCACAGATCTTGCGTAACTAACTCTTAAGTAAACTGAGTGTGTGATACTAAAAAAGTAACTTTTACAGACAGACGCTGTAACACAGAGATTACAGCATTTACCTGTATTTGACATCATAGAAAAAAAGGTGGAATCTCAGGCCATGAACTGAGATGAAGGCAATCACACATAAAGTCTCAGTTCACCATGTTTGTAACATTCTCAGTTCAAGGTCTTAACACCCCACTTACACCCCACCTCACCTCTTCAGCAACAGAGGTTTTGATATAGGCACTTCTATTTACCCAGTCCTGTTACAGTTTCCCTATACCTCTCTATGAAACCCTTATTCAGGAATTCTGCATGTAGGAAAAATATACTGTAACAAGACTTACACTAAGATACCAGCCCTGAAATTACTTTTGAAATCCATAAACTGTTGAAATGTCTGTTTTGAATTCACTTGCTCGTGGAAGGTAATTGTCTGTTGGCAGTACACAAGTCAATAGGTCAATACTGTCAGTTCACATCTGCCTATACACTGAGCCTCTTCAGAGTTGGCCTGTGTCCCTACTCCCTATGTCCCATTGATACAGTTCTCATTTCTATTTAAAAATATTACCATTTACTATTATATCTGATACACACAACAAAGAAAAAAGTCAAAATAAATATTTGCTAGCACCTGAAACACACTGAACTACTGAATGCAACTCTTACTTAGGGAAACAATTCGCAAGGAATACAACGGAGTAATAACTTTGTTGTCTCAGTGCACCACGCTTGCATCTCTTCTTCACAAGAGTTTCATCCATATGAATTCTGTGTGCTGATGGTTAACTGTGTATAACAAATGACAACTCCTTTACAATTTAAAATGCAAATTAAAAAAACATTTTACATCTTTTCCCAGCTTAATTAGAATTTGGTTGTATTTTGAAATCGTTCCCTATCAACTGATAATGCAATACTTAAGCTTTACAATAAGTTTTTTTACAATAACRTACAACTGAGACATCTGTTTTGGTTATAATATATGGTGAAATTAATTATCCAACTTTATGTTTGTTTATACAATTAAGACTACAGTACCCTACAAAGCATTATCATGACAGGTGGCATTAGACTTAAAATTTCACTTTTCCTCTTTTATATATACACATGTATCAAATCCTGTTTTGTGTTCTATGAACTTTACAATGATAAAAATAAAGCAGCTGTAGCAATCTTTTTAAGGACAATTTTGGACCACAGATCTCAGTAATTATACAGAATGACAGAATGCTAGCTGGGTTTTATCTAGAAAAATATGAAGATGTAAAATAACTCTTTTTAGTGCCTTATCTTTTGTTTACATTGTTCTTCCTGCTACTATCTTACTTCTCAACCTCCTCATAACATAGCTTACAATAACCTATGATTGCTACCATGTGTAATTTATCCCTTAAATCAGTATACGCTTTAATAATGCACTAACTGAAGAAGTTCATACACATCTTACAASTACCTGTTTCTCTTTTCTTCCTTCACACAAACAGCTTAAAACAATTTATTCTTTTCCCTTATCATTTCAATATATTTTATATATGTTTCTATTTTCTTGGGTTTTGTGATCAACTTGTAGTGCAAGTATCCTGGTGCACATTTAGCATACAAAAAGGTCCTCCAGGGAGCACAGTAAGCACATTGAACGTACTATTCATTTTTATCCAATTTTGCTTTAGCAGCTGAAAAATACTATACAAAATATGGGATGAATATTACTTAATTATTATAGTTTGTGAGACCTATATAGTTACACAGCTATTTTTAAGAAAAACCTCCAGATTTTGCATGATGGCTGAAGAAATATAATTACCCAAAATCTAGTAGAGTATTTTTATCTATGAAAAAAAAGCATACCCTGAAGCAGAAGTTCCAAGATGCTCTCTTGCATTTTCATGCTGTCAGCTAAATTTTCCAATATCTGCTGAGTGAATTGTCTTGAAATGTGCAATTGTAGTGGGGTACACCTGTGAATTTGCTTTGTGCAACAGGGTATGAGACATGTCAATAGAAACCTGTCATTCAAATTCTGCTTTTTTAACCTCTGCATGCTGCAAAGCCAACAAATGCTTTTTTCCTTATAATACCATTTATGAAGGTAACTAATTGGCAAATACAAGCAAGGATAAATAAAATATCTGCTTCACTGTTGGAAGTTGGAAATGAAATCCTTGTTTCACTTAAATCAGTGGCAATTACAATAACTTCAGTGGGATCAAGATCATACTTAGGAATTTCTGTCTTCTACGCTCACACCCACAGAACATCAGTTGGTGTTCTTCCTTGAAACAATTTTCTACTAACAGATTAGTGCAAAACAAGCAGGCATGTTAGCTATTGATAATAAAAGCATTTGACTGAAAAAGAAATATTAATCCTTGTATCAAGGTGATACAAGTACTAAAGATCAATTAAGTACCATAAATGAAGCACATATACTCTGCAACTCAAGCATCGGTAGCTGTGTACTACCTCCCACAGTTTTCAAAACTTTTTGAACTGAGTCAACAATCAATCAGAACATTGTTCTTGTCAAAAATACATGATGATACCCACTAAAATGCGGAACAAACTGGTGATGTTCCCACATCTGTTTTAGCAGTACAATATAAATCAGCAGCATGTAAAAGAGTAATCAGACAACAGAACTGACAGCAGTGTTTTACAGTGCTCCATAAATTTCATGCCTGAACAGAAAATGACAGAGCAGCACCGATAGCAATGTTTGCTTTCCAGCTCTGCAGTCCAGATCCAGCAAATGACCGAGGAACCCAAAACAAGACACCAATGAAATTAATGCACCAAAATCTGAAGTTGTGAAAAGCTTCAAGATCAAAAAGCTTCCATAAAGCCTCTTTGTAACCTCAGTGGTATTTGGACATGTAAAACACCCCAGTTTCTGACCTTTGAAGGTCCTTAATTGCTTAATAATTTACTTAGAGATGCAGAAGAATTTCCATTTTGGCAAAGTCAGTCAAACAATTTACAGCTCAATTCATCTGCAAGGCAGGCAATAGTTACCTGAAGGATTTAATCTGGCAAGCATTTCCAGAGGTTGCCTAACACTCACTAATGAGATTGTGCCTTTCACAAACTACTGTATCACCCACCACTTCTTCTGTGCCACATTCAGAGATCCTGGGACACTGTTAGCACAAGCAGCATACCCATCCTCTGAATCAAATATTGTAGGCATGGTAGAAAAGTAAAGCATGATCTAAGTAAGAGTTCTTTCAAAAAACTGGGGAGAGGTGTCTTCAGGAAAGCGTCCCTGGGCCAAATCTGGATTCCATCAGAGGACAGATAAATAAAAATAAGCTACTGCAATGTGGGATACTCCTGTGCCCAGGGCCTTTACCAAAACTGATGTTGAACTGTGCAAATTTTAAGTATGACTGATGCTACTGGTACACAAGCTAGGGCCATAAGGCTCTGAAACCTGGATTAACATCTTTTGCTGTGAGATCTTGGGGCACTGATATCCCTTTGGCTGGGGAAGAATTAAGGAAACACAACGTAGTTGTAACATATCATCAGAATGTATATTCAGGAGAGAAAGAGAGATGTAAAGAAAGAGAGAGACAGAAAGAAATGAAGAAAGAAAAAAGGTACTTTACCTCACTTTTAAATTGCCTTGCTGTGGCTGTCCATCGTAAATTGACAAAATATCAAAATCTTCCTCGAGGGCAAAGGTATGAAATGACAGTTGTATCCTGTTACGTTCTCCTGTGATAATGATCCACGTGCAGTTGGCATAATTTGGATAACCATGAGGAAATCCAGGGCTTTCTATAGTACCATTTGGTCCCTGTACTAAGCCTCCACAGTTCTGACCTGAAATAGAAGAAAGGAAAATAGGTATTTTGGTTTTTTGGTTAGGTTATAGGTTATTTTTTGAAAAACTGGGTTGTTTTTCCCTTCCCCCAGTATATATTCTTACATGAATAACTATATGCAAACTTAATTTTATAATATTTTTTCTAGATTACAAACACCACACAAAATTTTATTTATACCATTCTTTCCTCTGGATTCAAAACCCTTATCGCTGGATTTTCTGAGACACCTACCATCTTTTTATGCAATGAATCATTATTTAGGGTTATGTAGCATTAACAATGTATGACTTATTCATCCAAATGTGAAATTTAAGCATTAGCCTTGATGCTATAAATTCAACAGACTGACAGTTTTAATGCCAGAGAGTGTTCAGAGTTTTTGGTGAATGCCATTTATAAAGTTTTTATACAAATGCTAAAGTATTAGGGTTTCTGCTGTTTTGAAACATACTTTCAACACAGAGAGCAAAGTGTAGACACACATTTATTACGCATTCTGTTGCATACCCAACATTAAGATTTTCATACTTTGAAAACACAGCAATATTTCTGTGGTATAACATTTTTAGTGCCCTGTGTATTGTGATCAGGCAAGTGCTATTTTTTTTTTTCTTTTTTTTAGGATTCTTAGAAAATAACACTAAGGGTTTACTCAGCAGGCATTTGTGTCTGGTTTGTACATCCTGCAGACCTTGTGAGGGTATGGTAGCTCATTACCGGGAAGTCCTCAGCAAGAAACCTTGACTTACAGCGCACACCCTTGCTAATTTCCTACTTGATTTTGTTAATCCCATACACAACAGTTGTACTGGCTCAGAGCTGGAGAGAAGCGTTAATGAAATATTTGAACAGAGAAAAGTTTAAGGACATTCTGTGCACTGTAATGCTTGGATTATTACATGCATTTTAAGCACTTCAGAACAAGTATAATCCCAGCGTTTTATTGTTATAACTAAACCAGAAAAGTATTTCAGGCTGCAGTTTCATTTTTAACTTCCCAGCAGTAAGTCTCTGAGACTGAATCTTTCAGAGCAGTGCTGTTAAATGCTTGTGGGAGGTTTCTAAATCTTAATAAAATGGATTTAATAAAATGGATTTAATAAAAGGGATTTGCTGTTAAAACTAAAGAACTAATAAGTACTCATTTTCTACTAAATTTCAAATATAACAAAAACTCTAATGAAAAGATAAAAAGGCTATGGGGATTCAGGAGGCCTTTAAAGTAAAAATCTTCTCTAGTATATCTACCAATTGATTCACATTACTTTAATAAAACATTGGTATTATTAAACATTCCTGAAGAAGGAACCTATTACACTATGAACTTAGCATGAAAGTTTCAGCTATGAACTGTTCACTGTAACTTGTCAGCATTCTTGCAGATGCTTTGCATTGTATTCCTCTTCCTACAACCACAGGGGAAATGTCATACAAATGTCACAAGCAATTTAAAATAATTTAATTACTACAGAAATAATGTTCTGAAAACAGAAAAGGAAAATTATAGTGACAGCCCACCGTTAACTCCTAGCAATCTCATTGCTGCACACTGACAACTGCAAAGAGGATCTCTCTTCTGAACTAAGCAATACTCAAAGACACTTTTAGAGCTGTGTAGGCCCAGAAAACTGACATCCTTCTAGGTCTGTCCCAACTGGTTAAGACATGAAGCATGTTAACAGAGTAGTATTGGGAAAAAAGGATCAGCTGCTATCTGTATAATACTTATTTTGTCAACATATAAGTCTAAAGCCTCCAGAACCGTCAAATGTTACACCTCTGCCAAGGAGTAAATTCAGCATCAAATCACTTAAGAGAGATTCAGTAGCAGGATGTACTTGGAGAGCAGGAATGAAGAGACTTCTGGGTGACAGGTGGCAGCAAATTAGATAGGAGCTGGCAATGCAATATCCCGCAAAAAATGCAGTTTCTGACTGCAGAGACACCACAGACCAGTAAGGGGACACTGGTGAGATTAATTAAGAATATTTTGTTTCTTATGGGTGCCTTAATAGCAGAAAGTGTCAACAAAGTAAAGAAACTGAACATACTGACAAATGAATATTAAAAGAATATTATCATCAGCAGAGTTTAAGTAGTTTTGCTGGGCTGAATGTAAGCACAGAAGAGAATGTAGGCTGAATACGACTGAATACACCTTAAAAAGAAGATCTACCCATACAATTCACTTTAGCTCTGGTCCTTGTGTCAAATAAAAGAATAAATGTTGCCATTTTTCACAAGACGTGCAGTCATTGATTGAGTACAATATCAGTACACTGAATTATTTTAATATTAAACTTTTATTAGACTGCCAAAATTTTATTAGTATGACATCACATCGTTGTTTATATGAATATAAACTATGCTGTTAGCATTAATCTTCTGTTGTATGTTGTCTGTAAGAAGATACTTCAGGACAGCTATTTTCACTTTTTGATATAAAAAGTGTAATTTAAGAAAACTGATGCTCTTGGCTTGTAGTTGAAAATTATTTACACTGATTTCAGCCTTATTTTATCTTAGAGAGGTTCTTTGCATATCCCGTACCAGCCCTATTTGCACCTGCTCAGGCTCAACATTTCTCAGTTGTGACCCCTAAGTGAGAAAGAAAACTTAAAACACTGCAATTTTGCCTTAAACGCTGAGGTCAGCTGGGTGGTAGAATCACTAAGAATCAACAGAATTTAAGTACTGCTTTGCCATAAGATCTTGAATAAACTTCACAAAATACAAACTTACAAAATACTTTCTAAAAATTGGACTTTTATTTTCCTGGGCCTTTATATTTATCATGACTATTTTTATCACCCACCCCCCTACCCCCCACCTTTTACCAGTATCTAATAATTAAAACTAGCAAAGTACAGATTCATTGATTTTTTTTTTTTTTTCCCAAGTTTCAAATGCTTCTACAAGAAAGAAGAAAAAAGGCAACAACTTGTCTTTTTGTAATTCATAAATTATTCTGTGGAAGACTGATATATTTATACATCTATACAGTTGTGTAAGTGTATATATATGCATACATATACATATTTACATAGAAAGCAATTTTTGCAAGATATATGTATTTTGGACAAGCAAACTATAAAATGAGCCAAAACTAACTATAGTAAAGTCAGTGATGCTAAAGATATTTTGAACAATCATGATAATGAAAATGAAGTCACATTTATTCTTCTTGTGACTGTAAGTAGCATCTTCCATTCTGCAGCTACAGAGGAACACAGCAACTAGTAGTGAGGCTGAGAAGAGATCTAGCAAGATCGTATCTCCCTCATTCTTTAAAGTAGATTCTAATATGAGTTACAGTTTTATTAGTAAGTTTAATAAGTAAATAAGAACAGCTGCACTCGGCCAGATCACAGGCTCATTCAGCTCAGTATCTTTTCTCAACAGCAAGCCAAAGGAGGTACCTAGGAAGGACTTCGCCAGAAAACTCCACTCCCCTTCAAGATCTGCATCTCAGGGATTTCTTAAAAGGAACACATTCCAGTAGCCTTGTCATTCTGTTTAACAGCCCTTGATAGATTTCTGTTCCACGAACTTGTCCAGTCATCCTCTGAGTCTATACTAACTTCTAGCATCTTTAACATATTGTAGAGAGAATCCTGAAACATGAAAAACCCTTCTTTGTGTTTGTTCAGCAGCTACCATCTGTTAGGTTCATTTGATGACCCACTAAGATTTTGTATGAAAAGCGAACATACAGATGATTCTTATTGACGCTTTCTATGCCACTTACCATCTTATTGAACTTTATCATGTCCCAGCTTCTTTTTTCTTCCAAGTTCAAAATTTCTACTTTATATAGCTGTTCTTTGTACTAAAGCCATTTTGTCACCTTTCTCTGAACCTTTTGCAGCTTTGTTACACCCTTCATGAGATAGGGATACCAGAACTTCTTGTAATATTGAAAATGTATACACACCATTTACACAGTGATATTTTTAATCTCTTTTCTGTTCTCCTACTAATTTGATCTGTTCTTTTCTTAAAGTAAGCATTAGCTTGACATTTTTATATGTATTATAACCAAGATTCCTTTCCTCCAGAATTACAGTGAGGCTAGAGCCTGTCATTTTAAATGGAAAATTAGGATTTATTATGTTTTTTCCCTCTGCAGATTTCCTACAGTTTATAACTATGTGCATCACATCACATTCATCTATTCTGAATTCCATCAATTACTTCAACATCCCCTTACTTGGTCACATAAGGCCTTTTTTTGGAATTCTTCACAACTGGTCCTCATCTTCATTAACTCATAACTTCCTATCATCACGGTCACTTCACTGCTTAGCCCCTTTTGCAGATCATTTATGAGTGCACTGAACAACACAGATGCCAGCACAGATGTCTCTGCAATGCCATGGCGACTCCCTCCATTGTAAAAACTGGCCATTTTCTCGTATCCCTGAGGCACAACTTTTAGCCAACCTTTTAGCAATGTACAGACTTTCTTATGCCCTACCTGATTTGTTGCCTTTACCATCTTTACTGAGGAGCCTTTTTAAGTGTCTTTTGAAAATTCTGATCACCTTTATCCACATTCAGGCTGACTCATTCAGAGAACTCCAATAGGTTTGAAAAGCATAAAGTTTTAAAATAAAGCTTTGATTATTCTTCAATATATCATATTTAACCATGTGTCAATCGATTCTCTTCTTTAATATAGTTTTCTAACACAAGTTTCAGGTGTTCCAGCTTTTAGTTCCTTAACTCCCCTCTGTCCCTTTTAAATATGGGCATCTCAGGTGAATTGAAGCTGGAGATTACATTAGCAGTGCCGCAATTTTTTCCTTGATTGCCTTTTAAACTCTAGATAACACATGGTGCTTGTGACGTTACTGTTTATTTTGTCTGTTTGTTCCATAACCTGTTCTACCAATTTTTCAACTTTAAACAGATGCAATTTTCCACAAAGAACAGTTCAGGCATGGGAATAACAAAACATATATATTTTTTGCTGTCTTCATTAATCTTCCCTTTATATTCTGAATATCTATTGGCCCAGCAAGGCTGTCTTGCAGGCTACTTGCTCCAGCTGTGTTCAAAAGAAGAATTTTTAGTTTTACAATGTTGGCCTGCAATGCTCTCGGACACTAGTGTTTTATTTCCAGGAAAGCCTTCAGAGAGGGCCCAGCAGCCCCTAAATCTTACTGGGATCTCACTGATACACATGCCTTCACCTACCTTGCCTTGAGATTAGCTCCCTCTGCCAGTCTGCACAAAACAGCATTAATCACTTCCTTTGCATATATAGCAGGATGAATCCCTGACTCCATCATCTCTCTTTTATCCTTATTTGTGAGGCCTTAATTATAAAAGTCAGTGGTTAGAGCCCTCACAAATTTTAAATTCTCTCTCCTGCACAGAAAATTCAAACGCACATCTCTCATGTCCCCAGAGCACCTCACGTTTGCAATTATGACTCCTCTAACTCATCTATGTGCACACTTGCAGGACCTTTGGTATTGAAGTAAGTATTAGCCACAACTTAAAAGACTTTGAGCAGCAAAGCTCATTACAGCAACAGTTTTGCAAATATGCTTTCAACAAGAAAGGTAAAAACCAAATGTTCCTGATAGTGCAAAGATGTGTTATACATACGTAGAACAAAAAAGATTTCCTCTTGAACTATAACAGGTGACTACAGATTTAAATTGTTGCCGCTATCAATTGAGATGGTGGACCAGTAGATAGCTGTAAGACATAAATAGGTGGTTGCACACCTTGTTGCAACCACCCTTTTTTCTTTTCTTTTTCATTTTAATATGCTACCTTTGTTGATGTCCCCTGAAAGCTCCCGGTGCTTCCTGCCTCCGTCAAGGCCTGCAGGCCCACGCCAGCCCCTGCCGCCGACTGGCCATGCTCTGCACCGTGCCCTTATCGCTTCTTCCTCATTAGTATATCCCAAAGATACCTTCTGATAATGTTACTACCCAATAAAATTGTTATTTCCTAAATTGACTTTAATCAAGAACAGAAATGTCAAATGGCCAGAGAAGCAAAGCACCATTTTCTCAGGACTGTTTTAAACAGCATTTGGCTACTTCAAGTGTCCTTTAAAAATCAATTAAGTAAACCTCACAACACCATTAAGAGGCACTTTCCAAGGAATTAACCAAATCAGAAAGTACCAAGTTCTTTTTAATTTAGGTATCACTGAAGATTTATTCACAACTGCAAGCCACCATCTTTGCTGGCAAAACTGAAGTACGCCGCGGCTGGCAGCAACAGCATGAAGATCTCACAAAGCGGCCACCGGCGCCGCACCAGCATCTGCTTGCTGTGTCCGCCATCGCCTTTCAACGTCAGGGAGAACTGATGCCGCAAAGCTTCAACACTATAGATATTTAAACATATTCAGAACAGTCCCAGCCCAATGTGAAATGAGAACTGTAAATTTAGTGATGATGTTATGTTTTTGCAGGACCCGGGCAAAAATAATTCATTTCAAGAGAATTAGTGAGAAATTGTTTAAAACTTATTTGATCTGAAATAATTAATAACGATCTGTTAGGTTATATGATAAAAAGCTCACCTGTGCACCCACAAAGGAACACAGAGAGACAATGGCAGATGGGGAAGCCCAAGCACCACCCTGCCCCAGCTGCTCCCAGGCCCAACCCTGGAGCCACCAGCCCATCACAAGCCCATCTCCATATGCCCAGAGGAGCACAGGGGGCCCCAGGGCAGGTGGGAACCCAAAGTAAGGACTCAGAGGAAGGTATGCCCTTGCCTGGGGCCTCCCAGGGCTGCCCCAGGACAGCCTCAGCCCCAGTGTCCACTGTGTCACACCCACCACGATGGGCCAAGAGGAGCAGCTCCAGATCCCCTTCCAGACTGGGGGTGTTGCTGGGATGCCAGGGAAGAGCGTTTGGGGATTGCACAAGACTTATTAAGGGATGCTTAGGGGAGGAGCCAGAGGTTGGGAAGGGGATGGATTTAGATGATTTGGGGAGAAACAACTGTGGGGAAATAGAGGTGTGAGGGGACAAACAGAGCTGGTCGCGTGTAAATAGTGGCCTGTCTAGCCGTGCCCCCACAGGGGTCGTAGGGGCCCGCAGGTGGGTTGTGCCAGCCTGGGGCAAGTGTGGGTTGGGGTGCCAGCAGCTGGGCTGGACCATGGGCCGGTGGGCACGTGTGCCTGGGGGCCAGTGACCGGGGAGACCCCAGTGAGTGACACCGAGTGCCAGCCCCAGGTGGAACAAGGGCCAGAGCCTGTCTGGCTGCAGTGCAGCACTGGGAGTCAGCGCAGGTGTGTGAATGAGTGTGCGAGTGCTGGCTGTGGTCTGTCCAGATCAGCTGGCAAGCAGGTGATGTGGAGGGCAAGCCAGGAGGGTTTCTCCAAGGATGACACCATGGGGCGGGTGGCTACTGGGGACCATGGGACTTGTGGTCAGCTCTGTGTGGGGGTGAGTGGATCTCCAACTTGCTCAGCCAGAGAGGGGAAACAGGATGAGGCCGCTGGTGCTGCCCGAGCTCATGTGAGTGCTGAGTGTGTCCGCCTCTGTTAATTTGTGTAGCCGGCCGTATGTATACATATGTATGTGGTGTATACCTGTGCTCTGTGTGCGTGTGCCTACAGGGAAAAGCTGCTCGGCCTTGCCACTGCCTGCATCTGGGGCAGCCTCACCGCTGTCGGCTGCTGGATTCAACCCTTCCTAACACAATCAGTTGCCTCTGAATCATTAAATACTCTGTAGCTTGGCAGCTAAAGCTAAAAATAGAGAAAAAATGGCAGCTAAATTGCAAAATTTAGATTGATTTCCTTTAAATACAGATCCATTCAAAGCCTGCAATTTTTGTCTGTGACCAAAGACCTTCACTAGGTCCATCTCATGTGAGATGAACAGTTGGTAAATGCTAGAATGCATGTAATAACCTTAAATTCTGATGCAGACAATCGCAAAGTGACTGCAACTTCATCAGTCTATAAAACATTTTAAATTCAGACCTTACTTCTAGCCGCAGAAAATATATTCATTGATCGTGTTGATGAAACAGAAAAGCTAGTGTTTTTAAGGTCTCAGATTACTACTCTGAGAGCCAGGCAATAGCTTTGTACACAATTTCCTATGTATATTTAAGCCTTTATCCAGCACCCAACTGAAATTAAATCATCCTGAAGGTTAAAGATTAATATTACTATTCAGCAAGAAGTTCTGAAACAAATCCTGCCATAATGGTAGCTTTGCTGTGTATCAGAGCAAAACATCTTAATTGCTGGTATGTGGAAGTTTTTTCTTTATTTTAATGAAGTTCTCAATGATGAAATGCATATTATACATCAGCTGGATTATGTTGCCATTACAAATTGAGAAAAAGATATTTCATGTTCCCTTTTCAATACTGGAATGTCCAAAAAGACCAATAAATCAGTATTCACACAAGTTAATGGGGAAATAAAATGCAGCAAAATATGTTTCTCTGCAGGAAAACTTTGGTTTTTTTAAGGGCTTTTAATGCTTTTTTAAAAATCCAGTCCACAAAACCATCAATTCAGTGCCACTGGCTAGTAGAGACAAAAAAAATAAAAATACCATAATCGCTCTCTCAAGGCTACAGCTTGACAGTCCTTCCTTCTGACAAAGCAATAAGTTCTTAGTTAAAAGCAACTAGATTATATGAAGTTGTTTTATCACTTTTCCTTCAAAAGTAATTATTTTAGCCCAGTAAAGCAAAGTTCTCCAAGTTCTCTTTGTTCTTCCTTTGCATTTACTTCAATTGTTTTTAAGATTCATCAAAATGAAGGAAATAAAATGCATTAAAAAGAGAGGAAAACAATGCAAGTTGTACCCCAGATTTGAAATACGTAGGAGGTGGTGTTGAAAAAAGTTCTTCTACAGAGGGTAAGATCCTATATTGTAAAACGCTGAGCTAAAGACAGATTTAGTGCCATTTTGTGGTGGTGCATTCCCCCCCCGGCCCTTCTCCTGGGCCGCTTGTTGATCTCAGAAATTCCTGTGAAACCTTGGCCTTGGTGTACTGAGTCTGGCGGTTGAGCAGCCCTTGACCAGATCAGAAACTCTGCATAGCTGAGGCTGGGAACGTACTTCTACCGCCTGGCCCAGGTGTCATCCCCTGATACCCTTATCTGAGTTGTAGCTCAAGTGGAACAGCACTGAAACCTTGAGAATTTTTAGTAACTACCACCTGGGACTGTGGCCAGGATGGAAATTTACGGATGACCAAAGCCAATCATCTTGCGAACCTATAAACGGTGGTCCTAAGTGAGGCCCTTTGAGCTCTCCTGGACTGCAGTGGGCCGCGACCAGCATCTCTCTCTGAGTGGGACAGCTCTCAGAGCTCGTGAACTCTCGAGTCTGCGATATTCGGAGGACCGTCTCCAAAAGCTGACGACAGGACCTGGGCTGAAACCCGTCACTCCTCGAGGCTCAACCCTCTCCCACTGAGAAATGCTGAGACATTTTACATGAATATTTCACTGAACTCAAGGGGAATTTTTAACAGGTACCTTTTGTATATTTATATATATTTCTCTGTGTGTGTGTGTGAACTGATAGTAAGCATAATCTGTAATTAAGTCACTGTTGTGACTGTAGTAGACTCTACTAACTTTGTAAATGTTAAATTAGTCAATGATTAATTGCTGCTAAAGTTTTACGATCTATCTTAAAACTGTGAATGAACCTTAGACTGCTGCTAAACACATATAATCCTTTAGACATAAACTGTTGACCAAGTCTGGGACTAGAAGCGGATCCAGCTGGGTCTACTCTGAACCCCGTGACTCAATGGGAAGGTTTCCCTATTCCTTATATTTCTCCCATTAGATTTAAACCATTGTCCAAGTCTGAGACTAAGATTGGATCCAGCCAGGTCTTCTCTGAACCCTGTGACTCAATGGGAGGGTCTCCCTTACCCTTTTTGTCCTTGGTCTCTGTACAAATCATTCTAGCTCAATTATAACACGATTTTACTTTGTATACTTTATCCGTGTAGTAATAGACTGAACCTTGCCATTGATCTCTGTTAAGTCGTGCTTTTATAAGTTACTAATAAAATCACTTTCTGTTAATACCTTTGATGGTGATTCTTAAGCGA
This sequence comes from Phoebastria nigripes, assembly GCA_035582835.1. Lineage (NCBI taxonomy): Eukaryota > Metazoa > Chordata > Aves > Procellariiformes > Diomedeidae > Phoebastria > Phoebastria nigripes. The sequence goes on along the minus strand of JAYKAV010002906.1, from coordinate 424,622 downwards.
CCTCTAAACAACTCATTCACGACACCTTTAAAACAAGACTATCCTTCATAGATGCAAACTCATTCTGCAGATGGACATCACTGAGGACATGGTGGATTTTATTTGTTTATTTTTCTAAAATAAAGTAAAATAAATTGAGGCTTTAGGTAAACATCACTATTACTGTTACAGTTGCTTAGCAACAGCTGGTAGAATGAGAAAGTATGGTATAGCTCAGGTAAATAAAAGGAAAGTGCTGATTTCATTGTTTGTGAAACACTGAGACAATAATCCAAATTCTCTTCTGAGCTTCACTGGAATAGGAGCAACTCAACTGTAGGCAAGCTACTCTGAGGACTTCTTTATTTCCCTTCTGCCAGACTCCTGCAACATAGAGGATTACTGTCCGTAACAAATCTGATCACTTCAGTATTGTCACTTTGACTTTCATTTGTTATTGATGCCACTCTCCCAGACCACTTCACTGACAGCCTTGCTCACCTATCAGGATCTTACAACAGGTTTTTTTATTACCATCTTTGTCACTGGATGCCTACATCATGAAGCTGAGAAGTGTAATGCAGTTCAAGCAGTTTGGTTTTATACTATTACTAAAAGAGCATATCGTCAAAAAGCCCAGTTCTGAAAACTGGGAAAAATCCATTTGTCTCATTGTAACTGCTCCTTGAGCATTGTCTACTTTAACTACCTTTTCTTCCCTGACAGTTATTAGTTTGTGCATCACTTCTGTTATCCAGCAGGCTTTCCAGCATCTTTTGTCTGTGTGTGACCACAGTATCAGCCCAGAAAAGGTTTCAAATTTGTTCATCTCTGCTACTTTAATTCATGCTTTCTTTGCATTTAAAATAGAACCTTTTAGTTCAGTGTGCTTTAATTACCAGTGCAGAGTCAACTGACATCAACTGAGAAGGACAAATACTATCTTCCAAATTAGATTGCTAAGTCATAACTTGAGGAAAGAGAATGAGTGGCAATAAATTCTTCAATAGTCACTAGAGAAGTTTCATTTTCAAAGATGGAAGAGTTATTTTTAGAATTGAATTTAGAAAGATCAGATGACATTACATTAGATTTTAGTGTTAAAACAATCACATTTGTTAATACAAATGCATTTTGCAGGAAGAATTTTAGCTTTCATATATAAAAAATTATATTTTATGCATCTACTGCAAGAAATCATGAAACATTCCTCTTGACAGGTATATTATTTCCATACACATAATTGTGCTTCTTATTTAGATCTGTATTTTATATAAATCAGAATATGGGCATTACTGTCCTATGCAATGCACATATAAGAAAGAAGAATTCTCCTATGAAAAATTAACAATATAACATAGCAAACAATATTACAGCATTAGCAAAGTTAAATTTAATCAAAATACAGGTAACATGGCAACATGTGCATGTCTAAAATACGAATTTCATTGCACTTTTGATGTTAATAAATTTACACACACAAAACAGATACAACGTATGACATTCATTAACATTACCAGGGTGGGAATGACGCAACAGACACATATTCCCTGAAGATTACAAATTCAAAGTACAGCTGCCTGAGACATTCATGACTGGAACTGAAATGATGTGTTCTAATAATCTTAACCACAGGAAATTTAGTACCTTATGTTTTGTATCTTACTGATATGTTTGCACAGTATTATAGAATCATTAAGGTTGGAAAAGACCTTTAAGATCATTGAGTCCAACCGTCAACCCAACACCACCATGCACACTAAACCATGTCCCTAAGCGCCTCATCTACACGTCTTTTAAATACTTCCAGGAATGGTGACTCAACCACTTCCCTGGCCAGCCTGTTCCAATGCTTAACCACTCTTTCAGTAAAGAAATTTTTCCTAATGTCCAATCCAAACCTCCCCTGGCGCAACTTGAGGCCATTTCCTCTCGTCCTGTCGCTAGTTACTTGGGAGACAAGACCAACACCCACCTCGCTGCAACCTCCTTTCAGGTAGTTGTAGAGCGCGATAAGGTCTCCCCTCAGCCTCCTCTTCTCCAGGCTAAACAACCCCAGTTCCCTCAGCCTCATCAGACTTGCTCTCCAGACCCTTCACCAGCTTCGTTGCCCTCCTCTGGACACGCTCCAGCACCTCAATGTCCTTCTTGCAGTGAGGGGCCCAAAACGGAACACAGTATTCGAGGTGCAGCCTCACCAGTGCCGAGTACAGGGGCACGACCACTTCCCTACTCCTGCTAGGTACCTCCAGTAATTACTGATTTTAATGGGGCAATGGGATGGAAAGGAGGGTGATGCAGCTCTTGTGCCTGAGTCATGATGTCAGTAGCTGACATTTATGCACAGCAATATTCAGAACAGAGCAGCTAACCACCATCTTGCAGCATCAATAACAAACACAATCACGTGAGTAACTATAGTTACTATAGATTCAGCATCGTTCCAAATCCTTTGGCCTTATCTACACCAATTCAAATGGGTGCCAAAATGCTGCCAGTCTGATTTGGTGCCCCCAGATCATACTGGAGTAAATGACTGAAGAATAAGATATTTTTCTATATCTACATAAGATCAAGTTTTATTTCTCCCATACTAAATATAATGTTTCAGTTTTATGTTTTCCATTGTGTATATCTCAAGCAATTATTTAGATTTTTTATGTTTTCCATTGTGTGTATCTCAAGCAATTATTTAGATTTGTAAATAATGGCAAGTAATGTTGTGAACTGTGACAAAAATGCAATCAACATTTGCTTTAAGGTACAGCTGATTAGAATAATTCTTTCTAAATAGTTTATAAAGTATATATATTTACTAATTAAACACATTCAGCCCATGCACATGATTCAGATAGGTTACAGAAACAGAAGTTTACAGAATGAATTGAATTCAAATAAATTAAGAAACTTAGATGATAGTACAAACTGGAACTGTAAAACATGCAAGAGGATATTTATAATATTACATACTCAAAGAAATTTTTTCTCCTAACAATGCAACACTTCATAACATAATAACATAACACAACATACTGTACTTCTCAGAGCTTCTTATAGAATTATGGTGGATGTTGTTTTGAAATACCAAATTGAAAAATGACCCAAATATTCAACTATTTATGAGAGGTGAAGCACATGAAATTGCAGAAACTGAACTTACGCTCCTTCAGGCCTTTTCATCCGGCCTCTGCCCTCACATACTGCCTTGACATCGTAACACACAAGCACTATCTCAGGGACTAGTTCTGAACTGGATTGCTCAAAGGGATTTTTAATCCTTGGTTAAGGGATAGATGAAATAGGTAGAAGAGACCTACCCTTTGAGGGAATATTACAAGTTATTACTGTTATGTTCATTTTACATGAAATACTGTACAAAAGAAAAAGCCATCTGCATCACTGACTCATCCTCAGGAGCCCGTGTGACTGACAGAAAATGGAGAGCCAGAAGCAGCACAGCAAGTAGACACTGTTCATGTTGGCACTGCTAACCCTGGTTGTGCCAGGGTGCATGAAATGTAGGCTGATCTGCCATGTCCGTGCCAGGTCTGTGGTGCAGAATTGCCCTTGGACCTGCGACCTATTTTGATGTTCATAGTCACTGCTTCCATGAAACGACATGGAGACAGGTTTCTCTAGGACATTTTTAATTTACCACTCATGGGAGATATCCTTATGTCTCTTCCTCCCTAAGTATTCTAATGCCAATAATTTTCTGGGCAAGGTACACATACAACATTGCCTGTTCTTTCTCTAGGCCTAAAATAAAAGCTTTAATATTTATGATAACCAAGGGATCTAACTTTAACTAAAATAGCTGAGGTATGGGGGTGATGGGTGTTGGAAGGGGTTCATCCTGAGATCCTAGCCTTTCTGAACAGTAACACAATATATCTGACTGTTGAAGTCTCCAGGAGTGTGATCATACTCCCGTTGAAGTCAATGAGAAGGACTCTATAGACTTCAGTGAGAGAAGGATCAACTCTGTACATACAGGCTCAGATTTATTACATCTCTGGATTGCTTCCAAAAGGAGACAAAATCTGAGAGGGAAATGATTAGCATGGCTCAACAGAAGTGGACATGCCTTTGGGAGACTGCGCATGGCCATCAATAAGAGCAGGATAAGACTGCAAAATGTTAGCTTTCGCTCACGTTACATCAGACTGTATTATGTCATGCTATCTTACATCTCATCTGACAGGAACATTTCTGTTACAAAACATAAAAAGACAGAGAAAACAGCACTGTTTATTTTAGTTGAGGTGACTAGTCAATTAGCAGTTATGATAAAACAAGCTTTAACTAGTTTAAAATTATTCTTGTCCCTATGAGTAGAAAACCTTGCCAACACCACAGTTTTTATACAACCAACTATAAATTATTAATTCATTCCACATCGTACTAGTTATTAGACTACAGCTGCGTGATTTACTCTTGAAATTCTGAAAGCGCTTACCTCTAGCATGCCCTTAGCACACCTGACTCCCAGTTTACCCTGCTATCTACAACTTTCCTCATTCAGGGTGGAATGTAATCATATGTATATAGAAAACACTGAACATATGGCTCTTGTGGCAGAAACTGTAAAATTAAATTTTCCACAGTCGCTTGCTGGACAGACAGCCAAATGCTGTTTCATGCTTCAGCAAAACATGGTAACTATATCTTCTTTGTGTCATTGTAACCTATACTTGAAGAAGCTGTATAATTCACGGAATGGTTGTCAGCTAAAGTCATCCAGTCCATACAAACAACGTTCTTACAATGTCACAAAAAAATCTGAAGTATTAGCGTACTTTGAAAATAAATGTAAGGTTCACTACATTCTGCAGTTTATAATCACAATTTGGTGATGAACGACCACATTTATTATAAATAAAATTATTAAAAATTTAAGCAAATATTGTTTGTGACTCTTGCCACTTGATATAACAGGTATTTTTCCATGTTTGCATTTATAAAGTGTTGATTCTATAGGCTATTAAAACAACTAGAGCCAGGGAAGAGAACATCAAAGGTCATGTATAACAGTATAGCCACGTTACAATCACAGCACTTGGAGAACACGAGACACCCCCACATGCACTTCCCAAATCTCCTCTTGGTGCCATTTCTAAAAGAAAATGCCATCAACAAAACAGGCATATTATTAAATATCTTTGATTTATCTCAGCATTGCCCTCTTCAAGCCAACTGCCTTTGTGTCATGCTTTGCAGCTTTTCAGTTGATACAAGCCAGTGTGTCCTCACTAGCTACATCACATCAGATCAGCTATAACACTAATTGAATTTCCAACACATACACTGATTCAACCATCCACCTTTCTTCCTCCCCTTCTTCCTTCCTTTCTCCCCTCCTTCCTTCCTTCAGTTTTCAAATACTTATTCAATAAAGGCATTTTATTATTTACTTTTGAACCTGATCTTCTTAATGATAGTCTTTTAATTACTTTGATATTTCTATGCTTCTAAGGCAAAACACTGCATACATAATTAGCAATCAAAGTGCAAGGAAAAGGTCTGACTGTTTACTGTATTTGTTAAAGCTTTTTCCAGATTCTTTGGCTGTTTAGTTGCATGATGGATGCAATAGATATTTAATTTCAGCTGCCATTTCACTTGCTTTGCTTTACAGAAAGGCTATGTGAAGAGCTGCAGAAAGACTTTGTGATACTGAGAAATTCCACGTCGACAGTAACGCTGTGCCCACGCAAAGCCCTGTTTTGCACACATAGCAATGACCTCTAAGCTACCTATTAGGACTCAGGAGAACGATCGCGGAGTAGATGGAATGTTGAAGTAATGTGTTCATAAAACCATAGGAGTCAAAAAAGTGAATAGAATGTTTAAAATTATTAGAGGAAACAAACAGAAAGTGTCATTAAGCCCTACATATGCTCACTGTCTAATCTGAGTTCTGCATGCAAGTTCAACCCTGCAACCTTATCAGAAAAGGTGTAGATAAGAACTATAAGGATGATTGAAGGTATGAAATAGCTTCCATACTGGGAGACTAAATAGACTCAAATTTTCTAGCCTGCAAAAGAGACTGCTGAGGGGGAAAGTGGGAGWGGTCCACAGCATCATAAGGCTAAGAAAAATTGTTGTTCTGTTCTGCTTTTCTCTCCTCTGTTTTCATTACTCAAAACTCTCCTTCTGCTAGTAAGTTCAAAACAAAAGGAGATATATTTTAACCTAGTGCATAACTAAACAGTGGAACTCATTTCAACAAGAAAGCAATTAGACTGTAGCAAAAGAGAAATTAGTAAAAAAAAAAAAATCCATCAGAGCATTTTAAGAGGAAGGATACAACCTGTGGCTTAGAAAGTCTCCCAGACACACATATCTAGAAGAAAGAAGCTGTATCTTGAAAAGTATGCTTATACTCTTCTTACAGTTTTTCCAGGCATCTGCTATTAGCCAGTGACGTAGATAAGATACCAGACTTGACGGACTTCAGTCAGACCCACTATGCTCTTCACGTTACTTTCCTGGAGATATCACTGAAGAGGGAATACCCCATAGCACTATTAAAGCATCTAAGGTTATCCAAGTCAGCTTTTGAATAACATCAAATGAATAGTTTTTATGCTTTAACACTTTTGTTCTCTTCTTCATTGAAAGACACTGACAAGTTGCACATTATTAAGGAGAATATCAACCATTCTTAACCATTGGATATTATTGCCTTCATGGAAAATATTTACAGAGCTAACATGCATTTCTTTATGAGACCTTTCTTTGCCTTCTTTTGACAATTAAAAAAAAGAGTATTATTAATAGCCAGGCTGATCAACAGTCATAGTAGCTGATCAATAGTAATAGTAATAGTAGTTATTAACAAATGTCTTGAACTGCACATTTATAATAAAGAGGATTTTCAAACTTCCCATGAAGCATTCATACTATGTGAGCTTTGACAGAGCTAATATTTGCATAAAATATTTTTGGTATTGTTTGTCCCAATAGGAAGCAAGTGAAAGGTCTACATGCGCATGAATTAGATTGCCACCATGAGACTATACTAAGCAGTAATTTATTATGAATAAACCCTTTCTGTTCAGTAAGAAACAATAGTTTCTAAGAATATAACAGTCTAAGAATATAACAGTCTGGTCCTTAATTTTCACGGACCCTGTTCACTAAGCAGCTTCTATTAGTTTGCAACAGCATGCCTAATTTGTGCCAACTCTTCCAAATATGACATTTTAATACACTTACAGACACTATGAATTGCAGAGGGACCTTGGAAACTTCATTTTGGATTTTGGCATTCACATAAGAATGATATAACTCCCTTACTGGACTAGCTGGACTAGCGGTAAGTTGCMGAAGGCCACAAAAAAAGTTTAGTAAAACACCATAGTAATTTTTCTGAAAGTCTTTCCCCACAAAGACAAAAAGCTGTATGAATAATAGAGAGAGAACACACATTTTTCTCACAAAGGAATGAAGTTTGATATTACAGGTCAGCTCTTCAATTAGTCAATTAAGACACAGCAAGTTATGAAATAATTGGATAATAGCCAACTGCACAGTAGGAGAAGGTGTCTGAAACCTTGAAATACTGAGTTTGCATRGTGGGAAGATATTCCTTGAAGCAAAACTTACATGAGACTGCTGTTTTCACATAAAACGTTCTCGAACACATTTATCTTTCAAAAAGGGTAGCGACTGAAATGATTCACAAAGTCCTTGAACAAAACTGGTTTTAATTCATAAAACACAAGATTTTCCTGAAGCTGTATAGAAGATGTGTGGTCAGAACTGTGAAACCAATGTATGCCCAAAGTAGAGACAGGAGCTTGCCTCTTACAAAGATAAAAATATTTGCACAGAACAGTAAACAAGAGTAGATGGGAACCTCCAGCAGATGTTTCATTTCCCAATAGTAAGAGTTTCCATAGTATCTGTGCAATTAAGAAACCTGGCTGAATCAGTGTTTCTAAAATAAGCAGGCAGGTGATGGTAATATATTCCTTCAGGTTTAGCTTATATGCAAGAGTTGTGTGTCATTTGTAACAAAACTGTTTAGACTGCACATGTAAAATAAAGAAAACTTTAATAAATGTARTATTTTGAGTTTTTTCAGTTTGAGTATTTTTTAATGTTTCACGTGAGAAGGTCCTGATTTCCTCTCTGGGATAACAGTGTTATGTTCTTACGAACTTGCCTGGTGAATTTTCCTACTGGCATAGAGATACATTTTTGGTCCTCTTTGTTTAGCATTAAAACCAGTTGCCAATAAAAGCATTTCCAATGAAATTCCATACATACAAATATTTTAATTTGAGTTCATACGGTATTCATCAAGGATATCTGCAGCGATAACAGTTTTTCATTGCACTTGTTGCTGTTACTCATGACTTTGTTGAATAGCACCATTTCTTATGAGAGTGGCATGACATGTTTTAAGGCTGTTTTCTTCCAATTCCTAGACCAATATTAAAATTCACTATTTCACTTGAATATGCAAATATAATATATATTTCTTTATCTAGTTCTACTACAGAAAAAAATCAAAACTAGAGGAAAATATTATCTTTTCTGTGTTAAAATGTGTTTGGGAGATGGAGTCACTGTATGTCTCTGCTATCTGTATGAAAATATAGCTAAACCAGAGTCTGTTATGATACTTAATATTTTGTGTTTGAATTTTAGTTTTAGAACAGACAATATCTCCACTGATTTCTTCCTCAGTGAGCATGGTCAAGCTTCATGCGGTTTCTGGGACTGAGCAGAGAGTGTGTGTACCTCATCCTCACATATTAACAGTACATACTCCAGCCCAGCCATGTGAAGCGTCAGTTACTTCTCTGTGCTGGCTGCTTCCAGTTGCTTTGGACTGGAGTGGAGTATGGTATCATAAATAGAAAGAGAATTTTTGCTTCTCCAAAAATCCCCATAGCATGCATGGGTACTATATAAACACACACACACACACAAAATGGGGAAAACAAAGAAACACTGAACTTTCACAAGAATTGGGGGGAAGAACTAGAACCACAGAGGTAAAGGCTGGGGCAAAGAAAGGCAAAGATTTGTTAGGGATTTTTGTTTTTTGTTTTTAAAAATCTGAGAAAAATCATAAATATATGCCTTAAGCCCATTAAAAATTCAAAACGTGAAAGAATATACAAACTTAGATGATGCTTCTTTAGTTACGAACTCTGACATAGTCTTTAGTTATGTGATCACATATCCATATTTTTTAAAATTCTCTTCTTCACATCCAGTCTCCTTCCATTACTTAACCACTCCTCTTCCTTCACAACCATTCTCCCGTTCAATGTCCTTACAGTTCTCTCCTCAAAAACATGTTTCTTCTTCTTCACACAAATGAGCAACTTAAAAGAGTAGCAGAGGATTGAAAATAAATTCTAGAATATTTAGTTAGGTCATTGCAACTTTGCTGCTTCAGTTTCTCCAAATTCTAATCCTTACTATAATAGAAAATTCAGACAAGTAGACTTATTACACATTCAGGCTCCTCTAAAGAGGGATTGAAATTTCCACACAAATAGAAATCTGTCTGGAATTTAGCACTCAGTAAATACTATGGAAAAGGATGCAACAATTTCTGCTCCTCTTTAGACTTTAGGCAACTGCCTCAAAAAGCATATGAGGTTTAGCTGACCAAAGTTGCATAACTAAGCAGACCTCATACTTTTTCAAAATATTGTACTAGGGGAAAAACAACCACCAGGCAATGACTCCAGTCACAATTAAGCACCAGTTTAAGTTCATAGAATCATAGAATGGTTTGGATTGGAAGGGACCTTTAAAGATCATCTAGTCCAACCTCCCTGCAATGGGCAGGGACATCTTTCACTAGATCAGGTTGCTCAAAGCCCCGTCCAACCTGACCTTAAACACTTACAATGATGGGGCATCCACAACTTCTCTGGGCAACCTGTTCCAGTGTCTCACCACCCTCATTGTAAAAAATTTCTTCCTTATGTCTAATCTAAACCTACCCTCTTTAAAACCATTTAATGGTTTAAAACCATTACCCCTTGTCCTGTCACTACAGGCCCTGGTGAAAAGTCTTTCTCTTTCTTATAAACCCCCTTTAAGGGGGCTTAAGGCTTTAAGGGGGCTTAAGGTCACAATAAGGTCTCCCTGGAGCCTTCTCTTCTCCAGGCTGAACAACCCCAACTCTCTCAGCCTCTCTCCGTAGGAGAAGTGTTCCAGCCCCCTGGTAATTTCCACGGCCCTCCTCTGGACCTGCTCCAACAGGTCCATGTCTTGTGCAGAGGAACCCAGAGCCGGACGCAGTACTCCAGGTGGGGTCTCACGAGGGCAGAGTAGAGGGGCAGAATCACCTCCCTCGACCTGCTGGCCACGCTTCTTTTGATGCAGCCCAGGATACGATTGGCTTTCTGGGCTGCAAGTGCACATGTCCAATTTTTCATCCGCCAGTATCTTCAAGTCCTTCTCTTCAGGGCTGCTCTTTCATCACCCAGTTGGCAGATCTGGATTCGAGTCTACTTCCTGAATAATTTCTGAGTTTTAGCAAATGACTATCCAACACAGAACGCAGAAGATCGGAGATGCAGGACCAAAATGTAGGCCTTTGCCCCACTAGCAGGGTTTCAGCTGAAGCAAGTTGGAAACAAATCAGCAACTATGAAAATGTAAAATGCTTAGAACACCTCCACTGCTATTACAAGACAAAGTGCCTGTACTTCTGTGGGAGAACAGTGTGGTACACAACTATCTAACATTTCCAGTATTAAAGGATTTCATATAGCTACCCTTTATGTCTGTAATGTATATTCAGCCCAACATTAATTAATTCTCAATATGAAGTATACTTGTCTTTCACAAACATGCTTACGTGTTTAATGATGTCTTTTAAAAGACAATTTCAGTATTTAACCTCACTTTTTTCATAGCTGCCTAGACAAAAAGCTTTAGAAACAAAACCCAAATATATATTACTAGCTAGCAAATTTTATTCTCTATTTTTTTCTTTTTTGTATTTATCCATACTTTAGAGACTAAAATATGTCAAGTTTTTGCTTTTGATTTGTTTTGGTTGTGTTTTCTAAAGAAAATAGATCATGTGCAAATATGCAACACTGGAAAATATAAAAAGTCACATTTCAAACTTAACATCCCTGTTTTATTTCACAAAATTCAAACTCTCCCATGAGTAATGTTTTCTCTTTGTCATGTATCATTTAATCTGCAAACACCATTTCTTCATCATCTGCAACATAATCTAAAGACATTGCTTCAAAAGGACTTCAATCTGCTTCAAGCTGAAAATTCTACAGCTAACAGACCAATTGACCACATCCTACAACACTTCCTTAAAGCCTTCCTCAATATACAGACCTGTTCTACATATTTTCTTTTTCCCATTATGGCGTTGTAGAACATTCTTCAAACTCCACTGAAAGAGCAGTGGTCGTCTATATATACATCACTTTTCGACAGAGACTTGATTCTTCCTCTGAGCTCAGTAGCACAGTTTTCTAGAAGTCTTAATGATGTCAGATTACACTTATATGTAAAACCACTGTGGATGGGATTACTCTCACTTAACTTTAACCACCCAAGGTGGTCATGTAATCTAAACTAGTCATTAAGGCTCCCATTTTAGAGATAGCCAAGTATTTTAGTAGTGTGATTCATTCCATTTTACCTTAGATACAAACTTCATGAAGATATGAATCACCTATAAATGTCTTTTCCATTGTCTATTTAGCAAATTGAGATTGGACTAGATGTCTAACTCCTACATGGCTACCTGATGAGATGCTAAATACTACCTCACCTTTCCAACTCAGCAATACACTTAACTATGCATCAAACTTAGAAAACACAAGTCATTCCATTGCCCTCTCTGGGAAACCTCATATGCTTAATTTGGGCGTAAGATTGATCCATTACTGTTGAAAAATATTTTAGCACTTCTCTGGTCTCTGTGAAATTGATACAATGAATTAATTTGATCTAATATACAAACCCTGGTGAGAATTTTCTATAATTCATTTTCTTACCAGAAATGATAAACATTCTAGCAAAATGAATTAGCACCAAAAGATTAGGTATTATTTTCCTAAATTATGGAGACAAAAATGATTGCTAAGTACATTCAAATTGAAAGGGAAATCCTTACAAATCTTTATTTGCTGGGAAACCAGTAGTAATAGGATTTAATTTAAAGCAAAATAAATATTTTTAATTCTAACTTTAGAATTTTAAATCACCTTCATCTAAGTAAATAGACAACATTTATGAGAACTCCCTCTAGAAAAACGCACATGTGAATACATATTATTCAATGTTGAGAAAGAAGAAAAAGACTATTTGCTCTTATATAGCCTGATGAAGAGCCTAATGAACTAAGCAGGGAGTTCTTCCTTGATGGGAGAAGTTGAAAGTCTGTATTATTTGTATTTTAAAATACTGTTTTTCTAGTCTATATTCTTTAAAAGAAGAAGCAGCTTTATCTCTTGGCTCCAGCTATGTGAAGGCTCATTATTCAGAGCAATCTAACTTTTAAATATTTTAAGTAGAAGCAGTAGTAGGCTTGCTAAAAATATATGCATTTTATATATATATACACACACACACATTTTCAGGACTATGTTGAAAGCAAAAACTTCATTTATAAAATGTTTTTCACATGTCAAAGAGTTCTATAGACATTTCATGAGGGAAATTATTCCCACTCTTCTCTTTTTATTTGTAGGAATACTCTCTAATTGACTTCATAAAGAAATTCTTTATTACATTTTATTGCCAGTACTATGTACTACAGTTAGGCATTAAGATCACTCCGATTCTGGCAAAGTGTATTTATTTTGACAGTGTGAGAAGTGTATCAATTTCTACAGCTGAGAACAAAGCATCAGCAAAAACAAAACCTCTGAAAGCCCAGGATAAACCAGAACAGAAACAACTTGGACATTTCTTCTGTCCGTATTAATGAAACTAAATAAAACTAAACAGGGACACAAGGAAGTGGAAGTGATTAATCACTGCACATCCTCTAGGGTTGCAAAAGTTACAAATCAGTCCCTCTAGGGTTGCAAAAGTTACAAATCAGTCTTTATTTAACAAAGGAAACAACTAATTTTGAGTTGCAAGAGGATATAAAAGTCCATTCTTATGCTCACTATGATTTTATAAGTCCAATTCTATTGTTCTGTATATTAACCACTTTTTGTATGGAGAGATTCTGATCAAGTTGTTTAAGTGAGAGTTTTTTCCTCAACTGTACCTTACTATTCTTGGTTTGAAAATTATTCCACACCTCAGAAAAGCTGCATAAATAAGTTATTTACAAAAATAATAATAATAGTAATGGGAAAATCCCTTATGAATACTCAAGTCTTTAAAGTATTGAGGATTATAGGAAAGATACTGAGTACTGCTGTCCCATTAACGATAAAAGGGTGCAAGCATGCTGTACTTCTTCCAGATTTAAAAGAGCTTTCCAAGCCTTTTTTCCCCCTCTCCAAACTCCATAAATATAGATGACACCATCTGACCATTGTAACATACAGTAAAAAACAGCAGGTAAAGGTAATATATTACATACCACTTTTCACAGTAGATACAAGCTGTGGCTTTGCAGACTGCATGGAATTGCATATAACAGCAGTGTCCATGTAATGACTACTGTGGTATCTCAGCCCAAATGTTAACACTAAAATTATCATGCCCATAACTTTTTTGATATCTGAAGCAGCAGTGCGAGTTATTCATCTGTGCAGGAAAGGGAATTTGTCTCTGTCTCCTTGCCAGTAGAAAGTCATAGTTCATTCCTTTCCCCTTCTGATAGCCAAATGCTGAAGATTATCAAGAACCTAAGAGAGTGATACACCTAGGCATGGGGGTTAGTCAAGCTCCAGATGATACACAGGAATTCACAATAATTTCATAGGTTTACCCAGGATCATTTGAGTAGGACCATGTATTCCACTCTCCGAGGAGCCTGCACAGTAGGCGAGAAAGAACTACCATTCCCTTTCACTGCCGAGGAGGTGAGGTTGTCCAGGTGCTTTCTGCTTGTAACAGGACCCTTCACAGAAAGGACTGGCTCTTTTTACAAGTTTCAGGTACTTCTTTTTCACTATCCTAAATAAAACATATTGTTTCTACAGCATATAGGACTTACTATCAATACCTTGGAACTTTGAAGCTATGACTTGGTAAGGAGAAACTATCAAACTGTCTGAAAAGGGGAAAAAAAAACCCCAAAACCCTACCCAAAACTGAACCTCTGGATCTGGAATCAACAAGGAAGGGGGAATTCAAAGCCCTGAATCAGTCCCAGAACTTGCAAAGAGAAGCAGAGTTTTGGCAGACCCCTGGGCTTAATGTTTCAAGCTGATTAGTTGGCATGTTTCTGAAGTTTCTTACATGTAGGGAAATTTTGTATTTCCTTTATGTCTGAATAAATGCATATTTCTTTCTTTCAGCAAATACTTTTCTAGTCATGAAATGTGCTGGTTTCAGACTAAAGCACAAGGCCAAATAACCTAGGGTCACTTACATGTTGAGTCATAAAATATTTTTCTTACCTCTGAGCACAGATATGGCAGACATAGGTATCTAGTCTAATACTTTTTCTGGAAGACTGCAGGTTTTTTGTGGAGGTTACTACTAACTCTGAGTCTTTATTATCAGTTCTTGCTTGCTGAGTAGATCTTTTCACATCAGCAAAACTACTCAGTTGAATAAGAGATGCAAGATTAAATAAATAGTCTATGACCTTTCATCAATATCAAGAGACAGGTCCAAAATTTGATGTAAGCAAGTATTAATAAAACCACTGTTATGACTATGTTGCTATATCACATATATATCCTTTGTCCTTTCTAATGTAGCGTACACTCCCAGAAGATCAGCCACCTTCACTGAAGACAGCATCTGAACAGCTAAGGGTTTGGGGGATTTACAAACTAAACAACACAGTTGGATCTGATTTGTCTACTTTGAACATGCCTCCCACACACTGATAGCACTGAGCTCAGCACAAAGCACAGTAATCACAGTCACTTTATATCTCAGTGCCGTTGGGTATTTGCATAATAGCCTATTGGTTACAATACTCAGACTATGTGGGAGGCCTGGGTCCTATTCTTGCCTCAACTTGACAGGATTCAAATTCATATTTTTCATTCCTCAGCCACTATCCTCTAAAATAGCTATTCCAGTTTTTTCAGAAAAGGACTACTGCTCACCCACCGCAGGTCACAGAGCCAGAAATTCAAGCCAGCCACAGAGAACCTGACTCTGCAGCCACAGGAAAACTGAGTCTTATCTTGGAGCATCACCCTAAGAATGGAGAAGCCTAGGTTTGATTTTTTGGGTTTGGGAATGTTTAAGATTTGCATATTTAGATGGATACTTGTCATGGTTTAACCCCAGCCAGCAACTAAGCACCACACAGCTGCTCGCTCACTCCCCTCTGGTGGGATGGGGGAGAATCAGAAGAGTAAAAGTGAGAAAACTTGTGGGCTGAGAAAAAAACAGTTTAATAAGTAAAGCAAAAGCCRTGCACACAAGCAAAGCAAAACAAGGAATTCATTCACTRCTTCCCATCGGCAGGCAGGTGTTCAGCCATCTCCAGGAAAGCAGGGCTCCATCATGTGAAATGGTTACTTGGGAAGACAAATACCATCACTCTGAACATCCCCCCCTTCTGTCTTTCTCCCCCAGCTTTATATGCTGAGCATGACGTCATATGGTATGGAATATCCCTTTGGTCAGTTGGGGTCAGCTGTCCCAGCTGTGTCCCCTCCCAACTTCTCGTGCACCCCTAGCCTCCTTGCTGGTGGGGTGGGGTGAGAAGCAGAAAAGGCCTTGACTCTGTGTAAGCACTGCTCAGCAATAACGAAAACATCCCTGTGTTATCAACACTGTTTCCAGCACAGATCCAAAACACAGCCCCATACTAGCTGCTATGAAGAAAATTAACTCTATCCCAGCCAAAACCAGCACAATACTGAATAAAAATAAAAAATGAATGAAAACATTTAAACAGAGGAACAGTGTTTGGTACCCAAAGTCTGTCTCACCTTTGAGAAGTTCTCTGCCACAGTTTTTAATCTGCAGATGCATAAATTCCTTGGTATCAATGCATCGCAATGGTGGTATATCACCACTGTACTATATAGCTAATTTACAGTATTTTATCTTGCACTGCTCTTTATACAATGAACTGTCACTTATGTTATCCTTGACCTAGAGTACTATAACAAATCAGATACAAGAATCATTTTTTTCCCACACAGTATAAAAGCCAGTAATTTTAAAGGATATTAAAGTTCTTGGTTTGATTTTTCAATTATTTTTGCCTCCCAAGTTATCTCAGATGAATTTATATATAATGTACATGACCATAAAGACTAAGAAAAGAACAAAAATGGGAAAAATGCTGTAATTAGCAAATATTGTAGTTTTTTCATTAGCAAGGAAATAATTCTTCAAGGCAGCATTGTGAAAAGAACACATTTGGTGCAGTTCATAATGCATTTAATGAACTCCACCACGGATCTTATGACTAATATGTTAAACATCTTTCAGGTGACCTTGATTTAACTGTATAATTCACTATTATTCATAAGTTACCATAAGGCAATATTCTTGGTGAGTCAGAAATTTCCTATATTAAATTCCAGGGTAAAATGTGGATCTGTAAATATTGAATCACTATTTATACACAGTTTTTTTCCAGATCTGCAGTTTGTGAATAGTTATCTCATAAAATATTCAACTTTTAAGTCAGGGATTGATGCGTCTTTTCATAGTATCTTACTTTGTACAAGAGTAGAAACATCATAAGCTCCATAAAGTTAGGTGCTTTGCTCCTCTTTTATACCTTATCTGAGTCAAACAGCACTGAAAGCAGCTCTGTGGAAAGGGACCTGGGGGTCCTGGTGGACAACAAGGTCAATATGAGTGAACAGTGACCTGCTGAGGCAAAGAAAGCCACCTGGATGCTGGGTTGCATCAACAAGGGCATCACCTGCAGAGATGAAGAAGTCGTTATCCCACTCTACTCAGCGCTTGTCAGGCCACACCTGGAATACTGTGTTCAGTTTTGGTCCCCGCTATATAAAAAAGATGTGGACAGGCTGGAGAGGGTCCAGAGAAGRGCCACAAARATGATYAAARGACTGGGAAGCCTGCCATATGAGGAAAGGCTGAGAGAACTGGGTTTGTTCAGCCTTGAGAAAAGAAGGCTTAGGRGAGAYYTTATCACCAYGTTCCAGTATTTAAAGGGTAGCTACAAAGAAGATGGAGACTCCCTTTTTACACAGAAGTCACACAGAAAAGACAAGGGGTAATGGGTACAAGTTACTCCTGGGGACATTCCRAYTGGACACAAGAGGARAATTTTTCACAATGAGAACAACCATCCATTGGAATAATCTCCCCAGGGAAGTGGTGGATTCCCCAACATTGGCCACTTTTAAGATTTGGCTGGACAGGGTGCTGGGCCATCTTGCGTAGACCGTGCTTTTGCCAAGAAAGGTTGGACCACATGATTGTTGAGGTCCCTTCCAACCTGGTAGTCTATGATTCTATGGTGGGTCTCTACAAGTGAATAAATACTATTTTAATGGAGAAAAAGATCGAAAAAGTCCCATTTTTTTATTTCTTGACTCTTGATAGAATCACAGTATTTAAAACACAGCAAATTATAGTATGTATTTTTAATGACAATGTGAGGATAGAGATTCTTTATCTTACTTTTCTCCTTTTTCCTTGTTTTTTTAAAGTTAATATTTTCGATGTGCGCTGTTACACATTTCTGAACCAATTTTACCACATTTGTCTTCTTATTGACATCTTACTAATTTTATAGCTAAAGACTGACACTAGCTATGCTCACCTGAAATCAGCAGAGTTTCCAGGTCATTCTGTGCTTTATTCCTACCAGACTTACGCTAAAAACTCACTTCCAATGGAATTCATTGAAAAGATGGTGGAGTTTTTTCCCTCTTCTATAAGTTTATGTCAGGAAATGTAGCTAATATGTAAGGAAGTCTTCAATCTTCCCAATAAGTAGAACAAAGTGAAGGAGACTGTTGTCTGTGTAGGACTTTGGCTTCACATATGGCAGAAGCTATTAAATTGACAGATGAAATTTAGAAATATGATACACAGCTGAAAACTGTGTGATGTTAGATAGCCTCCAGGACAAGCTTCACTACCAGATGTTCCTAGTTTTCAGCTGAAGTGATTCTTAAGTATTCTTTTATCTATTCCTTAGGATATACATTACACCACTTGAGTTTCTTGTTGGGAACTTACTTATCCAAGATGGGAAATAATTGCTATTTCTTTGAAGTATCAGAACAAACTTGCTATGTTTATCTCTTTCAGGTGGGAGAAACTTCATCCCATCTTTTCTCAGCCTAAAGAAGGTAACTTATTTTAGCTGTGACTCACAGTAAGATTGTATGTAATCTTTCTGTACCTGATAAAGCCCTCTCTGCAGGAAAAGTTTTGATGAAATTTCCTGTACAAGCTGTGGGAAAATTCAGGCTGACTTCAGTGGGACTTGGTTTGAGTTCTCTAAGAGGAAAGCAGCCTGTGCCAGTTACTGCTGTGTTGTAGAAGACTTTACTCCATTCAGAACTATGAAACTCCATAAAATACAGAGGTGCACAATAATGATTTCTGCTTTCTTAAAGATGTGCTTTCTAAAAGTATTCTTCACATTTCTGTGGGCATGCTTTTCACATTTACTCTTTTTGAAGCAAGCAGAGTTTTATTTTGTTTGGAAAAACAAGACAATTACACATTTTGTGATGATTCTTTGACAAAATTTGCTGTATCTCACTGACGTAGTGCCAGATGGTTATTAATCTTGCTTAAACATATGCTAAATTATTAACCAGTATAAATGTTTCCCCTAATTTCCTAAGCCATTTTACCTTGCGTCCTGAAGTTACATAATAATATTTGTCATAAACTGTGTTTTCATGGGTTTATCAGGCTGCTATGTGCAAGAGTATCTAGAAAAGGAAAATTTAAACTTCTAAAAAAATCCCATGTATAAGGAAGTATAGGCAAATGATGAGAGAATTAGAAACAACAAATAGGCCCAACAGAACATCCCTCTGCTTTTACCGTTCCTTCTTTTCCATTATTCAGGATTTCATCTTCCATTTTTCATCACATTGTATCTGCAGGGAGCATCATACCATGTGCATGCAGGCCCTCTTACGACTGGGCCCAGAAAAATGTGCTTTTACTTCCCTTGTCAGCCTAGTTAAAATTACAGTAAATCTTTCTCAAAAGCAGTAGCCTTCAGGCAGCAAACAGATGTTGCTCAAAGCTGTTCAGCGTAGAGGAAGGGAAAGAGAAATAAGGCACATGCATAAGAGAGGAATGGGTTGTCTAGGTCTGTTCTGGGTATGCTTCACAGTATGTTCTCAGTATGCTCTTAGAAAAGACAACAACAATATGACAAGAACCAGCACAACAGTCAACAGCAAACCTATTACAACTGCCCCTAAATATAACATATTCCTGGAAGCCAGCACCAAATGACACTGTGCTGAGTGACACGCTGCTCTCTGCTGCTTTTCCCTTGGCTCTGTGGGGCCACAGGAGGTAAAGTTTTCTGCAATGTCGGTGCAATGATAATCATCACCCCACAACTTTCCCCATTGAAATTCAATTGCAATGCAGTGGGGAAGCTTTGGGGTCTCAATTGCCAGCACTGTAAAATCTCACCTCAGCAGGCTATAGTGACCCAAGGGGAAAATATCAATGTGGGCAAAATAATGTTCTAAAAGCACATAATATTAGATGATTGCAATCAACACCACCCTCTCCCCACATTAACAAGGTATTCACTTCAAAAGACTTTTGAAAATCTTTTAGAAAGTGAATTGCAGATATGAATGACAAGTGGTTTTAAGTGCTGAGGATCCCAGTTAACATTCTCCTTGCCAATCAAATCCAAAGCTGACATTTTCTTTCCAAAAATCAATGTAAACAAAAATATTCAATCATTAAAAATATTAAATGCTAAAAGAAAATTCTTGTCAGCTTCAGTTAGCCTAAAGATGGCTGATGAAACAATTCATCCAGAATCTTACTGGGGATATATTTAAGAGGATTTTTCACACAACACACCGTTTCATTGTGGAAATATTTTCCATATAATACTAGGCTTTAAATATACATTGTCAAAGAACAGAAAACGAAATCAGACTAATTTATGAGAGAGAGGTCTGACAATGTCTGATAAACATAAACTGTCCACATGTAACTCAAACATAAAGACAGTAAAGCTGTTTCTACTGTCAGTTATTAGGACATGATTCTAGGTTAAATGAAGCTTTAGTCTGAGTTCATACAGAAATTCATGTAGCCTTAAGATTCCATATAGAAAGAACACAAATAATGTTATTAATCTTTTCAAATTTAGTAATATAAACTATGCAAATTTTTCTACATTTCAAAGTCTTAAAATAAATTCTGCTCATACAGACTGCAGATACAGAAAGTGATTATAAAAAAGTCCTTTTGTTCCCCAGTAAAAGACTTAAGGAAAGTATGAATTCATTCCTTTATAAGGATATTTTGTAGCAGTGCCTCACAATTTCAATCTTAGATCTTTTTAATTTCCTAAATCTGGATCAGCAAGTGTAAAAAGAAGCAATTCCATTAATATATATGATCTTCCGCCATCTTTGAATAAATACGCTGTAAGTCTTCATTTCAGCTCATGGTATCACATCCAGGATCTATCTCTATCTCATTAATGAAGACGGCTACATAATAAAATCAGGAAAATTAGCAAAATTCCTGTGGTGTATATATATGAAACAATTAAAAGATCCTATGCACTTTCAGGGTTGCTAGGGAACTATAATATTTATACCCGATAAGTCAGACCTAAAAAGAAAATTTGGGAAAGACTTTTTCTAGGATGAAGCAAATAATTATTATTTAAAAAAAAGTTGAGTGTAAAAGATTTCAGTTTAACACTTAAGGAAAAAAAACAAAAATAAGGAGCAGCTGCTCTCATATTTGCAACTTCACTGGCCCCTTGTTTCTTCAAAATATAAAATATTTATATAAGAATTACATGTTTTCCTTTTAATAAATGTACAGAAGAACAAGGTGGGGGGTTTTGTTATTATCTTGCTTTTTATGTCTTCAAAAGACATACACTTTTTTCCTTAACTGTTTTCAATGAATCACAAGCAAATACAGTTGAACTAACAAAGCTCCAATCACAGGTGCAAGTAATAGACATTACTTGTACAAAGGACATTCTCAAGCTGTGTTACAGCCAAGTTTAGAGGCTTCAGCATTATAATGTTTGGATTAATCCCATCTAACTTAGACACCCTAAAAGTTATGCATTTGAGCAAAAAAAGATCTTTAGGCTCTTTTTATTTAGACAATAAAAAGAAAGAGATTATACTAGATGAATCTGGACAGCCAACTTTCAGGAAAAAAATACGAATCCCAGATAAAGGAATTTATAAAGGAAACGGATGTATGAAATGGGGAAGTAAGAGCATCATGATCTCTTACAGATTTTATATTTTGTATCAAAATAAACAAAAGGAAAAAAAGAAAAGAAAAAAAGCCTGACTTGGGAGAGAAGTTGAACTCCAGGAAAGAGTTAATGGCTACCTGCAGAGGTATGTGTCCCTGTGTAAGAAAAGGACATCAGTCCTCCATGAGTAGCACACTGAACATTTGCCCAAATTCTCAACCCTTTCTACAGCCTCGCTTAGGGAGTCCTTCACTCAGCGTGCTCCATTTTCTGGGTTATATCCCTGCCTATCCACCACTCCACATCTGCACTGCAGAGGGTGGCTGGGTGCCCAGCACAAGCTGCTGCCTCCAGGACAGCGGTGTCCCAACCCCGCATGCTCTGCCGTGCCTCATGTGAACCTGAGCAGTGAAAGCACACCATGCCATTTATTATTTATCACCGGTTCATGCTTGACCCATTACAAAAAGAATGCTGTTATGAGCACCTATTTCCGTATCACAACCAGGTTAACTTTTGGCTTTGACTTGGATTACAGGCAACAGAAAGTTTCCTTCTACTTCAACAGGGCTGTCTCAGGCAGAATGAGACTGATGATCAGAAATGGCCAACAGCAACAATCTTAGGAGATTAATATTGAAAGACAAAAGTGCTGACAAGACCCTCCAATGTTTATAAAGAAACTGCATGCTACAAATCACAATTCTACCGAATATGCATTGGTTTAAAGAAAACCAACTGTGTCTTCTTTTCTGCTCTTTTGCCTCTCCAATACAAATATTTTCACTACTCAAAGTTTTTATAAACAATTTCTTCCATTAGTCAATGTTACAACATCCTTGAGAAAAACAGCTGTCTTTCAACGTGTACCTTCTAATTCTGTTGCAGTAGTGACTGAGCTTTCAGTAACATCTATGCTATGCATGACTGTGTAGAAGATTTGTGAGGGGAAAATCATAGCAAGGGCAGTTCTGGAGTTCTTAAATTAAAGCTGAATTCTACTCCAGGTAACTATACTTTTAAGACATATAAACATGAGACAGATCCCTGCTGTTCTTCAGCAGACATCTCAACTGCAGAGACTGCTGACAACAGTATATTCAACACTGATACAATAGCCAGCAAAAGAGAGAGGCAATAAAAAAAAACAGAACATATATGCAAATAAGCATAGATGCTCTCAAAATTATTCCCAAAATATCTTCTTGACTAGCTAGAAGAGGTACTGACTACCAGAGATCGCAGTCACATAGAACCATTAGTTATTTATGTAAGGAATTATCTATTGAAATACATAGCTAATCTGCCAATGTTGAATCCATGAAAGACACGTTCTGCTGACCATTTTAAGCCATTGTGACTCACCTAAAAATAGTTTCACTGCTTCTAATCAGGCATAAGAAAAAAGGTAGGTTCTAAGATCTTGTCTAGACCCTGCTTTTGCCAAGAAAGGTTGGACCAGACGATCCTTGAGGTCCCTTCCAACCTGGTATTCTATGATTCTATGATTGTCTAAACAGAACTGAAAATGCTCCTAAAAAAACCCAACAAAACCCCACCAGAATTAAAGCTAGAAAATGCAGCACAGTCCTTCTAGAAATAATGGCAATCATTATGATCAAATAGATAGAGACCCCTAAACTTGGTTTAAAGGTAGTGCTGTCTAACAACACAACTCCACTTGTCAGCTCATCATGTCTCTGGTGTTATCAGTCGTGCCCAGTAAGACTATGTTTTCATTCACAACTTGAGAGCAGCCTCTCTCCTTCAGTAGGCAGAAAGCCTCTTCAGCTCTCCTCCATTCCTTCTTCTTCCTTCTATTCTCCCTCCAGCAACTAATTTTGCCTTAATATGACGAGTAGGTTAATTAACCTTTGCTTTTCTATTTGCATTACTCTGTTGCACTACCAGCCACCACCTATATTCCAAATGCATTTTCTGCTTTGTAGACATCAGCTGAGGCCATAACTCAACATCTGCAGGTAACTATGCAAAGAATGGGAAGGACAAACAATATGGTGTAAGAAAAACAAACAAACAAAAAAACCCTTCTATCGCAGTTCTTAATTGTCTGTGCCAATATCAGCTCACGCTTTGTCACTTGGGTTTCCAAATAGCACCTTATAGACCCCTCACCAGGATACACCTCTGTGTATGATAGGATTTCAGCACTCTAAAGTGGCATGACAATTTTTTAACTGCAAGAAGAGGCTAGAATTGTATGTTAATACAAATGTTACTCAACCAAATTTTTGCTGATGTGAATTTAACAATTTCCAAATAGGCTTTATGTGGAAAATGGTCTTCAAGGAATAAAGCTGAGCCTTTCAGTGAATAGCCTGTGTTAAAGGCCTTAATAAATAGTTTATTCAAGAAAATGTATGCATAGTCAGGCTTTGTAAGTCTATATCAACTCTTAATCTATGAATCTTACATAAATTAGCAACTGAGTTTTCAGACTTCTTTTCTTAATTTTCATGTCTTTATCTCAAGGAACCTTACCAAACTACATTGTTGGGGAGTGTATTCCTAAGGTCATTTTAATATTAAATTCTACTTTTTGACAATATTGAGAATATGTGTTCTTTKTTCCACAATGCAGTATTTTCAATATTTCCTTTCAAGAGAATTTGAAAAACTATTAATAGAATAACAGATTCCAACTTATCTGGAATAGGCAGAATTCATTAAATCAGAAATGCTGACATTGATGAATGCTGCCAATAAAGAGCCTAGTCCACTGGTCTGAAAGAAGACAAACATATGCAATGCCTCCATTTGCTTTTCCTGCGTGGAAACAGCCAGATGACATGTGGCATATTTTGTAGAACTGTAACACAAAAGGAGAAAACTAGTTTATGCAGCAACGGTCCTTCATTCTGTTTGGGAGCACAGCAAGAACCCCCCTTCTGATGAGAATGAAAACATACCAAGATTAATTCTGCATGTTCCCCTCATAGGTTAGGCATGCAGAAATAAATTACAAATCTCCGCCGCACTGCTTCCTTATATACACTATTTAGGAAATTAACTTCTGTTTTGAGAGACTGTAAATGAGTGAATATTGATACAAAAATTATCTTTTTACATCTTAATTCTACTTTACCTTCTATGCCCTCTTCCAGAAATAGAAGTATCATTTTGTCACGTAACATCAATTGGCTTGAGGATCAATATGGCATTGTAACCTTGTTTCAGAGATGAATTGGAATGTTTATCATCCATGAACTTCATGTCATGAAGATGATGTAATATCATACAGAAATAGCTATATACACATTAAAAATGTTTTAATACTGCTTTGAACACTCATTTGAGAAACTTCAAATCTAAAGATAGAAATTAGTAACTTAAGAAAAGAAAAGAATGCATCTCGTGAAGTGTACTTATTGAATAAAACATTATACTGGTTTTGGCTGGGATATAGTTAATTTTCTTCACAGTAGCCCCTATAGTGCTGTGTTTTGGATTTGTGCTGGAAACAGTGTTGATAATACAGGGATGTTTTCGTTACTGCTGAGCAGTGCCAAGGGTCAAGGCCTTTTCTGCCTCTCACACCACCCCACCAGCGAGGAAGCTGGGGGTGCACGAGAAGCTGGGAGGGGACACAGCTGGGACAGTTGACCCCAACTGACCAAAGGGATATTCCATACCATATGACGTCATGCTCAGCATATAAAGCTGGGGGAAAAAGAAGGAAGGGGAGACGTTCAGAGTGATGGCGTTTGTCTTCCCAAGTCACTGTTACGCATGATGGAGCCCTGCTTTCCTGGAGATGGCTGAACACCTGCCTGCCGATGGGAAGCAGTGAATGAATTCCTTGTTTTGCTTTGCTAGTGTGCGCGGCTTTTGCTTTACCTATTAAACTGTCTTTATCTCAGCCCACGAGTTTTCTCACTTGTCCCCTTCCGATTCTCTCCCCCATCCCACCAGAGGGGAGTGAGTGAGCAGCTGTGTGGGGCTGAGCTGCCCACTGGGGTTAACCCACAACACACAAAAATATTTTATTTGCCTCATGTTTTGAGCATGTACAGCTTTTCTAATGACATCAATCTTTGGAGAGTTTGATATGCTTATAAGTCTGTCCAATTTAATTATTCATGCTGCTAAAACGATTACATAACTGACCTTAGTAATTCCCATAAAGTTATGACGTGTAAGAGACAAATTCTTCTATCCCAGTACACTAATAATCTCTAATAATAACCAAAATATGGAACTACTAATTTGAACACAACAATTCTACCTACATTTCAGAAAAACAGCTCCAGATATCCTTTTTAAGTCATGTGAGATATACCAYGCCATATAACAAAACAGCTTTAAAAAGTGTTTTCTTGAATATTTGTAGAAAATACTTGGAAATTAAATTGACTACAAGGCAGTGTTTTGGCAACTTCTTCCTCCTCTTACATAATCTGGACAAATATTTCCAATCGTTTTTTCTATTCTGTTACTCAGTGTGCCCAGGTGGCCAAGAAGGCCAACAGCATCCTGGCTTGTATCAGAAATAGTGTGGCCAGCAGGAGTAGGGAAGTGATCGTGCCCCTGTACTYRGCACTGSTGAGRCCGCACCTYGAATACTGTGTTCCGTTTTGGGCCCCTCACTACAAGAAGGACATTGAGGTGCTGGAGCATGTCCAAAGAAGAGCAACAAAGATGGTGAAGGGTCTGAAGAACAAGTCTGATGAGGCTGAGGGAACTGGGGTTGTTCAGTCTGGAGAAGAGGAGGCTGAGGGGAGACCTTATCGTGCTCTACAACTACCTGAAAGGAGGTTGTAGCCAGGTGGGTGTTGGTCTCTTCTCCCAAGTAACAAGCGATAGGATGAGAGGAAATGGCCTCAAGTTGCGCCAGGGGAGGTTTGGATTGGACATTAGGAAAAATTTCTTCACTGAAAGGCTTGTCAAGCATTGGAGCAGGCTGCCCAGGGAAGTGGTGGAGTCACCATCCCTGGAAGTATTTAAAAGACGTGTAGATGAGGTGCTTAGAGACATGGTTTAGTGGGCATGGTGGTGTTGGGTTGATGATTGGACTCGATGATCTTAGAGGTCTTTTCCAACCTTAATGATTCCATGATTCTATGATTCTGTGATTCTTAGCATCATTATTGTAACAGTACAATCTTATTTAGAAAATACAATTTCAGACATCATTCTAAAAATACCTGTTATCAAGTTTTCTTTTCTATTGATGGATGAGAATTCAGTTCATATATTTTATCAATTTAAGTTAAAGAACTTAAGCTATGTATGGAGCTCTCCCTGACATACATTACAACATGATATTTATGTCTGTTTCTACACTTCAAAGCACTTTCTTAGTAAGTGCATAATAAATCTAAAAAAGATTAATCAACATTGATTTCAGAAACAGCCTTTTAGTCTTATTGCACTATACCTAAATGAGCAAGTATATAAGTTTTCACAAATGTTTTATCATTATTTATTATGTAAATTATGCATGTACTAATTGTTAAAAAGAGAGGCCCAAATAGACATTATGTAAAAAGGTTCTTGAAGTTTAGATTGAAATTCATGTTTTTCTGTTCTGATTTACATATGATCTCTTGGGATAAAAAAAGGTAAAATGTTGAAAAATTACAATAAGAGAGGTAGAAACTCTGGTACCATTGTGTAAATCAGTAAATATTAGGGATATCTACTTAGAGCTTACAACAAGAAAAAAATGTTATCATAACACCTCCTCTTCCAAACCCAAATGTAGAGTGTAAAATATCTTTAATTTTAGACCTCTAGGAAAGGCTTATGGCTCCTAACTGGTGAAATATTAAAAATGCCTAACATCTCAGAGCTGGGTTTTGGTGTGGTTTGCGATGCTGTCTTCATAAGAAAGGCTGACATCTTTGCTAGCTTTTAGTTTTACCAAAGAAATCAAGAGGAAAACCACATAAACTCTTTTTACATGTGTTTACATTACATGTAAAMAAGCCGTAATAGCAAGGCTGAACAGTTCATACATGTCTAACTAACCAGTTAAATTATAACTAGAATGGCTAAAAGAGCTACTTTTAAACTGTACTTCAAAAATTCTCTAGTGCAGCAGAACAAAGGAGACTGCAAAGATGAAGATACAAGATCAGAGTTGTGGCTGCAAGGTTACAGAAAACTTTTTTCCTTTTTTTTTTTTCCTGTTCTACAACCGGAAGAGACTTTCCAACAGACATTTACATAAATGACCTGCTGAAAATATTAAAAAAAGCCCTCTGTATTTTGTAGCAAATTTAATAGCTACCAGAAGTTCTGTGGGAGCGTAGCAGAAACCACATGGGGTTTTTTTGTATTGTCAGGTAAATTCAATTCAGCGATCTAGGGCAGACATCTAGTACAAATTTCCAAGAATTCCCTGCTTGATTCTCTTTTTGCAAAAAGCAAGAATAAGAGATTCTCACCTCCATCTGCCAGTGCTCTGTCCACTCATCATTTACATCCCTTACATATGGATAATTCAACTTTTTGTGAGACTATCCTCTAAGAACAGACAGTGCAAGAATCCAGGTAAAAGTCCTTTTTTCTTCCCCTTCCACTCAGAAGTTTTTATTCTATTTTGCTTAATGAGTTTCTGTGTGCAATCTCACAAAATAGAAAGAAAAGGCAAAAAAACGGGCAGAGTTGAGGGGGAACAAGTATGAAGGAAAACTCTTTATCTTTGCCATTCAAAAACCATAATGTGGAACTGCATTTTAAGTGAAAAGACAAAAGAATTAATGGATATAGTAAACTATTGCTCTATTTTTTTCTTTCCTTATGACTAATGACATTTTCAGTGCCTGGCAAGACCCAAGTGCAGTCTGGTTCGAGGAATGCTATAAAGTCCTGAAGTGTCAATTTAGTACATGTGGAACTGGCATCTGGATCTCTTGCTCCAAAATGTCCATGGTTACTAAAGTATCAGAAAGAGAAAGAGAGGAGAAAAGAAGGGAAGAAATAAATAATACAGTCTGAGGTAGAAACTGATTTTTCTGGGCTTCAAATCAAGTACAAGATGTTTCAAATTATTCACACCATTGGAGGGAATTCAGGTGCTAACCAATGGCCTATAGGACATTAAAGCAAATACAACAGAGACACAGGCACTTCGAGACAAGCTTGATCTTGCTAACAGTGTTCTTGTGTATGAACACAATGTTCCCATAACCATTTGCGCTTCCAGTTCCATCTAAAAACTTAAAAACATACTTGCCCACTTTTTCACACTGTAATTAACAACTCTTTGGCTGTGTTTGTTGAAAACATTTAAATATATATATAAGTTTAACTAAATGAACAGCAAGATCTACAACTGATAATATTAAGAGTAAAAAAGGGCAAGAACTCTTTTAAGATTGTGGTTTCTCATTTTCAAAAAGAGAGATCTGAGCTGCTGATTCATTGTTTTGTGTGGTCATGCTACTACTATGTTTGTACTTACAAGCATAAAGGTAGTAGTTTGACCAATAAACTCATAATACTATCAGATATTAATTTTTTACTGTTCAGAATGCAAAACAAGGTAAAACAAAAAGAATGCACAGTTAAGAATTATGTTAAAGATATATGATTAATAATTCAGAAGAAAACAGAAAGGAAATGGAATGTCTTTAGCTTAATATTGTCTATTTTAACTTGTTTTAAAGGTCCCAGTTGTGTATTTGTGATATGTGTATTTGTGATAAATCAGAATTAAACATATAAAATATGTTGAAGAACATAACACTCAAAAATCAGCAAGCTTGGCAGCTCACAGGTGAGAAAATACTGTATCCATAGACTGAACTAAAGCACAGAAAATACATTTTTAAATGAATTTTTATAGAAAAAGATCTCTCTAGAAAAACAAATAAGGGAATGAAATAATATTCAACAACAGCATTTTCTTCATTTGGTGCTTAAGGAAAAAAAAAAAAAGGCTGAGAATTTGAGAAAAGCATTAATCAAAAGCACAACTAGCTTCACCTTTAAAAAGCAGGAAAGGATACAAGAACACTGTAACCCAGAAAAGGATATTTAAATATAACAATACTGTGGCATAACTCTGTGGTCTTAGAACTTGACTGTAAGCCAAGGATACCTGAACTTAAAGTAGAACACAAGCTCTGATCTTCTGTGTGTTCATCAGAAATCTACTTCTTCTGTCTGTCCAGTTCATTGTCTGTGAGATGCAAATAACTGCGTATGTAGTGATGAAAAGTAATATGCAGTAATAAGCCTCATGATAATTATGGTGTATGAATATTGGATTATTTTATAATGCTTTCTTAAAGCAGGAAAATAAATGTTGGAATTCTGTTTAACTGATTGAAGTCCATAATCCTGTTATTAAGCCAAATTAATTAATCCAGCTCTAAATCCCTACTTCTTACATCGCAAAATATACTCAAAGTCAAGTAGAGAAGATATAAGAAAAGCTTCTGGTAATAATAGAAGGGATTTGAAAAAGAATTTGCACATCAGCAATAGCAGTCTAAGTAAAGCTGTGATGTACTGCTAAAATAAAATTAAACTGAAAACCCAAAACGTCAGCAAAAATGAATGGGTTTACATTCTGAATTTTTGTCTGGAATTTCAGCTGAGTTCTTCTCTCTGATAAGCTTTAACACATTACATCATATGAATGTCAGTGCTGGGTATCCATTCAGAAGGACGCCCGCTACCAAAAAAAGCTTCCCTCTGCTCCACATGTTAAATAGCTCTATTTATCTTGATGATATTTGACAACTTTATCACATATGGAACTTTTTCAGTTTGTACAGATTATTTGGACTTTTTCCCCTTTTGACCTTCCTCTTTGCCACAGCCACTCCTGGGATCAGATGTAATTTATTATCTTGAGATACTGCTACAAATCACCTTCAGGGACCAAAACAATTTTTTATTTTCCTTTTATTTTTTTTTTTTAATAGGTTTTCTATGGCTATCAAATTATACTGCTACAGTAAACACAGAAACTTCTTTCTGAAAGACTACAGACATTTTCACTAATCTCTCTCTGAACCAGTTTTTGAAAGAACTGCATGACTGTGAGTATGGGAAGTCTCTCCAAATCTTGCCATCTGCAAGGGAAATGTGGCCTAAGCAAGAAGCTGTCACAGCCTTTTGGCTTTCCAACGGCCTTCAAAAAATTATCTCTGTTCACTTTCTAGTAGACAATGTCTACATCAAAAAAGTACCATTAGAGCTGTTAAACCAAGAATGGAACAATAAATTAGGTTTATCCAGGTTTCCTCAGCTCTAATGTTGGCCCTCCTTGGAATCTCACACTATAATCTCCTAATGATTTTACCATCCATAGTAAATACTATAGCTTAGTATATCAGTAAGGAGCTAAATGGACAGCAATGGGTAAGATGAAGAAGAATCTCATTTATGCCTCCAATAATAATAATATCGTAGCTATAAATAAAAGATAATCTATCTATAATTAAGGTAGAAACAGTTATTGCTGTTCTACGTTTTAGGCTTCAGTCACGCTTTCCATGCAATACAGTAAATTTTGCTAGAACAACTTTAAAGGGCAAATTCTGAAGCAATGATAGTCTCCCTCATACTTCCATGGAGCCACCTTCCAGCATGTTAGGTTAAGGAATGCTAAAAATGGCATAACAAAGAAGCTGCGTTTTCAATGTCATATAATCCAGCTCAACTGAGGAAGTCATTAAAGACTTGGTTTAGACAAGACAACAGGCTTCCAATTACTAGAGCTATTTTGTCAGAAATAGCAGTGTGGCTCCATGATGTCAGTACTCCAACTTGTAAGGAGGTTTTCTTTCAGGCAGCTTTTTTTATTACATTTAGTATGAGAAGAAAAGCCGTCTTCAAAGACATTTGACAGAGTAGCTGGTTTAGTAAATCCTTGCTTTTTGCTCGCATCTACTATTGTAATCTATATAATGTTATTCTTTACACTTGCATAAGTTTTCTTGAAGAAGTGTTCTGTTGCAGGCTAGTAGTATGGCTACTCAATACACAGCAGTGCTTTGACCTGTATAAGATGATATAACATCACCCTGTATTTGGGCTTTTTTGCAGAATCAGCCACCTGGCAAAGTAGTGTCCCAGCCCTTTACTACAGTCAGTGATGCTATCAGGAAAAGCGCAACGAAATAACATCAAAACATACAAGAAATTAGATTATGAGGCTTTGAAAAAAAAAATTAAGAATCTGTGACACTGAGATTCACACAAGAAAATACAATTTGCGCAAATGGAAGTGCTTACAGAAGATGGAATTCATCTATCTGAAACATGGCCTGCCATTTAATATGACATCAAGTTTTCATGGCATACTGCACAGTCAGGTAGATATGGAGAAGCACCACACCATAAATATCGCATCTTATTGTGGGATCAAATTTATGAGACAGCTATTGGGCAGTTTCAGAAAGTTTTGACTGACAAATACAAGGCAATGGGGGACATGTCAACCCCTGATCACCAGTTTTCCTCAAGAAGGTTCTGAACTGGATTGTGCATATGCATCCATCTAGATGTACTGTGGAAATCATGCAACCACAGGACATCCCATAGAACTGCAACCGTTTCTTAGTCTAGGCCTATACTTTATACATAACATTACAGAAAAGATCTTTTTGTACATGGGCGATCTGATTGACTGAGACACTAAACCCCTTCCAGCCTTACAGAATGTAGACAGCATCAAATGAAATGGTGAGCCAAATCTGTACAAGAGAAGCTCAGGTGAATTGAAGAACATGAGCAATAAAGTCAAACAGTCCTCTCCCTCTCTGAGAAGCACAGGCTCTCTTGAACTTGAAAGTTAGTCTGTTACCTCCACATTAGGCTTTATTCAGTTCGGCATGGCTGACTAAATTCACTGGTTGGGTTCATTAAAAAAAGGAAGATGCCACTCTGCATGAGCAATGGACTATGTTCTCCACCCCCCCACACCCCCCCCGCCCTGAGCCATGCTGGATACGCTATTCATAAATTGATAAGAAAAACTCATTTATTCCCACTGCATGCAAGTGGAGATAAGACCAGTGAATTTAAAATTTTAAATAAACAATGAATAAAGTAGATTTACTTGTTTTTGGAAATGAACTAGTTCCTTTGGTGGTGTTGTAGAAGTCCTGACTGTATGCAGTTTCTTATTGTATAATCTATAAAAAAAAGAAGGAACCTGGCAGAAGAATAACGTGAGACAGCCAATTGCTTATAGCAGTACCATGTCCTTGTCAGGAAAATAGTTATGTTTAAACCCTAACTATTCATTATACATCTAGCATTTTGAGTACTCATTTGTTCTGCACTTTTATTGTATGAACGTACAGAACAAGGAGATTAATTATAAGATAGAAAGTTCTGTTTTAACAAAAACATTAGGCAAAGTTCCAAATTAGTAAGCAAACCTCCCAAGTCATCAAAAATATACAGTAAAGTTCAAACACTGGCAGATTTAAATAAGGAAATTTTAATCTGAATGTTCTGTTTTTCAGCAGCCTAACAGCTGTGGGGCTGCCAAGAACTTAAAGTACTAAAAATATATTTTATCTATTTATTATTAAAGATATTGTTAATCTGATCAACTAACCTGAGAAATATCAGCTAAAATGTACACGTCCAAAACTCAGTTTTCAGTCTCCCATTACTGCAAACACCTGGCAACAATAAGTGTGAACTGTACACACTCTTGCAGCACTAAACATTCTAAAAAACAGTTTCAGTCCCCCCAAAACATCCTCCCCCCTCAAAAAAAAAAAAAAAAAAAAAAAAAAAAAAAACAGCAAACCACAAACTGCTCTGCTCTGAAGAACTGCTGTGAATTACTGGTATGGGATTTTTTCTGTTGCTCTTCTCAATTCCTCTGAAGGAAACTCATCTCCTCATTCCCCTAAATGTCTATTAGACATTTTTTGAAAAGGAATTTACTTTTTTTACTTGACAGTCTTGGATTTCAGTGTTCTAACTGACTATACTGGACACTATTGCTTTCTTAAGCAAATGACACAAGACCACAAAAATCTTCTTCTTTTACTTTAAAATGTCTTTAATTATAACTTCAAAATCTGTGCTGAAATAAATCTAGATGAACTTTACATTTAAAATAATAAATCTTCATACCTTCAAGTGTTTTAATTTTATTGTAAATTAAAGATAGTCATAACTAGAATTCCTTTAAAATTAATTTTGATACATCTTTAGCCAATATATTAATTGAACTAACACAGACACACAGGAAAGAAGTAAGGAAGCAAGCAAAGGTTCTTGCTTTCCAGAGACCACAGTTAATTTAAGTTACAATGAATAAAAAGAAAGCTGTGTCCATCCTTTCAATTCAAGGTCACCAGTATCTGAATGAAATGAGTTAGGAGGCCATAAGAAATCCTAGGAGAAGGAGAAGCTGGGAGAGCGCTACATGAATCGGTGATGCAGGCTGACACATCAATGCTCAGAAACAAGAAGTGTCGATGCAAATGGCTCATATCACTCGTGTATACTGTGCAAAGGCAAATCACATTACACTTCTGCCAAATGTTTCATAGCTCTTGTTTAAATGTGCAGTGTTGGAGAAGGGGAGAAGGATGAGAGAAGTGGAGAATGTTGAGTGGACACTCTAAATCTTGGACAACAAATAGTGGATGAGCGTGATGATCACACCTCTGGCAGTACTGTTATGAAGAAATAATGACAACCCGCAGGAGGGCAGCACATTGTTCTAGCAATTAGGACATACGGTGGTGTCATTACTCTTATACATTGCAAAAGATGCTCGTGGCTGCATAAGCACAGCAGCACCTGGTTTGCCACAGTCAGACCAAAAGGCGATGGGACTTTTGAATCTAAGAGATAACTCCTATTCACGTCACTTCCAATATTGTTTTAGCTCACTGCAGTAATTCATTTGTATGGCAGTCTTGAGGCCGCATTTGGGACAAAGTCCCAAACCTACTGATGTCAAATAGTTTTAAAAGCAAAAAGAGGGTTGAAACATAAAAATATTTTTATATTTATTTATATATTTTATATATATATWTTTTTTTATACTTGAAATGCTATGACAGGTGGCGTTATGCAGGAAATAAAGCTATTTACTATCAGTAATTCATCACTTCCTTTAATATGTTACATGATTAAAGTAATTTATAGACAAACTTCTCTCTTTCAAAAAACTATGATTCTGGATAGCGTCTGAAACAGACACATTCAGATAAAAATATTCAGTAAGGATTTATTTATATTCTTTTACATCCTGAAGCAACGCTAGACTTCTAAGACTGTTCTGTGCTAAGACAGACACCCATGGATCCTTTCTAATATTGATAAAAAGTATGGTTTCTGGTACTGGCAGTTGTCAGAACAGCATCCCTATGGAAATTTCAGACTTGTGGTATATCCCTATTTCATCTTTTTCTGAAGAAGAAGTGACAGTATTGGTCTTTGAAATGTGTATATAGAACTCTGGGCCCAAAAGGCTTAATTTAACCACTGAGGAATCACAGCCCACCATCCCCAACTGGTTCTGCCTTTGACTAGTCACAACTGCATGTATTGAACATATTAAAATCCACAAGATGAACTTGAAGAGTAGAATGAAGAAAAAGAGTTAGAATTTTCTTGGAGCTCACAGTAGCAACACTGGAGAAAAGAAAATTCAGTGCTAGACAATTACATTTCCTATACAGTGTATAGGAACTATGCTGCACATAAAATTCAGTTTCCTGGCTTTATTTAAATATCCCACAGGGGCATAACTGTCTCTTATGTTCCCTTTAAAATACTTATCTCTCTACATCTGTCAGAAATAAAAATATTTATCTTGCCTAAATCAGAGTTTCAGACATACATTTCATAAGGTTCTGCTTACAGAATTGTATAAAATGATACTATGGAATCAATATTGCCCCACAGTTCTTCTAGAAAGAAAAATATAAAATGTATACTTCTTTGTTTACAACATATGTAGCTTTCTAGAAAGAGTAAAAATTATTTCTGAAGACTATTTTTCTTGTTCAGCTGCTGTTTAAAAGCAAACTTTATGGATTATTTCACCCACTGTTCATTAGTAAGTTTTCAGATAGGTAATGATAAGCCAGGGACCACTTTCAATATTTTTTTTTATCATCATCTCTGGAACAGGTTGTATCAAAATCAGTCTGTATTAAAACTAGACTGCATCAAAATTAAGGTAACTCAGAAATACCATGAGCACAGCCAGACTCAAGATTTCCTAGGTGAAGCTGCAACACAGTGTTCAAACCTTAGCCAGCTGGAGATAAGTGCTACATGTGCCTTCTAAATGAGAAGTCAAGACCAAGAGCCTTGCAAAGGTACCAATCCCAGATTAATAAAGAAATAAAACTATGTGTATTATTTGTTAATGATTTCCTAAGAATACACATTTCAGTTTTTCCTCTGCAAATATGAGATCTACACCATTTGTTATGGTGAACGCTGACAGTGTAAGATAAATGCATCACTYGGAAAAGAGCTGGAGGTCAAGGATAATGACCAGGAGTCAGAAGAGCTATATTAAAATTCTGAGAAATTCAAACACAGAATTTGTTTACAGCTGCATGTTTTTTAAAAGAATAAATACGATACACAGCTTTCTCACTCAGGCTGTATTATCTTGCTCTATAGCTTCCTCTCCAGCAGAGCATCTACTCAACACGTTCTAGGGCCCAGTCATATCTGAGGATGTGAAAACAGATACTCCAGATCTAATTTGCAGCTACAGGCTTTAGACATACAAGACATCTTACCAGTTTGTAGGGATCGAGAGAGAAAGAACTTCTTTCTCTCTCAACACAGAACCTGCTCCTCTCTACAAGGACAGCACAGGCAGAAAACTCAACCATGGCAGCACAACTTTCTTAATCCCCCACCTCCACCACCCAAAAAACTGCATATGCAAAATCTAAGCATTAAAACTGTTTCCTATTACATTTCATTAGTAAAATGAGTTAATTGAATTCATGTGCTACTGTTGTGAGGAAGTGAAATTGTTCCTGTCTGCTTTAAAAGAACCACTCACTCTGCAGTAACTGCACACAGCCTATGGTCCATAGTAACACCACCTGAACCCTGACTCACAAGAATCAGTGACAAACCTTCTCCTGAAAGGAAGGAGGGAAGGAAGCGGGACAATTCACTTGTTAAATTAGACACAATTGCTACTCAATTTCAAATAACTATATGTGATAGATTATTATTTGGGCTGTTCCTTTTTCTTTACTCCTGCCCAAAAGGCCCATAGACAGTGTACAGCAAAACTACTGCAAACTTTAAAATAAAAGATTTTAAGAAGGTCTGTGACATCTCAGCCCTGTATCCCAGGGCTGGCTCCTCTAAACTTTCCTCTCGCTTAATTTCTGGTCATAAGGAACACCTAATGCATGCTGACAGTATAYCCAAGCTATATATGCACTTTCATATAATTTATAAAACTTCCACAAGTATATGAAAATCACAACAATGTATCAGACCTCTCTATGAAAACAGAGATTCTGCATTGTGGACTCCACAACAACAGAGCTTAGCAAAACATAAAAGCAAGCAAAGAAACTCCACATTTTGGCATGACAACAGCAGAAGTTGCCTTCTAGATTCCTTATAAAACAGGTAAGTGAAGAATAAAGGTAAGTAATTTGTTCAGGACCGGATCATTTATGCTTTTGGACTTTTATTAGCTCTCAGAAAATAATGGAGAATAAATGTGTAGTCCAACATACGTTTTTCATTCACTCCAGTGCAGAAAAACACATATATTTGTGGGACACCATTTCATTTCTGCTGTCATTGTAAAAAATATTTTTAGTCACTGTTGAGAGCAACACTAGCTATCCTGCAGAGTACAGATGAGAAAACTTCCTGACACAGTTTCAAAAAAGATACACTCAATCTCTTGCAAGAAGCATGGCAGAATGCTTAAGAAGTCCAGGAAAAGAGCTTTTAAAGTATTACTAATAGGTTTCTCCATATGCTGCAGCCTCACTTTTCTGTGGGTGATATGTCTGAACTGCAGATAAACTGAATCATTGCTACCGAGAATATACAACTGGGTCTGAAGTGGGCCAGCATGGGTCCAAAAGGATTTATTAGCAAGGCATTCACTGTGTATATGTCACCTTACAAAGCTGGGGCCAGGCTTGGAAGCAGCTCAGCACTCGTTAGTAAGTCTGACAAATATTGGACAACCCCATGCAGAGCAGGTTCAGGGTTCTCAGCAGTCAGCAGTCAGAATCGGGAGAGCTGGAAAACATAATACCCATATGCTTGCATAGCCCTTGACAGAGGCAGTTTGGCTCTACAAGTATCATTTTTTATGGCTTAGCAGTGATTCTTCTACACTGAGTATGGATCTCTAGAGATGTGTCTTTGCACCACAGGCCTCAGAACTCCAAAGTCCATTTGTTACCTTGGGATGGATCCAAATGCAAGTGCACTTCCAAAGTGCTACCTTTGAACATGACAAGTTGACACGTAAGGGTAACCTGGAGCGCATTGAGCGCAGTACTAGGATATTTTTTCAGAACAAACTTGACCAAACTATGTGAAGCTATTCAGCTGCATTTACATGACGAACTCCAGTGCTTCCGGGAAGGTAGTGACAGCCGAGATGGACAAACTCAATGTGGACCAACCTCAAGCTGATCCAAAATAAGGCCTGAAGGACTTGGCTTAACTCTGTTCCATGACACATGGGAGTCTCAAAGGCATGCTGTTCATAAGTCAAAAATCTGTTAATAACTTTCATATTTGGGCTTTCCATTAGTCAGACTATCCTAACCTTATAATGAAGGGTTAAGTGCACATGGAAGTGCAAGTGCCTGTGAGAAGCTATGTCTCCTGAAGAAATCATTCAAAATTGTAGGCAATCATTCAAAACTGTAGGTAAAATTCACTGTCAAAAGTTGACTCTCATGACTCCTCATTATGTTCCTCACTGAAGTAACTTGTCATTTAGAAGTGTCAATAGACAGTACTCAAGTCTAACTTGCACATTTGGATTAAAACTGGTAGCAGTTTCCACCACAGAATTGAGCTCTGAAAGTTCTTCTGTTCAGGATCATGCCAGCAACATATAATTACACATGATGATTCAGTTCTGTATATAAATATTCAGGAAAGCTCCAGCCCCCTATAAATTACCAAACTTTGTTGGATATCTCTGAACGTCTGATCTCCAGTCTTTGCCATTTATTACAAACAAACTTATTTTCAACCTAGTTTCCAAAGAAACCCCTAATAAATTTATTTGATAGACATCTGTGCACTAGATTTATACCTGCAAACTCAACTGTATATAATTGTAAGATTTGAGATAAGAGATTTGGAAGAGAATATATAAAAATTGTCTAAGAGAAAACTTACTAAAGAAATTGCTTATATTAGGAAAAAGATTGTTATCAATTATGCAAAAAATAGATAATACGTTACAATAATAAAGAAGACATAACATTTTCAAAGCCACAGCTACTGCTTTATTAATTTTTATCAAAATTTGTCTCCTTATGGGAAATTTATGAATCATGATTGAACTGTATTTTGTATTGGAAAGATTTCTTATCAGGAACACAGTTTCACGGTGTTGGTAAATAAATCTTATTTGTTTGTTTATTTTGTTTCAACTAGTATACACTGATCACAGGAAGACAGATGTGAATTGATATCTTTGTTACTCTTTACTTCACAATCTAGTGTCCATCTGCTTGACAGTTAAAATACTTACATCTTAAACAGAAACAATAGGATTTTCATCTTAAAGTTTATAAGCAAAAAACTAACCTCATTTCCTTACCTACCACTCCATATGGAAAATTCACAGGAACCCTTGAAAACAATATAAGGCAAAATAAGGCAAAAGTTAATAGTGCATCATGGGATTTGTTATATCTTATTCAGTGGTACAAGTATCTATCTGAGGGAATCAACCTTCCTTCCATTAATTAATAGCAAAGATTGGTTTGAAGAGAAAAAAAAAAAATTCTTAATTTGTATCCAAAATTAAATATACATTGTAAATTGTAATAGGGTTTCCAATTAAATGAAATTTGCATGAATGGATTTACATGTGCAGCCAAGAAGGAGGAAGAAGATGTGAAATTGCAATCAGTTGCATGTAACAGTAACAGTTTGACCACCCAGATTTATTACCCATCTTCTATTTTGTTGGTTGGATTGTTTCTTCATTATATGGCTGCAGAGTGCATACAAACACATGATAAATCAAGATTTATTAAAGCACAACAGCCACCTGGCAGCAGACACCTGAATTTTTATTCCTTTTATTTCCTTTTTTAATTATAGATTTGCTGTCCAGTTTATATTCTCCTTCATTGGAATGACTATCGTCTATACTACTATCGTATGAGGCAATGGTGTAATGTTAGATTGCATAGACTGAATAGTCTATCCATGCTCTCCAACACCTATTAGTCTGGAGATAGAAACAATGAGTTAGAAAAACACTAACACAGTTAAAACCAGGAGTTTTTGCCTCTGCATGTAGGCAAATGGAGAAATAGGGCAACAAATTTCTGATTACATAAATCCATACCAAAACCAAATGTCCAACATTTGACCAAGTTATGCATTTCTCAGTGCTCTGAAGCAGACAGAAGTCACAAAACTTGTGACCAATCAAAAAAACATCACCAGGGTGTCACAGGAAAGGCAGTCCCCTCCACCCCTTCCCCAAGTAATTTGCTCATATTGATATAATGGAAAATCTTCAAACTCACAGTCACCAAACTCCAAGGTACAAGTCAGGTTAGAACTGAGTTGTTATTATAAACTGTTTATTCTATATCCTTACCTCTACTTTTCTGCCATCATCTGCTAGAGCAAGGGAATCCTTACATAGATTCCTATATTTATGTATCTGCAACTAGAGTTAACTGTAGTATATGGACATCTCTTAAGCTCATTGACCAAGTAACTCCACTGAAATGAATGGAAATTAAACTGTATAGACATAGCTTTATCATATAGTGAAATGTTTGTTCAGCATCACCATTTTCAGTAATGCACCTATTTTAATAAAAATACATTTTTAAAATTTTTCTCTCTATTTATTTATATTTATTTTAAACTTACAGATTTTTGTTTTCCCTTTGAATTATTAGCACAACTTGTACTTCACCTGAACTCTCAGCATCTGGAAAGATCTGAGATTACTTAGCAAAAGAGAAGACTTGAAGCAAAGGTTCACAGAACGTACATAATGCCACATTGCAATAATTGTTATTTAAATTACTTTATACATTTCAACTCTGTATAAAGCCAGGAAAATTTCTAAACAGAAGAGATAACATTAAATTTGGAAAAAAACCCCAGTATATTAAAGATAGGTACCTAAAGTAGGGTTTTAGCTGTGTGATGGACTGCAGAGCATAATGTAGACTACAAAGAAAAGGCAGGATAACTAAGAGAAGTGTTGGGTCACCTTTGAGTTTCAAAGAGATTAATGTGCTTAAGTTGGGAGCACTGCAAATGACCCAAAGAATTGGAAAGTGGAATAAAAGTGGAACATTCTGATCCTGGGATGTATYGGCACCATCTTTTCCAAAGCAATAGGTAATACAGCTATTGTACAGAGCTGTGAACGTCCACTTGGAACCCTGTGCAGAATTCCAGTATCCTCAGAAGAAAAGCCCCTACCTCAAGAGGAAACAAAAGCCATTTGACTTAACTAGCCAAGTAAAGCAAAAAAATAAAAAAAAAAAAAAAAAGGAAAAGGACATAGTTCATTAAAAGGGAAAAACTATGGACTG
Source organism: Phoebastria nigripes (assembly GCA_035582835.1). NCBI lineage: Eukaryota > Metazoa > Chordata > Aves > Procellariiformes > Diomedeidae > Phoebastria > Phoebastria nigripes. The sequence continues at coordinate 383,408 of JAYKAV010002906.1, read as the reverse complement.
AGATAGTATTAGCACATGAACACATCCACACAAAACTGGATTTCCAAGAGGAATGGTGGAGGCCAGAAACCAGCTAATATTGTTGTTGATCTTGGTCATTTGATTAAAGGGATTATTAGACAATTACCTGGGAAAGCAATGGGCTGAACCTGATATTTCATTAGGTCATGCCACAAACCATGACAAGACAAAGCTAATTATTTAAAAATAATCGGTCATAAATCTTTGCTCACAAAACTGCAAATGAGTTATAAAATAGAAGTAGTAATAAAAACTGCATACATATTTATTCATTTTAGAAGTCACAGACCAACTATTGTACCACTTAAAATAAACCTTTCATATTAGCTTTTAAAGGAAATATGTGCCAATAATTGCACCTTTCAGTGCATAAGTCCATCTTTCTTAACTCAGACTTTGGCATTTGAACAAAGTAGAATGATTTTCAAGATGCTGAGTTTCTTTAAATTATGAGCTTAATCTTAGTTCTAACCAATCACGCTTGAAATGTTTAAACTTAGCAGACAAAAAAAGTCTGAAAACTACTCTTTTCTTACCCAAGAAAAAGAGTTTTCAAACTCCAGAATCAAAGTTTTAATGATATGGCTTCAGAGCCAATAAAAAATAACAGATTTAAAACCTGGGATTTCCATTAAATATTTAAACACATATCATGTTTACTGTCTTCTATAAACACTGTGGTGTTAACCTTACATTGCATTTTGGGGTTCTTTGTCCCCAGATGAAAATATAAATCCATATGTTGTTCATAAGCCTTGTTATGTAATATTAAAAATATGTATTCCCATAGCAGATGCTTCTACTGTATAGAATATATTGTGACTTAGCAGTTGAATAGTTACAGCTCTGTTAATTGATTTTCTGTGTTCATACATGAATTGCACCCTTTCATTTATATATTAATGCTATTAACTTTACGACAGCCCCACAATTATTTGGAAACTATAGCTTACACTTAGAACTTTTTAACATCAATTTTTGGTTTACCTCAAATCTTTGAAACACATTTACTATTTTTTAACATGTTGCTGCTTTTACTTTCCCAAAAGCAAGGGTCAAAAGACATGTTATTTTTGACTAAACGAATTGTGCTTTAGGCAGCAAATCAACAGCATTGTAATATAAAAACACAGACAGGAGTTTTGGTTTTCAGTTGTCCTACGAGACAGGTGGTTTGCCCTATTCAGTTTGTCAGAGTTGATTAGAAGATAGGAGCTTTTGCATTTTTTACACTCGGATGAAGATTTTTCAGATGACAATACCCAAGGTTAATCTCTTAATGGATAGCAGACAAGATTTTGCCTACAGTGTCACTTAACTTTAGAAAAGTCCACCATTAAATATTTAGTCATGTCAATTAAATAACATCTAAATTCTAGTTAAATGCATCTTTTTTGATTCTGCTTTAGTTACTTAATTAGTTATAGAAATATCAAGTGCTCTGAAAAGTACCCGAGGATGTTCTGGAAGACAAAATAAAACACAACCCCAACAATATGGGATTTTTCAGATATGTTTTTTTTAAATTTACATTATGTTTGTGCAAAGTAATTTTTCACACCAGCCACATAGTCTCAAGTGCTAATTAAAGCTTTATTTTGTTACAGCGCTTCTCCATCGAGTACTACAGCTCAAAAACTACAGCATGTCTTAAGAGTTCACACAGGAAGCTTACATTTTAACTGTTTCACTATTTCTACAAAATAAGTTACTTTATTTAAAGAACCATGGCAATGACCTTTGTGAACTGAGAAACCTTCTTCAGAGCTCCTCCCAACCCCAAAGACCTTCCCTCAGATTTTAGCTACTTCCTTTCAGCTCCCTCCTTGTCCTCTCAGTCTCCTGCCCCATGCATCCCTCCTTTCTTCCTCAGTGACAATACCACCTGCTGGTAGCAAGCCTTGAACCATTTAGTGTGGGTTGTTTTTATAGGGCCATCCAAAACTAAAACCCTTCTGTTTGTGCGTGTCTTACAGCTATACTTGTTAATATTTATTTTTCATTATTTTAAGATGCTATATGTTTTAATTTACTGATTTCAGCAATATTTTTCAAGAACATGCTCTTGAAACCCTCCTGTAAAACCACAGGTGACCTTACACTTCCTTCCATTTTTGTCTGTGTGAAAAGCAAATGGCAACATTTGTAAGGGAAAACCAGCTTTACTATTTTAGAGCCACGTTTGTCTCCTTAGCACCCAATTTAGAATATGTACATATCCTATTTGCACTGACTCCAGTGAATTCCACATACCAATTCAGAATTAGGGCTAATGTACAAGCTCTACCTATGAATACAGAAAACCTCATCTCTTCCTATTACTTATATAAGTCCCCCAAAATTTGGTTGTTTAAAAAAAAAAAAAAAAAAGCTGAAAATTAAACAAGGTAGCCCTTTGAATCCTTTGGTTAGGGAATTACATAGTTCCCACATTTCACCTTAATATACACCAGTCCCTTCCCCATAGTTTCTGACTCCCATATTCAGAGTATTTTATGGGTGCATTGAATTCTGTACCATGTCAATGGAAGTTCTGCATGCAAACAAAATGTCAGAGACCTCTGCAGTCTGAAGGACAAAATTTTGTCACATGGATAGAGATGTTCCTGCAACAGTATACTCCAACAGTGAAATGCACTTCTTGTGTCCATTCTTTTCAGTTGTTCTGTACTGAAATAAATAAATAAAAAACTATAGAAACAAAGGTGCATGGAGATTATTAATTTGGCTGACTTACTTTTTTGCAATTTACCTCTATTTCTTTTATTTCATGAATTCAGTGTTGAGATCCAAATTGTAACAAGGCATGTAGGTAGCTAGACAATTTAAACCTAAACTTTCAAGTAACTTATTTTTATTTCAAGTATTATTTGGTGTGAATAAATGGGCAAAAAAGTATTTATACTACAGTCTTGAAAAAAATTAGGTTTCAGAAATTTTTTTGCCATATTTCATGACCTGCACCAAGTAAAGAAAGATGCAGAGAAGGATGGAGTTTACTTGGACATCAAAATTGCTCCTAAATTTTAGGTGTTAAGTAAGAGCTTTTCCTAAATTTATGCTGGCACGATCTCTTTCTGGTTCCTTGCTTGCACCATTGACTAGTCAGAGAATTTAAGCACTTGCTTTAGAAGAAATGTTTCACCAGCTAGGTGAGTGCTAAAGAAGGGTGGACTGAATTGTATCCCAGCATTTACTGTAAGTACTTCAGGCGCTTCAGTTTCATATAGTTTTGCCTTACATTGCCCAAACATACTGGTTATTTCTTCAAAAAATGCAATTCTAGTCAGCCCTTCTATTGCAGCTAGCACATAGATGGGCTTATAATCTAGACGTAAGACATCAAGGTAGGGAAAAAAAAAATACAGACAACGAAAAAAAAAGTTACATAACCCACACATACCTAGCACAGCTTTTTTTTTTTTTTTTGCCTCAGGCTACTTTTGCTTTTTAATAGTGGATGTGCAGCAACAAAGGTAGTGGATGTGCAGCAACAAAGGGCTTTAGTTTCTTTTATCCTTTGAATTTTGCTTTTTAAACATCCGCCTGTACTGCCTGGAATACTTAAAGCCTTCTAACTGCTGGCTGGATGAAAAACACACTTCTTCCTTTGTTCGTGCCATTCTGGAGTCCAAGAGTTGGTTTCCATGACTTTAGCACTGCTCTCGTTTCTATATTCCTGTTACAGCTAGTGATAAAATTTGCATTGATTTCAGAGATAGATTTCAGCCAAAACTGTATACTTTTGGGAATGCCACTCTGGCTGTGTGAAGAGATGCGGGGATTCTGCTCTGAAATTGGCAGGTTAGGCTGGTTGCTGGCTAACAGTCAAATATATCCAAAGATATATGCACCTGGGTTGGGGCAATCCCCGGTATCAATACAGGCTGGGCGATGAAGGGATTGAGAGCAGCCCTGCTGAGAAGGACTTGGGGGTACTGGTGGATGAAAAGCTGGACATGAGTCAGCAATGTGCACTCACAGCCCAGAAGGCCAGCCGTATCCTGGGCTGCATCAAAAATTTCTTTACTGAAAGAGTGGTTAAGCATTGGAACAGGCTGCCCAGGGAAGTGGTGGAGTCACCATCCCTGGAAGTATTTAAAAGACGTGTAGATGAGGCACTTAGGGACATGGTTTAGTGGGCATGGTGGTGTTGGGTTGACGGTTGGACTTGATGATCTTAGAGGTCTTTTCCAACCTTAATGATTCTATGATTCTAAGAGTGGCTGGAAAGCTGCCTGTTGGAAAAGGACCTGGAGGTGTTGGTTGACAGCTGGCTGAATTTGAGCCAGCAGTGTGCCCAGGTGGCCAAGAAGGCCAATGGCATCCTGGCCTGTATCAGAAATAGTGTGGCCAGCAGGAGTAGGAAAGTGATGGTCCCCCTGTACTCAGTACTGGTGAGGCCGCACCTCGAATACTGTGTTCCGTTTTGGGCCCCTCACTACAAGGAAGACATTGAGGTGCTGGAGTGTGTCCAAAGAAGGGCAATGAAGCTGGTGAAGGATCTAGAGCACAAGTCCTGTGAGGAGCGGCTAAGGGAACTGGGACTGTTTAGCCTCAGAGGAGACCTTATCGCTCTCTACAACTACCTGAAAAGAGGTTGTAGCGAGGTGGGGGTCGATCTCTTCTCCCAAGTAACAAGCGATAGGACGAGAGGAAATGGCCTCAAGTTGCATCAGGGGAGGTTTAGATTGGATATTAGGAAAAATTTCTTCACTGAAAGGGTTATCAAGCATTGGACCAGGCTGCCCAGGGAAGTGGTTGAGTCACCATCCCTGGAAGTATTTAAAAGATGTGTAGACGTGGCACTTAGGGACATGGTTTAGTGGTGGACTTGGCAGTGTTAGGTTAACAGTTGGACCTGATGATCTTAAGGGTCTTTTCCAACCCAAATGATTCTATGATTCTATGATTCTATGATTCTATGAAAAGAAGCGTGACCAGCAGGTCGAGGGAGGTGATTCTGCCCCTCTACTCTGCTCTGGTGAGACCTCACCTGGAGTACTGCGTCCAGCTCTGGAGTCCTCAGCACAAGAAAGACATGGACCTGTTGGAGCGGGTCCAGAGGAGGGCCAAGAAAATGATCAGGGAGATGGAACACCTCTCCTATGAAGAAAGGCTGAGAGAGTTGGGGTTATTCAGCCTGGAGAAGACAAGGCTTCGGGAAGACCTTATTGCAGCCTTTCAGTACTTAAAGGGGGCTTATAAGAAAGATGGGGGCAAACTTTTTAGCAGGGCCTGTTGCGACAGGACAAGGGGGAATGGTTTTAAACTAAAAGAGGGTAGATTTAGACTAGATGTAAGGAAGAAATTTTTGACGCTGAGGGTGGTGAAACACTGGCACAGGTTGCCCAGAGAGGTGGTAGATGCCCCATCTCTGGAAACATTCAAGGTCAGGCTGGACGGGGCTCTGAGCAATGTGATCTAGTTGAAGATGTCCCTGCCCATGGCAGGGTGGTTGGACTAGATGACCTTTAAAGGTCCCTTCCAATCCCAACTATTCTATGATTCTATGATTCTATATTCCACAGGATATACAAGGCAGAGAAGTTGGATAATTCTTTCAAAACCAAATTATTTTTCAGTTAAGGGTTTTTCTTTACATTTCTCAAGTGCAAATGTGTAAAATGTAATGTACAAATAAATAAAAAACCACTGACTTTGCAGAGGGGAAGCAAAAATACCAAGACAYTTGAAATTTTGTTTTACTGATTTTTTTTTTTTTTGAGAATTTGTACTGCAATTCCAATGTAGTGGAAATTCACTGGGCTTATGTATAGGAATGCAAGAAATTTACCTAAAATATACAATGATTCAACTTTGATTGTATTACACAGATTATATTATACAGACCAGAAAAAACACAGTAGCAATTTCAAATAGGGTGCAATTGAGAGTTGGAGGTGTTCTGGGCAAACCCATAAGAATAAAACAGAAACCTTTAGGGAGCAACAGTGCACACTGCCAGTCAAACAGTAGAGTAATAGGAGAGTAGAAATAAAAGTAATAAAACCAAAAGCCTGCAGTAGTTAAAAACAAGCTGATTACTTGCCTTATCTCAAGGTCATCTATCCCCGTCTTGTCTCCGTGAGATTATTACTGACTTTTCAAAAGCCATGATCTTGAACTGTTCTCACCACAACTTGATATTGTACATGCTTCCGGGGAGGCTTAGATTTCTAGTCTGACTGCAGTTATGCTTGCTTTATACAGTATTAGTCTTTTAACTTCAGACACCAGGTTCATGGATTGCTTCAGTTTTGAGGGTAACATATGAAGCATTTTTGTCTAAAATGAATGGAAAAAAAATATTCTGGACTCAGCAGTTCTGTTTGGATCTAGACAGCTTTGCTAGTTCTGTGAATTCCCAGGCCAGTATTTGCACAATTCTCCTTTCCTAAGTAAAGTAATAACTGCTTCAGATTAAAGTGTTTCATGTGACAGGAGACATGCATATGAAACAGCAGGTCACATGAATGTCACTGACTATTATTCTAGGTACTCAATCAACTTACATGCTGCTTTCAGTATGTTTCAGAAGGGAATGAAAACACTTCTAAATTTAACAGCAGCAGTGCTCATTCTTAGGATAAATAGGGCTGTTTTACAGAGAAAAATAATTTGTTGGAAAGGATATCCTTTTTCTAATGCTTACAGGTTCTTTTCTTGATTGTCTACCATAATCGAATATAGATACTTTGCACTTTTTTCTTCCATACGCTTAGTTTACTGACTGATGTCCAAGCAAGAGTGCATTTTGAATGGTTTGCTCATTTAGAACTCTTATTCAAATACCTGAAAATTATTTTATCTTCAAATATGTCAGTCATGGGGTTCTTCACATAAGGCTAAGCCTGTGGATCGGTCTTTTCCTACATGGAAAACAGTAGTTTTAGATAAGTCTTTGCACATATTTGTTCCACAAGTATTTGTGAACAGATGGTAAAATGTTGGCATTGGTAGAGATCTGGACAGGCATTGATGAGAAGGATAATAAAGCAGTTTTCTAAAGAAAATTTTAGCACTTAGCACTGAAAAGATCCAATCTTCCTAAGCGTGACTAAACAATATGGCAGAGGAAGTCTACTTTTCTCTAGAAGGCAGCAGTATAGCCTATTTTTACTTTAAAGAGATCTTACTTTCCCAAAAAAAGCAACATGTATTTCTTCTTCTTTCCTCACCCTGTAAAAGAAGATACCTTCTCAGTCTATGAACCAGAGAGTGGATCTGCTTCAATGGCACGGGGAGTACCTTGCTGAGCTGATCTTAAAGAGTTGTGTTACGGGTCTTCTGATCCTGAAATTCATCCAGTTTGCTAACGTCAAATATTTGATCTGTGTTCTCCCCATCATACTGAGGAAGCAACTTCCTGGCAGTTACCGTCTATTTTATATATATTAAACAAAGGGCACTATAAGACAACAGTATCCTGAAGTCTTAACATTGGAAGAAATCGCAGAGTTAATTGCCCTATCCATCTATTTCTCATGTGTTGCTTTTGAAATGTCTAAGCTTTGATACCTTATGTCATCATTTTATGCAGGAACAGTCATAAGGTGTCAATGCATTCACCCTACACAGATCCTCCAAATGGAAAAACACTCTCGAAAAATATCAGCATTGCCAAACAGTCAAAACTCAGAACAAAAAAATTAAGATGATTTTAGAGAAGCAATGGGCAAGAGAAACAGAGAAACAAAGGGCTGCAGCTTTCTTGCTAAAGTTAAAAATAATTTTATATCATAAATTTATCATTAAATTATATATTTAATACTTGTACAGGCCACAGGAGTTTTATATATCTTTTTGACAAAGGGGCCTGGGACTTCAAAAGAAAAGCAAAAATACAAACAGAAACAAAATAAAATGGAGATACATTGTTTTACAAGTCTTCACAGAACAGCATTTCAATTTCTGTTGTTAAGGCTCTTATTTTCTCTTAAGAAAGAAACTGAAATGAGAACAACTTAGCAAAAAGAAGCAGAAATGATTCATAACAATGGTAGTTGACAGCAGCAGCAAACAACTCAAGCAGTGAAAAGTAAAAAGTGAGGAACATGTCATGGCATTTACTGGAAAGTATTATTGTTTTGCTGTAACAGAGGACATTTTTTGGTAGAGAGACTACAAGAGGGTTTAGTCTAATTCTGCAAGCCATTTGTGAACAATTTTCCTTTATGTCGTTTCTATTAACTTTTCTCAACTGGGAATACAAAACACTACTTTCTGCTAATATTACTTTTCATTTGTCCACTTACTATTACTTAGTCTTCACAAGAGAAGCTGTTGCTTGTGCAGTCAGTCTTAAGTACAATTTGAAAAAGAAAAGCACTGCAGAATTCTAAATACTAATAACCATGAGAAGCCATTTTGATTTTGCAAAGAGCAATAAGCTGAGGTTCACACCAACTTTGATTCCTAGCAATGGTGGCACAATCTTCTCAAGATACTTATGCTCTAGTAAATTTTTGAGTTGGTAGGTACAATAAAATAAGCATCATACAAAAGCTAGAGCAGACTTGCATAAGGCTTCTAGGAATATATTATGATAGATCATAAGATCAGAGATCAGAGAATCCATTCTGGGTAAGTGCCTTTGAGCAGAAGGTTGTATTTAGCTGAATATGTGCAGGAAATGGATATGCATCTGTTTTCAACTTGAACTAGTTCCACTTTACAGAAGTTAATTAACTTTTCTTTTACACTAGACACTAAAAGTCCCATTTCTATCACCATCAAGCATCAATTCAGCTACACCAGTCATAAGTTAATGCATTCACCCTGCCCACTACACATTATGAAACATAGCAGCTGATTTTTTTCCCCTGCTTGTTCTGACAGAAGGACTTTCCTTTTCAATTTCCATTTGTGGCTTCACATTGGAAAGATTAGAGTTTAATTGTAGTATTTTTGCCAGTCCTGTTCTTCACAAAAGACTCCTACAAATCTGACCCCAGAGAGATTCACAGCAAACACAGCAAACACTAACCACATGTGGCCAAACAAGGCATCTTTGCATTACCAAGGAATGTTTAATTTTTATGATTGAACAACTTGAGTGTCATCTCAAGCCTCAGCCATCAGCCTTCCATCACTCCATTCTCTAACTGTACTTAAGTTTAAATTTGCTTTCCCCATGCCCCCATTTAGAAATATGCAACCTTTCAGGAGGCTGCTGAATGTCACACTTGTACTAATCATTCCTGCAGCCAGTCCATTAGCGGCAACTGAAATGCTGTTGGGTTCTTTGGACGTGCTCCTGCCTAGCTCATGAAGGGATGTTCATGACTTCTACTTTTACTCCTCCATGTAAAATTACTATTATGAGGCTATTATGACTATTGTAGGGGCTTTTTCAAAGAAGATATGATGTTGTGATAAAAGGTAAAAATTAAATCATATTATTGGCATCCTTACAGTGTGGCTCAATCTATAACTGTCCTGGTTTCAGCTGGGATAGAGGTTTTTTTTTTTTTTTTTCCTAGTAGTTGGTATAGTGCTGTGTTTTGGATTTAGTGTGAGAATAATGTTGATAACACACTGATGTTTTTAGTTGTTGCTAAGTAGTCTACCAGTCAAGGACTTT
>JAYKAV010002906.1:281015-371136 GCA_035582835.1 Phoebastria nigripes | reverse complement strand
TAGGGGAGCAGACTGGAATTTAAAGTTATGAAGAGGTTTTAAGAGGTTTATTATTACAGATTTAGCTGCCATGCACAGAGATACCGCTGTGGTTAGCACATCACATTCTAAATTTTTACATGGCTGTTTACATGGTCAAGAATATTTTCAACTGTAACTATTTTACTTCCATCTTTACTTGTCTTATAGCCTTTCATGACTTTGCTGATGATGTTCATTATCTGTTCAGAGCAGGAAGTCTGACCAGGCGATGGCAAGAACAGCAGTATAAAAGTTGATTGTACAGAGAGCATAGAAATTACAGAGAGAAAAGAAAACAAAAAACTTGGGGGAGTTTGCCACAAACGATGTGATATATATCCCTGGAAAGCAGCACCAGATGTACACAACAGTTGGAATATTTCGTTCTTCTACTGGAAGAAACACAACACAGATGTTTCTTATTTTATGAAAGTATATGAATGGGATATTGAAAAACACGATACTCCCATATCTGTCTTAGGAAGACAGTAGTAGCCTTCTATGTCATTAGCAAGGTAGATTATTTAATTGCAGACCTTTAGACCCAAACTCTCCTTCCTTATATTTCTGAATATCCATACTTATATGTATATGGAATTAATGAAATTAAATACAGACATTTGCCAGTCGTCAAAGAGAAAGATATCCAAAATAATGGAGGAATATGCCCATAGACATTACACTGAATGTAAGACCGATCATCACCTTTTTGAAGAGTTTTGATAAATGGTTAGCAATACAGGAGGAATGTTTGGCTGGAACCGCGGTTATCAGAAACACCAATCATCCACAGAAAGCAATGAGAAAGTCAGCAAAAAATACAAGTGTACTTGAGTAGAGTTCTTTGAGCTATTACAGTGATGGAAAAGTAGACTTAGGAAAATCTYTGCCACTACTTCTCACTATGTTCAGAAAAGTAAGACTATGCACATTTTCAGAAAGTCAACAGGTTTCTGTTACAAAAAACAGCCAAACCAGTAACAAAGCACCTCTATCACTAATTTTGTCTCCCAAAAGAGCAACAAGCTGGCAAGGGTTTCCTACGGGCAAACCACCTGGGTCAACAGCAACAGTCCAATACTAACTTTGTCTTTATAAGTATATCTTGGCTTCAGACAGACATTATAAAAATGAGGGATAGCACTCACTGAATCACAAGCACCTTTCAAATCAAAAAGAAGATTCTGAAACAAGGTCACAGTGCACCAATGATAACTAAAATAAGATTTATGAAAGCAGGAATATTAAATCCAATATTTATCCATGACCCAATAATTTGGGAAAGTCAGTGCCAGCTTTTACTTTTTTTTTTTTTAAAGTCTTTTTTCCAGTTTGACTGGATTATGCCTTTACTGGAAAGAAGTCATAATGATGTCCATAGCACACAGACCAAGTATTTCTTAAATTACAGACTGTGACAAGAATCAGAATATTTTAAGAAAATTCTGAAGCCTCCTGCTACATGTAGGTGTAGAAAGTATATGTGGATGAAGAGAGAAACCTGCAAACTCTCCTATAAAAATATTATGTAAAAAATGGATTTTTTTTTTTTGTCTCAGTTTTAAATTTTTGCTAGAAATTTAAGTTCTGGAAAAAATGTCCTAAAATACCTTTTTGTTTTCCTACTTTATAAATATTGATGAAATTCCTCATAAAGTTCATTATGATTAATGTTTCCTTTCTACCATGACAGGAAGTCTGATTTGATTGCACCACCCCTTTTTGTGATGGAGACTTCAGACCGCACTCATAATTTTGTAGGAATTTAAGCTTGACCCCACAGAGGGAAAGGCAGATACAGTGTAAGTGAACTACAATGGAGTAATATTTGCTAATCTCTCCCTTCCATGGCAGAGAGATCAGTAACTTGGGATAAGAAAAATAAGCATTACATGAAAAACTTTAAATCAGATGCCTACATTTTCCATCAAAAAGAGGAAATTTTTTCAACACTTCTACTGTCATTTGCATGTATCTTAGCTGACCCCTCTTCCCACCACCCCCCATGAAATGAGCTGCAGGTATCCAGTCAGGTATTTTGTAACCCCAAAAGCCTATTTATAAAGCACATCTTTCTGAAGCACAAGTAGTAACAGAGTGACGAATATTCAGTCTTTTTTAGCTGCTTTCTCTAGTGCAACCCTCTAGTGCAACCCAACAGATGTCTCAGCTACTGCTCTCTTTCCCAGAGGCTTAGCACTGCCCTGCAACTAAGCAATTTTGGTAGCTCTGCTGGTACAACTGCAAAACCTGCAGGACCTCCAGTCCTCACTGTGGTGGTTCCAAAGGTTTCCAGATAATGGTGGAGGTCAGCAACCCCTCTGCATGTCCTGCTGGTTCTCAACAGGGGAGAGAAGCTACAAGCACTGTGCTAGTACATCTTTCTATTTAAAATTTGTGTTCAAATGACTGCACCAACGACATGTCACAAACCCAAYGTTAGCCACTGCGAGTAAGGATCGCAAGGCATCCTTCCCTGGACCAGTTTCACTCTCTTATCCAAGAGAGAATAAAGAAGAGAGATAAGAAATAAGAAGAGAGATATCCACTCTCTTCTTCCAAGAGCAGCTAAACTATTTGCTGCTATGTGAATCTAAGCCAAGCACCAGTAAGGTGAATAGATGAATCCTCAGATACCATAGAAATAAATGAATGTTTTCAGTGGTTTAGTCTTCATTTATAGTCAATTCAGTTTCTATTGCTGCAACACTGACTCTGTCCCTTCCCAGATTATTTATTGTTTTTAAAAAGCTTTGGTTCTTCCTCCCATCATCTATCGTTGCATATAATTATGGACATGTTTTTGAGAGGTCCTGCCAAGTTTTTCTTCCTCAGAAAGTCCCACTGAGAAAGTACTCTGAGAAAGCAGAAAACTCTTGGAATACAAACTTTTTTTCTTTAAAAAAAAAAAGAAAGCACCTCTTAAAATGGCAAAAGCTCATCATTCAGCAAGTACAGAGCAGGAAAAACATTCCTTTCTTTATGTTATTAATTAAGCAAAAACCACCTTTAACTGAACTGCATTTGCAGAATTTCATACACAGGATTTGGTTTTGCCTTGAAAGAGCTGAGCTATCAAAGCATTTTTTTGTCCCAGATGGTGGTATTAAATCAATATCTTCAATAGAGAAACCCCAAAAGAATGCAAGCTACAGCATTCATTATTATTGCACTTCACTAGGCAGCGTGATAGATGTTGAGAATAAACGGGGGTGCCAGTTTTCACTGCCATATGTTAGCATCTGATAGGGAAATCGTGGTGCATTCTTCTCTGCTAATTCTGAAATGCATTGTATGCTTCCCAGGAAAAAAAATGAAAATTTTACATCAGTTTTGAGTCTGGCATTATACATGTGAATGTATAATGGCATTATACATGCTCAGTATCCAAACTGCTTTTTTTCATTCATGACTATTAAAATGCATTGAGTTTAAAAGATTTATTTCAGACATATATTTCAGAGAGGTAAGTGTACAAGAATCAGTGGTTTAATGCCATATAGTAAAATGTCATATTTGCTGAAGTAAACTTTTACCATAATGGTCAAAAGATTTTAAATTTATTATTTCAGTATATACATAGCAACTACAGTAAATTTGTCATCATGATGACAAATATTAGCCACTGAAGTTATGGCTGCTAATAACCATATACAGCAATTTAAAAGTCATAGAAAGGTCTGCACTATAAGGTCAGGAGCTTATGATCCTACTTCTCTTCTACACAGACACCATGCATCTTTTTTCAACCTGATTGAAAGCTTAATGCATTTAAGACAAATTCAATCTGTGTTTAGCTCAAAATTTGCTTATGCTACACCTGAAAAAATCCTTGTGCTCCTTAAGTGTATCTGGTTTTCCTCTGCTATAATGACCTGCAACTGACTGCCTCTCTCAGCAAGTTTTGCTCACTTAAAATACTGACGCTTCTTTGAATGTTGAAGTAAGAAACAAGGCACATCATTGAAGAAAAGAGGGAAATAAGTAAGTGCAATGTACTGGTTTGGGCTGGGATAGTTAGTTTTCTTCATAGCAGCTCGCACGGTGCAATGTTTTGGATCTGTGGCCAAAACAGTGTTGATAACACGGGGATGTTTTAGTTATTGCTGAGCAGTGCTTGCACAGCATCAAGGCTGCCTCTGCTTCTCACACTGCCCCACCAGCCAAGTAGGCTGGGCGTGCACAAGAAGTTGGGAGGGGACACAGCCGGGACAGCTGACCCCAACGGACCAAAAGGATATTCCATACCGTCATCTGTGGTCAGCAATAAAAGCTGGGGGAAGGAGGCAGAAGGAGGGATATTCAGAGTTATGGCATTGGTCTTCCCAAGTAACCGTTATGTATGAGGGAGCCCTGCTTTCCTGGAGATGGCTGAACACCTGCCTGCCAATAGGTAGCAGTGATTTAATTCCTTGTTTTGCTTTGCTTGCACGTGCAGCTTTTGCTTTACCTATTAAACTGTCTTTATCTCAACCCATGTAGTTTTGCACTTTTACCTTTTCGATTCTCTCCCCCATGATGCTGAGTGGTGATTAGCATCCTAATGGGGTTAAACCACGACATGCAAGTAAGGTTAATGCATACAGATGAGACACCCAAGATGGAACATCTGCACTGAAGTTAGACAAAAAGACTGCATTTGGGCATGTCTCAATAATGCCTGCTCTTACCAATGGGCTTCATTACCTTTTCTTTTCCACAGTTTTGGAGGGCAGGAACAGAGTTCACTGTAGTTGCTCCTGTCCCCAGTGCAAATAACTGTAGAAGTTTCAAGGTCTCAGATACAGGAGGCTGCCTTCTGACACCTCTAGTTCCCATGGAAATGGTAGAAAAGAAGCCATGAAAAAACATTACTTGGCTTTATCTCCAGATAAGACTGAATGTACAGAAATGTAAAATTACTCAAGAAGTCAGGTACAACTGAGCATTAAAAAGAAAAAGGAGATGAAATGCTATAAACCTTGAAGTTGTTCTTTGACAATGACTTGTCAACTGATTGTTTCCTTAAGAAGTAGAAAAAAAATAATTTCACAAGATAATGGTGTTAAAATAAAGAGCAACTTCTAAAAATTCCTTTCTTCAGAGGAGCTGCAGACATCTGCAATCAAATTGTCTTTCCTTTATGTGAAATGTCAAGCTGAACAGAAATAAAGGAAGAGTTTTCCCATAAGCACAGTTGCTGACCATGACATATACTCTTCAGAACCACATATTGGGAGTAATAAGTACCTTGGTAGGTTTCTATTTTATTCATCTGTCATGGTTAAGATGCCATTGTTGATTTTGGTGTTAAAAGACGAGCAGAAGGGAATACAGAGACAGCACGTAGCTTAACTAACAGCAGGTAAATCACAACTTTCTTTGCTCCTTGACAATTATCGAAATTAAAATAGATTAGATTATCCAACATTAATTGAAAAGGCAAAGWTATAATATTCATATGATCTCCCATGTCTTTAATGAAGATTCAGCCTGAGTGATATGTTTCTGAGAAGTATGCAGTGAATATCCTTGTGATGATGCTTTTTCTTATTTATATGTTTATTTTGAATTTCAGACAGATCTTTTTCAAAAAAGCTCAAGTTCAATGAACAGTGTTTGCAAGCATTCTCTCAACCAGCCTCCACATTAGTGCCTTGTTATCTTTGTAATACAGACAAGAAGCATCCAGTCTGTTGGAAAATACGGACTCACTTTTTCTAATTACATTATTCTCCTACCTTATTTGCACATGGTAATCACAGCCTGTTTTCTTTTTAAAATTACTTAGTAGTGATGTCTAGCAGTTAACATTTTAAAGTGTTTTGAAAAATATAGAACACGCATACTAAAGAAAATAGGTAATATATATGAAATATTATTAAAATACTGGAAATGGAAACATAGGTATGCACATAGATATACACACAGTACATAAAACTTTTTGTATATAAATTCATAATTTACCTGTAAGATCAAAAGGTGAACAGCACTTTTTTTGTTTACACACACTTAGCTGAAACAGTTTTAACAGCTACCCAACTCAAAAACAGGGTTACAATTTGTCTTCTGCTGCCAAACATGATCACACCTACACTACAACATCTCTTACATTGTTTCCCATACCTTTTTCACCATATTTGGTAAAGGAGAGAAACCGTTTAAAACAAAAACAAAATATGAAAACAAAAAGTGTTAACTTATCCTGGGATAAACTTGGCTGCCTCCTTACCTAAGATTTTCTTTGCATTCACTGTATTAAAATGTGAATGAGGCTGGGCAAAAGTGAGCATCAAGGTTGGGTTTTGTTTATTAAAGAATTCCTTATTTTCCATTGATTTTGTCAGGACCTTGAGTGCACTCAGGCCTTGCCTGAGCTTCTGCACATGTACACCTGTGCCCAGCCCTGCCTTCTGCTGCCTGGGCTTGGGCTCCAGACCTAGAGTGCATGGAGCCTGTCTCCAGGCCAGCCTCCAACCCCTTCTGCGGCTGCTCCTAACTTGGCTCCTGCATGTACCCTGGACCTGGTTTGCAACTCATCTGGGGCTGTGGGTGGTTGCTACCAGCCCTCGGCGCTGCTCACCCAGCTTGTGTGCTGCAGCACTGCACCTCATCAGTGAGGGCACAGCCCGCACTTTGGTCACCCTCGGCTCCCAACTTGCTGCCCCTCACGTAGCTGCTCCCTGACAGTTTCCGTCCTGAGAAATTACACACAGATCCTGAAATAGCCAAATCTTTTGTAAGTTGCTGAAATCAGGTTAACTGAATTCCAGTGCCTGGGAAAAAGGCAACATTTGCCTTGCAAGAGAAGGATATATGGCCTTTCTTTCACCCATAGCTAGGACATCACAGTTAGGGGGTTGCCTGTGTTTTGCTAAAGCTTCCACATAATTTCAATAGTGAGAGTTAATAGTACCCCACTCACAGTGTCAAGGGAGTTGCCATGACAATGTTGTATTATTATTGTATTGTATTATTGTACTATTGTATTATTACATTTATATGGTTTTTATTTTGCCTGTTAGTCTGTAGAAAATACTACAAATACAGCAATTCCTGAGCTATATAAGCAGAAGTTCCCAAAGCTAGCTGTAGAACAGTTTAAACATGTTTAAACTTTCTGAAGAACAAAAAACATCAGTAAGAAGTTTGAAAAAGAGGATGAAAAAGTACTTTATAATCTAGAATTCTGAAGAAACAAATGTCTCAGTGGAGTAATGCTTCAAAATAAATGCAAGGCCAGAGGAAACTGACTAAATAATGGAATGGAATAACTAAACATCTTTCTTTGGCTGGACAAGCACTATTAAACATGATCTTTAACTCTGCTGAATACTTACCAGATTTAGAAATGACAAGTTCAGCTTTAGGAGTATACACAAATGCTTTTCTCTTTTCAGACTACTGTATAATTTCTGATATTTTTACGAAGAACATAGCAGCATTCTCATATATCCTCAAAATAAACAGAATTTGAATAAACAAACTCTATAATTTGATATATTTTCTGACAGAAGAATGTTAGATGGGAAAATCTGGGAATCTGCTGCCCTGCAACTCCCCAGGTACAAGTGTACATAACAGAACTACTCTGCAAAAGTCTAGGTCTGGAAAACCCAACCCCTTTGAAACACATATAGTTATTTCATGTGAAATGAGGAATGTTTCTCATGGTTCAAGTGGATGGTCTCTGATGCACTGTAACAGAGATTTGGATCCATTATTTGGACCCATATCTGCTCTGGTGTCTCTCATCTGTCAGAGACACCACTTACGTGCCTGGAGCTGTCCATTACACCTCACCACTTTGAACACAGTTCTTAGTCTTCGCAGATCTGAGACAGGAATTAAGGACAAAAGATTTTCCAGACAAAATTTGTAAGCAAATTAACAAGCAAAATAAATTTTCTTGCCTTCTCAAAAATTTTGAAAATAAGGCATGCTACTATGATTTTAGTACTAGTTCTTCTAGAAATTAGGAAGTGAATAGACTATTTGTTCACAAAATTTTATATGCAAACACAAACCACAAACATGGAAGAAGCTCTACCTGAAACCAGTGGTAACCACAGCTATCCATTATCCCATATGAGACACGGAAACCAATCTGCCCAGAGATGACAGCTTGGTATGGTTACAAGCATACGACAGTCAGACCTTCAGCATTACAGCTCAGCCTTGAACTAAAAGTTAGATTTCACTACCACATTGAGAGCAATCTGGTATTTTAGTTTTCAGTAGTACTGGTCTAGCTAAACAAACTGCTAAACAAATAGTTAATATTTTTGATCAGGTAAGATATCCAATAAATCCTCAGACCCTTTATTTTCAATAAACAAACTTCAATTTAAATGTTTAAAGTTACCAATTTCCAACCGATCAGCACACCAATACTGAAGGATAGAGTCCGAATGAAAGTTTTTACTGAAAAATATATTCTTTTCTGAAAATCAGAATTTTACTAGTTTTGAGTAATTTTTTGTAGGTCTGTACTATCATTTAGAAATGATTTGCAACAAAAAGCCCCAAACTTTGAATAAAAATATTTTTCTTCCACCCTTGAAGAGACACATGTAATTTGAGTCTAACACGTTACTGAAATATTCCCTGAAATATGAATTAATATATTCCCTACCCTGTGCACATACTTCAAAACTGAAACAAAACAGGTATATCAGGTTCCCTAAAGCTTTAAAAACAGCTTCCTCCCCCACAATACTCATGAACTTCCAATATAATAGCCCTAAACCCTGAAAATCATATGTGAGCCAACTGAGTAGTTTCACTGCTTTTGATGTTAGTAATGTCTTTAGAGCCTTAGTATGCTGCATGTTCGCAACGTTCAAAAGTATGATGTAAGGGAAGCACATCAAAATTGAATTCCATAAACTTTTATATACTGTGAAAGCCTAGGATTTGGTGCCATTAGACTGAAAATACCGTTTACTTGATTTAGACAAACCATGCAGTATATTGTGATGATTAAAAAAAAACCCTACGTATTATTACCAATTACTTGTGTTATATTTCTCCCTCTGCCTTCTATAGCCAGAAGGCACATGGCACATCTCCACCTAGAAGCATGCCTAAGAGAGTCAATAATTCAGAGTTTGATTAGTGCTGAAATTATTTCCTCTCCACAGTACAATTTTAATTCACTTATTTTATGTCCAAGGACAAGAAGACAAAGGATTGGAGTGGTTCTCCCTACGTACTTGTCATTTTCACATTTCGTAAGAGAAATGCAAAGCCAAACCTCTTGAATTAGAAACTTGTCATACTGGCAGCTACTACATTATTTCTTAGTTGCCGGGTTCTCTCTTCAACAGCCTATAAGTATCTGTCTATTTTTATTTTCAGGGGCAGGCAGATTCAAAAGATTTATATCAGGAAGCCTAACTTCACTCTCTTGGCTGTTTTCAACGTGAATCAGAGCAGAAACCCTCCTTCAGCACTCAAAGCCAAGCCAGCTAAAAATACATGCCCTTCCTATAACCCAGTCACCCAAATGCACCTCTATTTTCAAACTTACTTACCATGGAAGTGAAACAAAGCTTTGCTTTGTCTTATAAATACCAACAGTATAGTAAAGAAAAAGGCTGTCAGATATATTTACTGTACGCTGTATGTAACTGCAAGGCAACAGCTAACACATGCTCTCTCCTTAACTCAGATAAAACTTCCTGGGGGCTAGGGAGAGGACACAATATACCCGGAGGTGCAAACCAGCTCCCAGAATTGTACTTGAGTAGCTAGCTGGCAGCTGCTGTGATTACACAGCAGCCGGAAAGTTCATTGGAGATATTTGACACAGAATCAATTGTCAAAAAGCCATTCTCATGGTGAAATAAGTTCTCCCACCCAATAAGTCTTGAAAGTGAACAGCAAGACAGTACAAGCTGAGAAACAGGCTCAAGCTAAACCTCTCCAGCTACTCAGATGCTGACTAGGCAGACTGTCTTGGAAAATGGGACTTTTAGTTATAGCATTTCATGATAGACTCCTTGAAAACAGGTTAATTAGAGAAAAATAATGAAATGTAGACTATATTACATTCTATTAATTCAGATTGTTTTGAGGCATCTGTGGATGAAAATGTGTGTATATGTATGCGTACGTGTGTTGAACAACTGCAATTATACAGAAATACAATTATAAAGAAATGCAGCTCCAAATATTAAAAATGAAAAAATGGAAATATCAATGTGAAAAAAACCCCTTCATTTCCCATCAATTCAGAACCTTAAAAGGAATGTTACTACTTTTAATAAAATTTTTGTTGAGCAAAGCACTATAGAAAAGTCATAAAAGGTAATATGCTACCTAATTTACATGCAAACTCTTTAAAAGCTGCTGAGAAGTCAAGTACTACATATTTCATATATTCTGAACTACAACAACGCAGTTCATTCCTCACACACCATGCACTTTTGATCAACAATATATGTTAGCAAGCTACTGATGGCTCGTTTCTCTCCATCTCAGACCCATTATCCACCATCCCTGAACAAATTTTTTGTCAGTAAATCCAATTACTTCATAATATCTGTGTTTAATATTTTCTTGATGCATGGACAAATCAAAAGTATTTCCATTAAATAATCTGTTTCATTACCTATCCAGTCCTTCCAATGGAAAATGAGTTAAAACAGGACTGAGTATCTAAGGGCTCCCTTCCAACTTCAACTACTTGTTACTGCAGTCCTTTTACAATTACAATTCAATAAAGAAAAAACTTAAACAAAATTAAAGAAGCAAAACTGGGTTCTCCTTAATGTATTTTTGTAGGGAAAAATGAATTTCAGAAAACTGTTAATAGTTTCTCGGATAACTATATCCTGAGTAACAGTACTTCTTCCATTTCCTCATATACTTCAAAGTTCTTCATGTGCAGCAAAATGGCTGTAAATGGAATGAGATAGCTGAAGTTGAAGTTTGTCCAGAGAATAAACTTTCTAAATATTTTCATTAAGCTAATCATTTGTCTGATATTTAGGTTATTTACTTCAGTTTCAGACATTAGTAGTCTACTAGGAGAGATTCGTTAATCTTCCACAAGAACTTACATGAGTTCTCCTTACCGTGATATTCATGCGCCTCACAACTGCTAATGCATTTATCCCCACAAACCAAAAATCATTAAGATTTTAATGGTAGCTGGGTTCAAATGACTATTTCTTCTCAGACTTTCAGGATGGTGTTGGCATGTCATTCAGATACCCCTTTTTTACCCTTTTGGTAACTGCCCTAACATGTTTCTGTATATCCATGTTTCTACAGAAAGCTACAGCAACATTTAAAAATTCTTAAAAAGCCTGAGGTGTCTGTATGAAAATCATTGCATAGACTTACCAATGTGTATGAAAGTTCCTTGTTATTTTTGTTATTTGTTATGCTGGGTTTTGCTTTTCTTTTTTTAACTTTTTACCACTTGCAAAACCTGGACTGAACTTGTAAGCTTTTTACCCATCAAAAGATTGCAACAACACTTGGTGATCAAAAACTCTATTCAGCAGCAAAAACGAGTTTGTAATCTCCTGATAGCTATTCACACCAACTGCTCACTGAACATTTACAAGCAAAAAATAAGTTGACACAGAAAAAAATAATATAGAACAACTATATGGCTGATTAAGATTCCTTTAAAATACATTCCATCTAAAATACAGAATAAAATGTTTTGAGTATTATTTTGCATTTTTCAGACATTTTATTCTTCACCAAAAGTAGCTTCATACATGCTATTTTCCACTTATTTCATCATCTTCTACTACAAATCAAAAATTATAATCAGTTATCTTTGAAAACCTCCATAGCCCATTGCCAGTTTTCTACATTAGATTTTCCTCTAGGGCTTTCTAACTGAACATCAGTTGCCTTGGTTAAGTCTTCTCAAAAACTGAAGAAATAACTTCATGAAAGTACTTAAATTAATTAAGTTATTTTCACTTTATCAGTGATTTTAGTTACCATAATTTCCAGAATTTTGTAATGAACAGCTGAACTCAAGGGTTTTATTGATAAATTCATGATCTTTTTAAATTTACCAAGTTGATCAACAACTTCATAAACATATAATTTTTACTGTACTGAAGACTTATAAAATATAGATATGCATGAGAAATACGTACACTCAGTAGCATTTTCCTAGGGATATTTGCCTTCCTCAAATGAGTCTAACAAAACTCTCATCCTCTATGAATACACTACTCCACAGGAAGAAATTCAGATCACTGTAGAAAATTACAGTTCAAGACCTAATACAGGCAGACTTACAGTTACTTTCACATTAAAAACAAAAGGAAGGTAAGATATGGAAGAATGGAAAAGACAATATTATGTTTTCACCTCATAAATAAGTGGTGTCTAGGCACTTAAATTGTATTCAGTTCCAGTACCCTATTCAAAAACCAAAAAGGAACAGCAAACTGAAGTGAACCCACAGGTATGGGCAATGAAAATGGCCAGAATTCCAGGAATACATTATCAYGGACCACACTTGTTAAAATGCTTTAATAACTTTTATTGCATTGCAAATATGCAAGATAAGCAACAATATATTGAAAGTATATACAGAATATCTCATTATCTGCTCAGAAATATGAAAGGATAAACCATGAAAGTACAACGTATAAAATGGATGGATTTTTTTTTTTAAACTATGCATAATTACATCTAACGCTGCAGTGTAATACTGAGCTCAAGAGTTAAAAAAGCTCAAAAGGGATTTTTTGTGGGTTTTTTAG
This sequence comes from Phoebastria nigripes, assembly GCA_035582835.1. Taxonomy (NCBI): domain Eukaryota; kingdom Metazoa; phylum Chordata; class Aves; order Procellariiformes; family Diomedeidae; genus Phoebastria; species Phoebastria nigripes. The sequence continues at coordinate 358,390 of JAYKAV010002906.1, read as the reverse complement.
TATAGCAAACAATCGGCTGTTGCATTAGATTTTCCTTTTTATGACAGCTGCTTAAGTTACAAAGTTGGACAGATAAAGCTGTAAGATAAGTGCTTAGAAGATAGAGGGAAAATATACATTGCATTGAAATAAAGAATCACTGGCAAATACTGCTTAATTAACACACACACTTACATATAAATAAATCCCTTAATTGGCTCTTGTTTAGGTAAAATTGAAAAGAAATCCTTATTTAAATTTGGAAGCTAAGGGGTTAAAGAAAAAGCAATATAAAATGGCAAATTAATACAGTTCTCTACTTTTTGGATCAGTCATAAAAAATTAGACTGTTTCTAAATAAATAGGGTTTTAAATTTCTTTAAAACAATAGTGATTGACTCCTTCAGCTTTCTCTTACATGCTTCTTAAAAGCAACTGTGTGCCCAAAATGGAAGATAAAGATTGCCAATAAATTATTCATGCTGTTCATGCCATATAATTTAATGCCCAATTGTTACTGTTTCTTAAATAAAAATAAACAGTAACTTTAGTGGTTTTCAAATACTAGAAACTTTATGCTTTGTGGAAACAATTGCCTACTAATTTGGGGCTCAAGATAGATGTGAACATTTCYGAATCTGTTTTGTTCATTATTTAAAAGGTCCGTAGTAAACAAACGAGAAATACACTTTAAAACAACTTTATTATTGTTAATGACAGCTACTTCAATTAGCTACAATTTCTTCTCTGTAGCAACATGCCTGTTCCACTTTTAACTCACTAAATCTTCTTGCCCTCCAAATGACACAAACAGTCCTTGAACTAGATTTGGTCTTTTATGTAATACACCTTTACTCTACTTATTTTTCCTCATAACAAAGCATCCACAGCAATTTCTTTCGTGTTTCTAGCTGCCAAAACACAAACTAATATTTCACAGTAAATCAGTGTTCTTAAAAGTGTTAGTCTTCCACTATCCACTTGAGATTATTCTAATTTGCCATAAAGTATTTTAACAGAACATTAAAATTCTTCCTGCCAAAACCCATGACTGTAGTGTCAGCAGGCACTAAGCTAAAAAGGTTCACTGTCACTCAGGATATGAGAAATAGGACATGCTCCAGCTCGCATTACAGTGAACAAACAAATTCTTATTGATTGTAATGAGTTGGCCAAGTCCCCTCACTGGGTTGAGATTAATACTCCCCATCTCACGAGAAGTTTATTGCTAAAATTTTGTATGTCTAAACAGGATTTTTCCTGTAATTGCTCAGTGCTGAGGCATTTGAATTAGCTCTTCATTTTATAATTTATAGTTTACTTCTGCAGATGTATTCAGAATTTTAAAAACAAGCATTAATCCTAAAAACTTTGCTTTGCTTTACATATACTAAACAGCAGTTCCTTACCTGATGACTAGCACACAGTTAGTCTTTGCAGGTCAATGGATTTGCCAATGTAAAGCAATCAAAAATCACTAGATTTTAATGAAAACCTTTACCCTATAGCAAAAAGTGTTGTGGTTCTGAAATAAAAAATAGTAAGAAGAGAGACTTGTACATACCAAGTGCTTAAGTACGGGGTATTCTTGTAAATAGCAAGTGAATAACTATTACCGAGCAGAAATACCGCATATCACTATAATTCCACATGGAACCCAATTTCCTGACAAATAAAGCTACTCCTATTTGTTAGAAACATTTCTATCAAATGTCCAGATTCAATGAGGTGCCTACACTTGGCTTCTGTTTAAGCACAGAAATCAATAAATGCAATAGACTGATCGTGTGTTTGAAGTTTATCATATAGTTAAGCACTTTAGTAAAACAGAACATAAGTTTAGAAACATCAATGAGATTTCTTTAGACCTTTGCAGGAAAACAATTCACCTATACAAGAATACAAGTTGACAGCAAGAGTTTCCACAGACAAATAAACAAGCAGACAATAATCTGAAGCACTAGTGTTGCTGATTTTCAGCCACATTGTCACAGTGGAGAAAAAAAAAACAAAAAACTATCCATGTTTTTTTGAGTATTAAAGGCTCCAACACTAGCAAAACCAACTAAAAGCTTAGCATTGTCATCTCTTTCTCTTCATTATATTCTCAAACAACCTAGAAACTCAAAAGGTATTAAACAGATTTTACAACTTTTCTTTAGTATCTTACATGAAAAAGGAAGACAAGGTATTCCTTAAGTGTCCAAGTAAGGAAAATATTAGGTCTTTCTTTATGTCTTAAAATATCAATCCATTAAAGAATTCAGTGTTTCATCGATGTAATTTCAAAATTCCAAATACACTGAATTTATTGAAATAAATAATAGAGTAATCCAGGCTGAATTAAGTGAGTAGGCAACTGCACATCATGCAAGACTACCAAAGATGTAAAAAAAAAAAAAAAAAATAAGGTGATTCACTTGTTTGGTAGCTTTCATATCCAAAAGCACACAAGGAAGAATGTGCTGATACAAAAGGTCCACAGAAAGAAAGGCTTTAATCGTCCACTGGAAAAATAACAATTTGTGTTAAAGGACAGAATAACCACCAATGAACATTAAAACAAATTTCACTGTACAAAGGTTTATGTGAAAGTCTATTAAAACAGACCCTGGGAAGAGAGAGAAAACATGAAGGTCATGGCACCAAAGGGTATTTTTATCTTCATAAAATGCCATGAGGATGTGACCTAGCAAACAAAACAGAATCCCAAGGCACTCTGGTAACAGAAGATAAAGTCCGAGAATTTCTGAAGAGATGAATTAAGCTCGAACAATCCAGGTCATTCATATTTTTAAACGTCTCATTTTCAAAAATACTCTATGAAAGTATTGAATGCTTCAAGCTCAGAAATGTAGTAAAGTTCCACCAATAAAAAGGAATCAACAGTCTAAAAACTGCCTCAGTTTAAGCACAGTGGAGTTGATGATATTTAGAAAAAGATCAACTATAACACATTTTGCTCGCAATTTGTATTTTGAAGGATCTTTCTGAATAATACAAGCAAAAACTGCCATGTAAAAATTTAAAATTTACAGGCAACCTCATCAAAATTTTCTTTTATCTTCATTTAAAAAAATAATGCCTGTTTGAAATACTTTGAATAATTACGACCACTGTCTGGGAAAAAAACCAAAAAAACAAAAAAAAACAAACCAAAAAAAAAACAACAACAAAAAAGTGAACAGAGTTTTACTTGTCAGTTGGAAGCTGGCTGATTGCCAGTGTCTGATGTTGCTTCACCCCCTCTGCAGCTCCCGGCAGTTAGCTAGTAGCCAGGATTCCCAGATTTGCACTAGCTTTAGTGTAGATATTAATGATGCAAGATAAAGCTAAACAGGTAGTCAAAATTAAACTTCTTTGTTTCAGGTTTGGTTTTGTGGTTCCCCCCCCCCCCCCCNCCCCAGCAAGCTTCTGAAGTGAATAAAAGCCACACAAATTCTTCAGAGAAAAAGAATGTCTTCATTCCTCAAAGTCAGATTTTATTGATGACAGAGCTGGGAAATGGTGCTGTGACTGTCCCATCCCTTCTCCTTTACCGCACAGGTAATTGGGTTTCTCGGAGTTAATTCTTCCTTGAATATGAGCATAACTTTTAAGGGAAGAAATGACCTTGACAAGCAGTTTGACTACTTCCAAAAGAGACTTGTTTCTCATACGAAATTGTCAAGGTTGAAATTCCAGCCTATGGAGTTGATTAAACCTGGATCTTTGTAAGGGGTGCAGGTGCCCAGGCACTGGCAGTGGGGAGCTGCAGGGCGGCCTCTGTGAGGAGAGTCTGGGGCTGCCCCGTGCCGGACACAGCCGGTTCCAGTCGGCTCCAACCCACCCACCGCAGGGCACGGCTGAGCCCCACAGTTGAGCTGGTGGAGCCTCTGGAGAAACGTATTTAAGAAAGGGCAAAACTTGGCAACAGCAGTGAGGAGCGAGATAAAAAAAGCATGAGAAACAGCCCTGCAGACACCAAGGTCAGAAAAGAAGGAAGGGGAGGATGTGCTCCAGGAGCAGAGATTCCCCTGCAGCCTGTGGAGGAGACCACGGTGGAGCAGGTATTTCCCTGAAGGCCACGGAGGAGACCATGTGGTAGAGCAGGTATTTCCCTGCAGCCTGTGGAGAGGACCACGCCAGAGCAGATATCCACATTGCAGCCTGTGGAGGACCCCCACACTGGAGCAAGTGGGTGTTTCCTGAAGGAACTGCAGCCTGTGGAGAGCTCACGCAGGAGCAGGTTTATCCTGAAGGACTGCAGCCCATGGGAAGGACCCATGCTGAAGCAAGGGAGAAGTGCAAGGAAGAAGGAGCAGCAGAGTGGAGCTGTTATGGACTGATCACAACCCCCATTCCCCATCCCCCTGTGCCACTCAGGGTTGCGGGGAGGAGGTAGAGGAKTTGGGAATGAAGGACTGAAGGTGAGCCTGGCAAAAAGGGTGGGAGAAAAGGTGTTTTTACTTTTGTCTTTGTTTCTGAGCACCCTACTCTATTTTTAATTGGCAATAAATTAAATTAATTTTCCCTAATTTGAGTTGATTTTCGCTGTGACAGTAGTTGCTAAGTGATCTCCTTGTCCTTATCCCAACCCACGAGCTTTCCATATTATTTTCTGCCCCTGCCCTGTTGAGGAGGGGCAGTGAGAGAGCAGCTGGGTGGRTGCCCAGAGCTGGCCAAGGTCAGCCCACCACTACCTTTTAAACAGAGACCCTTTTAACAAATTATTGCAATTAAATTGTGCTATTGTATGTTTCTGTACATCTATGACATCTACTTATAGATTATTGCCAAACATATCTATATGTCATAATAACAATAAATAGACGAACTTAGTATCTCCAACAACAACATGCGAAAAAAAAAAAATCCTGTTACAGCTCTTGACTGGGAGAATCTAAGAGACTAGTCATAATACTTAACTATATGAAGAGCAAATATCAATCACACATTATTTCTTAGAACTGTCCCATTTATTGCATAATACTTACCCATTTTAAAAGCTGCATTTTACTTTACGCTGCTGTAAAATATCATACCGTTTCCCAGAAAAAGAAATGGCTGTTTCTCTCCTCTCAGTGTGGGTACTGGGAACATTGTTCTTGTAACTTTATCCCTTTAGGTAGAATCCTTTCATGCTTTAGATATCACATCAAATATTACCCACTCAAAGGACCAAAATAAAATAAAAAAAAATATACATACATACTCTATTTATTTCATGAACAGTTAAAAGAGTTTTAAGTCAAGACCAAAAAGAAGAAGGGCCTTTGAGTGGAGCTCCCATGTAACAACTCAACTTCCCAAACATCAGTTACACCCAGATAGATTTTATTTGGTCTGAGCAACCTCAGCATTGCCATAGGACACTGCCTTTCAGTCTTCTGTTCCACATTCATCCTCAGTCAACAAGATCATTATCCACAATACAAGATCTCACTGTTGTCCGTTAGACATCTTCGCTTGCAGTACACTGCTTAGGTAGCTTACGCTTAATGCCAGGTACTTGAAGCGAAGCCAAAAAAAGCCCAATGTGCATAGCTCACAAAACTAAGACAAGATCACATTTGTGTGTGTAACCTTCCAAATGAATGGGAGAAATCAGCTATTTCTCTTTTAGAGCACTATTACATTACTGCACAATGGTGCTAATGTTGTATGGTTAAATATGGAGTTAATTAGAAGAGTCTATATTGACAAAAGATCTATTTCTTAACCGGGGGTAGGGGGTGGACCAAAGAAGTTGCCTAAGAAGGCAAAGCATCACAGGAGACAGCATACTTGATTTTATTAAGCAGAACTATGCTTTCTATCCATAAAACAGCTCATGCACAAATTGACGACATTGTCTTTTGTTATTTCATGTGTCAGATAGGTCGTGTCACAGAATGGTCTAAAGCATACATCAGAACTATATATAGTGACACATCCTCAGCCAAATCAAGTTATGGATGAAGAGTAAAAGTATTATTGTATGAAGTCAATTTTCTGACACTGGAAACAAGAGTAAGATTGTGAAAACATCTGTAAAGACACTGGGTCGACAAAACAATCAGACATGTGACAAAATACCCATTGAGATCAGTAACAGCACATCCACTGAGTTGACCGGACCCACACAAGTTACAGATATGTCTGATATTACTGTGGAAAACCTGTAGGTTAAACTGTCTTTCAAAACACTCTTTGATGACAGAATAAGCCAAACCAGCTCCTTAGGCATTGGAGTGGTGTTGTGCTCAGGGGTTAGTAGAAAGGAATTTTTGTAGGAAATAAGTTCAGTGAATTGAAGTAGTTTATTCTTCCAATTAATGATCAAGCAGAATAGAAAGAAAATGTTGAAATGATTCTAACATATTTAAAATACAAAATACCTTTCAAGAACATAGGAAACAGTCTACTTGATGCATCTTGCAAGAGCAAGGTTTTAAACCTTGCAAGAGAAGCTCTCTGGCTTCTTCCAGTGTTGTTAAATTTGTGATCTCAAATTATTCTCTATGAATACAACAGCTTCCTAACACAATTATTTTATACATAATTAAGGCATTGAACTAAAACCCCACATATTTTATTTAGAACAAAATTGCTTTGAATTTGCAGTATCTTCCACACCAAAGCTGCTGAAATTCCACCTAAGTGTATACTCGTCACTAACCTTTGCAGTACTGTGAGATTTCTGTCTCCTTACAGTTTTATCACCATTTTAAAACAATCCACAAATGCACCAAAACACTCCCCTCCAGCAAGAGGGAACTTGTACTCAGGCACACGTCATAAGAAGGTCAGACGTTTTTCCAGTACCACTCCAGCCCAATGATCAGCTAACCAGAAGTTCAAGCAGGAAGAAATGAGGAATATAGATGAGAGTTTGAAGCAGAGAATATGGATCCCTTCATTTCACCAATCTCAGTAGAAGTTTTGTAAGTATTTTATAATTTGACTCTTCTGTCTACTGAGTACAACCTCTTCCCATTAGTCATTTGAAATCAACTAGTTAACACACAGATACAGAGGACCTTGACACCAACCTACTGGTACAGGGATAAATCATGCATAGCTGTGATTTAAATACAAACAGAAAAGTTACTTTTGGCAGGAGCATACCTCATTCATTTGTTCTAGTATGAAAGCAGTTACCCAGATAGAACAATTTGGAATAAACTCAGAGGGGGTAGTTAGGCAAAAACTTAAAGAAGTCCAGTTGTCCTTGCCCTCCCAAAACCTCTTTTTTTGAATTTGCAGAAAAAGGATTGATTCACTCATGAACTCAAACATTGGTAAACATAACTGGATGGCATTTATTGCAAATCTCCTGTCATCTTTATTAATGGAGTATTAATCTAATGATGATGTAGGCAAGTATAGCAAATTGCAGAGTAGGACGAAAAAGTGTATCTTAATACATTAAAATATCAATGTTAGAATGAATGTTGATAGAGACAAATGAGCATATCTATTTTGCTCTAAATATAAAACAGAATCTTTCTCTTTCAAAAAAGCAGCCATCAACAAAGAGTCAGAAACACAGATATTAAGTGCTATACAGAGGTGGAGCTCCAGAAGAATTTTACAGTGCTCTAATGAGATTTTTTTCACTCAGTACAAACTCAACACTTTTGCCACAGCTTTCTGCTTACAGAATGGTATTCTGTCCTGCCAGCTGTTCCATTTTATTCATTTTGGAAAAATAAGGTCCACTTTAACACATCAATGCATAGTCTTCATTTTGCATGTTTCCTGTTTTGAAAATGTTATGGTTTAGGTAAACAACCAGTTGTAAACACAAAGGCAGATCATTCAAGAGACCAGTTTTTGTTGAGAGGCCCAGGGATATTGTTGAGGGTCAACCACACACAGTTAACAGTTAGGCATACATTTTTCCAAAAGATGTAAAGTAATGGATTTTTTTTTTTAACATAGCTGAAATACCTGAGCTTTAAACCTCTCTTAAGAGCTAACTTAGCACAGAGTAATCCCTAAACATCTGTAAAGGTGCTGTAGTCAGCTTTTAGACACTTCTTTAAATTATCTTTATTTTTTCTCACCATTTATCCCTCACTTTATCTTTCACTGTCCAACCAAGAATCAGCCATTAGTGGTAAAGAATCTACACTGATTCTAGCTACCAGACTGCTTATAATAGCTTCCCAACTGGCACCTCATGGAGGGCCATATGCCATTTCAACTGAAGAAGATGGCAACATGCCCACTGACATTATTAGAACTAAAATTAATTTTAGATGTCCAAAACTCAGAAAATCTATTGCTCCAATTGACTGACTGACTTTTTCTTCTTAAAATCTGCCATGTCTTCCTTCAAGCTTCTTAGAGCTAATTAGAAGGTTCCAACTCCTGTGCAGCTGCTAGGTTATTTTTGAGCTGGTGAAGGAGGAATAGCTAGATCTGCACTTATGAAGGAAAAGAGTCTCATCTCAGAGGTGGATGCAGACTCTAAGAAGCATATTCTGGCCCTCCAAGTCTGCATCTAAGGAACTGTTTTGACCTACTGGAGTGAGCATTAATATTAATTGATACACTGTGATTTGATTTTGATTTTCCCTGTCATATTACATTCGCCACTTACCCCGCCTTGAAATAAATGGCATAGATAATGACATGTTATCACATTACTGCCAATATCACACAGTTAGCACCCCGGTTTGAACCTGGTCAGGTGAAACTACTTCACATTGGAGAGAGGCCAAATTTTAACCTCAGTCTGTTCTTTCAAAATTACATTACTTGCAACTGGAGATTGACTGGAAAGATATTCTCACTGTCAGCCATCCAGGACTAATTTTTCTTGTGCTTCTGTATTAGGCACATAAGCAAGTTTCAAGAGCTGGCCTAAGAATGCAAGTCCTACCCATGACGGGTATACTGTAATGGAGCTTCCTGAGACTCTAAGTTTTAGCAAATTCTGATAATTTATCTGCCTCAAAACATAATGGGACAAGAACAAGTCAAGCCAACTGGGTTGTAGTGCAACCCAGTAGCTGTGCAATGTTCTGTGTCAGAAAACCTCATGAGCCTCCATCACAGGGGTATAAAGGAGGCAGAGCTTTTACATTACATGGTCACACACAGTCTTCTTCCCCCACTGAATCTCTGGTGCTCTTTAGTATTTGTATAGAGGATGTGACAGTTGTTTGAAACCCTTTCACTTCATTGCTGTACAAAACATAAAACTGATGACAAAAAAATTCATTAATGTTGTGAGGTTTCTAACAATACAACAAAGCACCCACAGGGAAATTCCTAACACTGTCCTCAAAACAGTTTCTGAGCCGCACATTTAGAACAGCGAAAGTAAAGCAAGAATATCAAGCTGCTTCTCACCCACCTGACACAGTACTTTTCAGACATTAAATGAAGTTCTGGTACACAGTGCCATAGCTTCAAGTAAAGAAAAACAGAAATATTTGCAAATAATGCAAATATTCATTTGCTAAGTCACAGAGAGTACATATTTAAACACTAAAAGTTTATATTTATAGAATTTACTTTAGTTAATAATGTTATGTTTAAAAGTTTTCTATGTGAAACACTTCTTGTATAACACTCTAGTACTGAAGTATTTTAACTCCTAACTTACAAGGCACACAAATGTATTCATGGTGAGGTTAAAACCATTAACAGGATCAAAAGAGTTAAAGGGACTGAAAAGAAAGTTGAGTTTTGGTAGCTGTAGCTGTGCTAGCCCCAAATTCTTCCTTCTTCCCTATCACAAGTATACAAAAGTATCACCAGGCTGAAAGATTAATATGGTACCAAGATTCCAATCAAGATCATTTGTTGGTTGGAAACAAAAGTGCTCCAAAAGCATCTTCTCACTGACAGGAAGAGGTTTTTCTTAATAACTTTATAGCTCTCAGAATATAAATCTAAAATCTCAGCTTTGGATTCTGGCGATGTGTAGGTGGCTCTGTGTGTGGGTGGCTGCCAACTGAAGTCATAATGTGTATTGTTGCATTATTAGAAAGCTGCCATTAAGCAGATCTGCGTACTATCATACTTGCTGGAGCCAAAGTATAAAATTATATGCTCTCTGACTCCTAAACTGGGATGCCTGTGTCAAGAAGAGATTACTAAAGCATCATAGGCTTAAGTAAATGGCATTCAGAAAGCTTCATTTTTTCCAAACAGGAGGGCTATCTACATACTGTGTCAGAAATAAGAATAGTTTAAATGGTACCTCCTCCTCCTCCTAATTACTCTGAAGGAGATTGCTTTGAAAAGCTCTTTGTACACTTACAGAAGCAGCAAAATATTTTAACAGGCATTTGTAAGTCAGTTGTTGTCCTTTTTAAAGTCTGAGCAGTGATTTATAAGGTCTGCTTTTCGATAGAAGCTTTATGCTGAATGTACAGCCTTCCTCACTTGCTCGTTGTTGAAGTGAACAACAGGCTACTAAACAGCATCATGACCTGACAAATACAGCCATGGGGAGGTTTACAGCAGTGTAAAGCCAAGTTTCCTCAGAGTGAACAGGTTTGACTGCAACACCTGTAACTACAAGACTGGACACTTATGCCCTGGAGGATGACAATGCACCATTGACACCATCCTTCCCAAATTCCAGCCAACAAAGCTTGCAGGACATTTGGATCTGCTACTTCCTATTGCTAGCAATATCTGAACCGTAGTAATCAGCTCCAAGTTTCAGGTGGAGCAAGAGACGTCCTTTTATCATATTATTTTGCCTTCTGTTACGATTCTGCAACTATTGCTTGAATTCAAGCTGTCCCAGCAGAATTATTTCACTTCTATTATTAAGAGGTTTCTATTATATTCATGTTTCAGGTAACAGCACTTATAACCAAAGTATTGTTGTATTAATGGGGGCAGTGATATTTTAAATGAATAATCAGCAGCTCTTAAAAMAAGGCTGTTAAAGTGTCTATGAATACACAAATGTGGGTAATGTGCTGTTGGTTCTTTCCTAACCACTAGCATCTGAAGCTGCCTTTTCTTTCCAATCCTGCCTTTTTACCGTCTGCCAACAGCAATTCTGGTAATAGCATTGCCAGGTATAGGAGCAAGAGACTTCAGTCCAAATGAGGTGGTAAGTATTACTGAAAAAGCACATAAGCCTATGCAACAATTGTTCATTAGGTGAAGCTGTTTCAGATACCACAGCCTACTACTAAACCCTTGTGACTTGAGAATCCATCCAGTTACACAGGTTATTTATTTGAATTAGTGACCTCCAAAGGCAAACTTGCATGTTTCTAACAAGGACTGAGTAGATGACAATCTATTATTTTTAAATACACTAAGAAAAGTTGCAATCGCAGTGCTAAGCGGTTGCACTCTTTCCATTTTACTAGCTTTCAAAGAACTTAACCCTGATTTTCAAAGTGAACAAAAAGGAAATATCTTCAAAGAGCAGAAGCATTAACCTCATTCTGACTAAATTACAGCTGTATAATTAAATCCTTAAGTCTACTTAAGTCCACTTGTTGAAATAGAGGCCCAGTTGTTTAAATAGTTGCATTCTTTCTCATTATATGTCCCAAAAAGCTGTGAGTTCTGCTGCTGTGACTAAACAGTCGTTTGTTCCATCCAAAAGATGACTGTATTTCACAGAGCAATTTCTGTATGCGTAAGTCACACTGGAAGTGAAGATATTCAAAAACGTGAAAGGTTAATTGTTATTACTAGACTGGTCTTCAATAGGTAATAAATGCAGCTCCAATGTAAGAGACATCCATTGAGTTGGAATCAGGAATAGTTAAAGCCATGATGAAAAAAGGTACGTGCAGAGRAAGCCCGGTGCAGGTTTATCTGCAATGTACTGCATACTGGGACTGCCAGTGTTGCCTGGCAACTGGCAGGAGGGGCGGCAGGCACCAAAAAAAGGCCTAAATCTATAGTTGCTGTGGCACGATCTTTCCGACGAACTGCTGTTTCAGCTACTGTAGGCCATAAATACACTCTTTTGGCTTACTTTCCACTTTTATAACAAAAACTAAGCAACAGAATTAGAGCAAGCATACAGGATTACATTTTAAATATAGTTAAATGAGATTCTGATTCTCTAGGTTAAAAATGTCGTATTTTCCCACTTCTCATAGCAACAAAATCTAGAGTTTAATTTCCTCATGAAAATTCATGAAGAAATAATTAAAAGCTCATTGGATCAGGAGACATTGTTGGAAAAATCCTTTCACTAGTATATTTCAGACAGATGTAATTTTAAACCATGCAAGTCTGAAGATTAAAAACTTCAGGCTTGCACAGTATTGCGGATTCAGGCTCCCCCTGATGTCACCACACTACTCAGTGCAGATCAATCTCAAATACTGACCGAAGAACCCAAAACAACTTACTTCCCAGGAGCACCTTTTAGAAATCACTTAGGAGTTATGCATAGCCAGAAGCAGGCTACAAAGGCTACACTGTGCTCTCATTATATTTAAATGGTGAAGTGGTGCAAATAATTTTAAATATTTATTTGGTTTTATATCTGGGACCCATTATGAATGCCCTTTGGGGATTATGAATGTTCCCCTTCTCACTGAAGTCTTCRCTTGACATCTGAACAATTATAAAAGGCCTAAAAGCTGACTCCAAGTTCACGTCCTTCTTGAAAGGCATGAAAGACGTACTCTTTCCACCAGGCTATAACCAAGCTAATGCAATAACACAGGCCTGTCCGATCACTCTACACATAAGAGCTCCCATAAAACCTCAGACTGTAAAGTCGCTTTTGCAGAAGTGCAGACTGAATGCACGTGCTGTGCTGGAAAGCTTACAACAGCTCAGAAGCTCATGAAGATGAATGCCAGTTAATTTAGCTCACTTGCTTCTCATGCTTGGAGTTTACAGTAGCACATGGAATAAATTGTAAGTAATTGAAAGCTACSATGATAAATAGATGAAGAAAATTAATTGTTAAGAAGCAATTGAATCTCCTACTGCCCACTGTTCTTCAGATCTCAAGTTACCCCGTCAAGAGAGATTTCCAAAAGTAACTTTCTTCTGACCCTAATTATTTTCCAAAATTAATTCTCTCTCTGAACTCCACCCAGAAGGAAAGGATTCTCAGGCTGTAGTTTAAAATGAATGGCACCAGTGCCACTTAACATCTTCAGGTTATTAGTCTGAATCATGTCCCTAGTTCAAGATATTATTCCCTATTACTACTGTGTTCCCAAATTATCTCATTAAATGTCATGTCAGACACTAATTTAAATTAAATACTGCATAGCATATATTGAGGCCAGGACTTGCTGATTGCTTTGATAAATTGAGAATTTTATTTTAATCCTTTGTTCATCTAAAATAAAAATCTCTCAGTGTTACCACCAGTGATATAGAAATGTATTAACTAGGGTTTGTTTAATATGTGACACTAATTTTTAAGAAGCTTAGTCAATGTTTTTTAATATTTCAGCATTCTAAATTTCAGTACTTAGCATCTGAGTAATACTTTACATCTTCTAGATGTCCAGCTACCTTGTACTACATTTTTGAAAGCCTTAATTCATTTTAATGCCTAAATTAGGTTTTGGGGTTTTGAAAGCTTAGACCTTGTCAAATTCCAACATTTTTTGCAGAGAAAGGACTATATGCCTAACACCAGAATGATCTTTTACTCAAATTTTGACTTTCTGCTTCATAACAGGGAAATGCTGGGTCATCCTATTAAAACACTTTAATTAGTTGTTTAACATACACAAATAATATGCTGCTCTCTCTAATCTCATTTTGGGAATAACTGAAGCATTTTAAATAGAAATAATAATGTACTCTGAAACAGACACACCTAGAAAGTCTATGTAACTTGACAGTTTACAGGGTGTTTGTTAATTTGGTCCAGTGGTTTCTATTTATTCTATTCTATGCCAGTGTATTTGATAATTGTATTTAGAAGGTGAGGTTAGCTCAGGAAAATTCAGTTTAGAAAATGGAAGTATATATTACTATTACTGCTACTATTCAGGGAAAAAATAGTTACATTCTTACTTTAGCTTACTTATTTCAATATTTTTTAAAAAAACAGAATCACTAGAATTTTTAACTGTACAATATTTATACAAAGCATAAATGAAATTTCAGATTAGGATGTAAAAGTTACTTTTGTCCTAATGGGATGTACCATGGAAGTGATATGCCCAGTCAATAAAAGTAACATCATAAAGTTTGTATAATATACTTGAATTTACATTTGCAGAGTATATTTGAGTATGAGGAAGTCCTCCTAAAATAGCCCTCCGAACAGCTCAAGGAAAAGTTAACAAAGATGTTTATTGAATTACTTTACATGTTTATTAAATAATTTTGACGTGTTGAATGGATGGTTAAGGARCAAAGAAGGTGGATATTTTAATAGGTCATTAGACAGCTTTTCTAATCAAGGTGTGAGTGAGCATTAGTGTCACCTCAGAGTATTATAAATACAGTGCACAAATACTGCCAAACAAATGGCCACTTTTGAATTGATATGGATTTTGTTCTCAAATCAAGAAACTAAAATGTCGGAACTCAGGACAAACGTGCTTTTATTGCTTTTCTTTGTAATACACAGCTTGTTTTCTTCACCTCTCACAGCAATATAAGGGCTTCACAAAGAACAACTAGCAGACAACAAACACAAAGAATGATGATTCAAGGTACTATACTTGATACCATTCCTTATTTTATGTGTAATTGGATCTACTACTTACAAGGACCTAGTAATCAAGCAATTAGAGATAATGTGTGTTTGACAGAAAACATTCCCCCATTTCTGAGCCAAGGCATATGTGAAGAGAAAAGGAATTACAATATCTCTAGCCCTGGCATTCTGATTCTGTCTGCATTCACAATCACAAATCATTATTTTCCATGTAACTGTTCAAAACTAATTGTATCTTCCACAATAAATTGAAGGCTTAATATATAAATCTAAGCTACAGCATTTACATTTCTCACACACAAAACTATGAAGGATCTGTTAGATTTGGGGTAAAGAATTGTCAAGGTTTCATATAGTTTCCTACTTTGTATTATATTTTTCAAATTTATATTTAAAAACACTTATCTGCCTTTTCTGCTTCTATTTCTCTGCCTCTCCTTCTCTGTTTTCCATATATTGATTTTTTTCTGAGCTTCACAGTGAGCTAAAGTTAAAAAGAACACTGGTCATTTTGCAGCTAACAGGTGCTTATAAGAAGTCATGGAGAGTTCAAGAGTAAAATGTATTATACACGTGTATATTTTAATCCTACTTTTCCAAGCAAAGATCTGCTATTGCAGTGGTCCTTATAATTGATAGGGTAATAGAACTGTAGGGAGAAAGGCACCAAAGCACTTCAATATTACTGCACACATGTAATTACGTGAACTTTACAAAGAAATGTAACAGAAAAAGAAGGTCTATTCCACTACCTTTGTTTTTAACAGAACCTGTAACAGAAACAGTCTAAGACTATCAATGCCAGAAAAGGCTCCTGAGAACTATTTAGTATTTGCTGAGCAAGTTAGAAGAACAACAACTTGTGACATTTTCAGTGCTGTACCAATGGCAGTATGCTGCAAAGTTCTGCATGTCTCTTAGGAGATGCAGAACTAAATGCTCTGAACTTCTATGTCAACCTGTACACCTGAGGGCACTCGTTATGTACCAGGAAGTGTTGAGCATCTCTTAAGAACAGAACCAAAGATTTCACTCAATCATTCAATTGCAGCAATGTTACTAGAGTTAAGTACTAGAGTCTAAGTAGTAGGCAGATGAAAATTATATTACTTAAACTCTTGTGCTGCTTAGAAAACTCAGCTTAAATTTATGATCAGAACCAGGGGTTCCTAATCATAATTTAGCATTCAAAAAAAAATCAAAAAAAGACAGCCCCAAAGAGTGAGAAATTAAATAATTCCTGGGATGTGTAATACAGTGTAACAGGATGTGCACAAAAGTCCCCAGCTAGCCTTGAACAAGCTAGAAATGGAACTGGAAGCAATACAGATGTGTTGGTATTGTAGCTAAATTCATTACCTCTACTAAGAGGCTCTGGTAAAATACCAGGCTTCCTAGCCCACAGGACCAGGGCTTCTCAAAGACCCAGAGTGGGTTCCCCTTTGGTGTCTCTGTATGACACTGCATTTCAGCAGATCGCTGTGTCAGCTTGTTTATACTAGGCTTGGAGGCTCCACATAGGATAAGTATGGCCTCTGTTATTTACATTATTCAGAGACAGAGTGACATACCTAAAACTGTAGATGAAATATAAGTATCCTCATAAACAGAAGAACATCCTATTTTTGTCAGCTATGCAGTATCTGGGTACTTTTTTTTTTTTTGCTTTTTTATTTGCTGCGTATATATTTAAGGGTCAGAGACTTGAAATCCCTTTACAATTTAGACTGTATCAGCTTTTTTAAGAACACAACCTAATATGACTTATCACTGAAATGCAGATTTATACACAACTGCAATTGGATGGCTGCTTTTCTCAATCAGTTGTCAATTAAAGAAGGAAAAAAGAAAGATGTCAACTGCAAAACCCAATCTCATGAGCTTTCTCTACTCTAATTTATTGGGCTTCTCCATTTTTCATGGAGTTGTCAGACATAAACTAGTCTATGCTTGATGACAAATGGAAATTTATAATATGGAAATTCAATTAACCATGCACATATGTCCTGGTTTCAGCTGGGATAGAGTTAATTTTCTTCCTAGTAGCTGGTATAGTGCTATGTTTTGGATTTAATATGAGAAGAATGTTGATAACACACTGATGGTTTAGTTGTTGCTAAGTAGTGTTTACACTAGTCAAGGACTTTTCAGCTTCCCATGCTCTGCCAGGTGCACAAGAAGCTGGGAGGAGGCACAGCCAAGACAGCTGATCCAAACTGGCCAATGGGATATTCCATACCATATGACGTCATGCTCAGTATATAAGCTGGGGGGAGTTGGCCAGGGGGCAGCGATCACTGCTCGGGGACTAGCTGGGCATTGGTCAGCAGGTGGTGAGTGGTTGCATCACTTGTTTTTCCTGGTTTTTTTCCCTCTCTCTCTCTCTCTCGTTGTTTGCCTTTTCATTACAAACTACTACTACTGCTACTACTACTAYTATTATTATTATTATTCTATTTATTATTATTCTATAGTTTTTCTATTATATATAATATATATAATATGGGGTTTTTTTCAATTATTAAACTGTTCTTATCTCAACTCACAATTTTTCTCACATTTGCTCTTCAGATTCTCTCCCCCATCCCACCGGGGGGGGAGGGTGAGCAAGCAGCTGTGTGGTGCTTAGTTGCCAACTGGGCTTAAACCACGACAACATAAAATAAAAAATGTATTTTAAAAGATTCTGGCTTAAACCCACAAATAGCTAAAGATGTGTTTTGATGAGTAACTTCAATTTTGATCACAGTGTTTGATAAATCTGAATGTCAATTATTGAAGAAGAGATTATTGCATTATTGATACAAGCAGCTATACTTTATAAATATTACTTTCTCCTAAGTAGGGTATAACTGCATATAGGGTCTCTGCTACAAGTAAAATGAACACTGCAAACCTCCTTGCTGGTGAAATTTTAGCTGTGATCAATGTATGATTCTTTTAATTGTAAAAAATTCTTGCTATACTTTTGCCAAAACATAAAGAGGTGCTCCAACTACATCACAAATAATAAATTGAAATATGTTTTTTTTTAAAAAGGAGGCTGATGACCTTGCAACTGTTCCAATACACACTATAGTGAAACTTGAATCTTGCACAATATCGTATGATACACGCAATATACTCAGCTAATCATCACCTACCTGAAATTCTTTCCTATTTAATCTGAATACTTGTACAGGGTAGGCTTTCTCAGTATCTCTGTCATACATCCTGGTCTGTTTTCCTTCAAATTCACTACCTATTCTGCCAATGAAACAGTCCCCCAGCATTATCTTCTGCCTTCTCCTGCATATTTTCTATACTGCCATTTCCCACAGAACATAATTTCTTCTGCTGCTTGCCATGAACAGACTATCCCTACTTGGTTTGGAGGTCTGTCTCATACATCTGGATACTCCTTAGTTATTTCAAATATTAGCTTAGCACAATTACTCTTTTCTTATTTAAGCAAGTTACAAAGGATGAATCTTGAAAGAAAAGTTTTAGTCACATTGAAACAGTCTATACCTGAAAATTCCTTAAGAAATAAATTTACTGTATAAGTTACTTGAAGTTAGCACTTACATAATGATTTAGCAGTCTGCAAATATTAAATAATGTGTATTTGCATCTATATGAGTAGGCAGAAAAGAGTTTTTTCTCTCCCTTCGAGTCTGAGAAATTAATTATAAGATGACCATTCAGATGGGTGAGATGCAGAACTCGGACACTCCTGGTATGCATTGACCTCACAGACTATCACCTCTTTACATGGACAAAAGCAAGCTATTTAACACGGGCATAACTAAAGTATATTTTGTGTGCATATGAATTCCTTCTGCTTCTGAAAGGAATATTTACGACTATGCTCCAGGAAATTGTTCTTCTGTAATTTCTGAATGTAAAATTACTTTAGCAAATTTACATTTTGTTAATTGATAACATATGTTGTAATTTTATCTTCATAACTATTAAACAGCTTGACAAAAAGCACTTTGCTTCTGCAACCACAGCATCCCAGCAACTGTTTTCACATATCTTGAAAACTCCTCTATTGTCTCTGAAAATTTATTTTGCATCAGTCCTGTTACCTGCTACAGGCTGTTTACCTTTGATTTTCGTTTCCTTTGGCACCACCTCTAGAACAACAAAGGAGTCCATTTCAGGACTGTGAAAGGGTTTTAATGTTAGCATGCTGGGAATGAGTCACATATTTTATATTGATATTAATATGCAGTAAATTCCTTACGTGCTGTGAGTATTGTTGCCACTGGCACCACATGCACAACATGTTACCTCTGAACTGCCATGTTCATTCATGATGGCAAGTACTTTAGCTCAGTCTGGGCTAAGAAGATGACTGAATACATTCTGTTGGCATATAGGGCTGCATAAAGCAGTGAAATTTTGATATTATATAGAAGTATTTATTTCTAAGCCTTTTAACACTACACTCATAAAAGCAAGGAAATTGTCAAGTCTTATACACAGTTGTCCTGAGGTAGAAAATTTTTGCAGTAATTTCAAGAAGTATTAGACATGCTCATTCAAAAAGACGCTCCTGGTCCCCAAAATTGTAGTCTATGTCATCCCACGGTAAAGTTCTCATTGACTGAAGAGACACCAGCATGGCTTGACATCCATGTTCATTTGTATGGTACAAAATCTCTGAGATGTTTGGGAAACAAATGCATGTCATGGCAACAGCAGTACTTCAGCAATTTCATGCCAACGAAAGATGCAAAGCATCCTGATGCTGTGGAAGAGTGGAAAAGCTTGTAATACTGTGGCAAAGTACTTCACCCCACCAACATACATTCTTCAGCCCATGGTGCCAGTGACATGTACAATAGATAACAAAATAGGGGACCACTCTTGTAGCCAGGAAGCACTGCAAGTGCTTGCCAGTTCTTACATTTGGCAAACCAGATCAATGTGGAAGCATAAAGTGTGAGAAAAGTAACATACTGGTGAATGAGATAAGAAAGGCTCCACTATACTCAATACTTCACCTATATACCTAGGCAGGCTAGTTCTGACTTGCAATAATAGAGTTTAGATCAATATACTTTTACAGATAGGGAAGAGAGTTTAAATCTTTTACAGCTTGATGTTTTCATCATATCAGACAGATAACAGTCTCTTTTTTAGACGGCCTAGAGCTAGAAAAGTGAGATTCCTGCTCTTCCACTATGGCTTGTTCACTTTGTTATACAAGGATGCTTATTCACAACTGTTGTCCACGCTAGACTCAACCATGATGCATGCTGATACTCTGTCACTCATCCCTATTTGCTGGGGAGTCTCCATACTTACAAAAAAAGAACTGATATTTTTCTGACTTATTTTGCTAAATACTACGCTCTCATATAAAGAAAGTGACATCATTTGGCACTTATAATACTCTAGTTTGTGTCTATGTTGAAGACAGTACATTATGTTTGTTGTGAAGTGGGAACTGCATCACAGGCCTATCCAAGAAGTTATCTTACTCCTATAAAAAAAAATACATTGCACAACTTCGTATTTACTATGGTGCATTCCCAAGGATCATCTATTCCTAAAAAATTTCCTGTTTTTGAAGGCATCTGACCCATCAGAGAAACATGACAGATAATCCTGCATCTAATATATTTAAGTAAGTGTGAAAATAAAGTTCAAAAGACATCATGACTGGAATAGAAAAATCTGAAAAATTAGGTAACTACATCGTGGTGCATCTGGCCAAGCATGCAACAAATAAAAAGCCTCAAATCAATGCAGTAATTTCTGAAACACCATAAATGGGATACAGCACAAGTGACAAGCAAGAGAGCATAACTGAAAGTTTATGAAACATGATGATTATCAAAGATTGCTGTATGTGCACAAGCTGCCTAACTCCCAGGCTTTCTGCAGCTATCCTTGCTCAAGGAATTTTTAAGGAAGAATGTAAGAAGGAAGTGTAATAGTGGTGGTTTTCAGTTTAATAGGTAGCACTTTCCATGCAGAAAACAGATTGCCAATTCCTTTTTATATAAAGGATTTTTACCCTGTCTTTCATAAAGGAACAAGAAAGTAACAGAGTTTAATGATGCCATTTTATCACAGCTGAGAACCTTAGCTATTCTAGAGTGGGCACATGTTAAAACGAACTATGTGTATCCTACAAGAATTTCCAAGTAATACGGGTTTTGAACAGAACCCATAATAGCCCCAGAAATTTTGTTAAAGACATTTAGTTTCCACATTCTAACATGGAAAGCTCAGATAAAGGATGGTTTATTATACGGCAAAAAAACTGCAACTCATTGTAAGCGCAAGTATGACAAGAAAGCATGCTGTCCTGGGTTTCTGCCAGATGCCTGCATTCTGTTCCAAAATCTAAGTGACTGCAGAAATTAATGAAATGATAAAATTCAGAGAAGGAGAAAAGTAAATGGGTCAGATTTACAGAAGGAAAGCCAGAGGAGGCTGATGATCTATGTCTATTGCCTTGCCATGGATCAACCAAACGCGATCGAGAGCAGTCACCGGGCAACTGATTTACAGAAGCTGTATGTGCACAGGAAAAGAGTCCAAAGCAAGCAGAGAAGAAAAAGAGGATGATTAATCATTTATTAAGCACACAATCAAAACTTCAACGACACAAAGGACCTGTAGGCAAACACTGTGATTAGAAAAAAATAAGCATAAGAGAGAAAATCTTGGCTTTGCTATATGATAGGAGGCTCTCTATTCAGTAATGTAAACACAAGCTTTCAGAGCCATTTGAGTTGTACTACCATATTCAAATCACCTAGCAGATATGACAGAGAAAGAAAAGGAAACCTGCACCTTTCTTGAACAGAATATGGAGGCCAGGTGGAATACCCTAGGGTATTTCAAATATCACTAGATGCCTATGTTTTTAAAACTGAATCAGAGCTGGAATGTCTCCATTGGCTTCAGTGAAGCCAGGATTCATGCCAGCAATGACGAGAATCTAAGGGCCAGCAGACCAAGCAGAATAGGCTAGGCTTTACTTAAGAATCACAGTGACCAAAAATTAATAACCTAAGAGGATCAATTGAATTTGTTATCTCCACCATCCCTCTTCCCCTAACTATGGAAAAAACATTGGTGCTCCCATGGTTAAGAATACTGAACCAGAAACTAAAGCCAGACAGTGAGAAACACTAGAAGATCTGCTATCTACTCAGCACTTCAGTTGTTCAGCTCCCTCAGAGGACAGATAACTAATGCAGAAATGATAGCCCTTTTTTAAATGTAAGAAAGAATGAAGGGAAAATGATGTTATCATCTGCCATTTGCATAGTTCTTACAGCTTTACCAAACAAAGACCTTCACTTTAGGCAACCTACATTTCAGAGTAGAAGATCTCCAATGCCATCAGCAAGTGTCTCAACTGTAAAAATAACATACTGGGAGTAAGAGCCCTTTCAAGCCATGAAGGTAAGAGTATAGGGTCAAAAATCAGGCAAGCAAACAACAAGGTTGGCTGCAAGGGCCAGAATTCCAGATCATTTGTTCCTTCATGAATGTCCGGCCTCTGCAGTTAAGCACTACAGCTACTGCACATCCTTTTGGCAGGAGAAAGGCTCTTATCTCCCAGTGCAGGGTGCTTCTGTGCACGCACAGATGTCCACTCTATATAATTAACTGGAGCGTTGCACTTAACAAATTAGGTGTTGCTGGGAAGTAGGCAATCAGAGTGTTGCCTGGGTCGGACGTCTAGGCTACATCTATATTGTTAAATTAAATGTACCCTGGAACATTCCTGAGCACTGAGGCCAATTGATGTGGAACAACTGCAGCTACACTAGGAAAGTCCCAGCCTCCAAAGCAGGGTGAGTGTAACCAAACTGCCAGCTGGATGTATTTTGGCTTCCAAACCATGCCCAGGAATTCCTAGAAAAAAGAACTAGTTAGTAACAGCCAAAAGCTAACCATGGGCAATTGTAAAAAGTACAGACTAGTGAAAGCCAGGGCCCAAGAATACTCCTAGATATCATTCAGTTTGGTAAAACTGTAGCATAAAAATCCATGCAAACCACAATTTTGGTGGATATAACAGGACTTTCTGGTGAGTGTTCATGTGTGTGACAGTAATCTGCCTTAAGATACCTAACCAACAACAAGTCCATACAGCAAGAAAAATGCAGCATGAAATTGTGAATAGGACAGTGAGGCATATAAAGGAAAATCACGTACACAGTCTCTGCGTGCCTGTTTGCCTTACTAACCCTCATGACGGGATTTATACCATGAGCATAACCCAGACAAACAGTATTATTCCACATCTAGTTTCATGCAAGAATTGAGATTTTGATTGCATTTCTGTGTTCACAGAAATGTATGCTGGTATAATAATATTTGCTCGACTCCTCGTAAACAGTATTTTCATGTGTAATTATTACAGAAAACTGAAAACCTTGTTGTACATGGATATGTGTATTTGCAGGAGAGTATGAGAAAAAAACACAAAGATTTAACCAAATAAAAAGAAAATTTGAACAAAAAGATGACACAGGAAAACATTACTTTATCTTCATCAAAATTTCTGAATTCTGGAATATAAACCAGTTTCCTGAGGGGCACTCCTCCTGCATACAGTCTGTTTCAAGAGCAAAGAATTTTTTGTACTGAATTTCTGACTCGTGATTATTCATGTGATGACACTGAATGTGTGGTTGAAAGATCATTGGATTTTTCCTAACAACATAGTTAATTCTTTAAAAACTCAATTCCAATAGAATGAGCTGGTTTTGGAAAGAAAAGACTAAATTAATAAAATAGACTAAAAACTATAGAACATTCCTACCTTAATTTCGGCTTGTGCCCAGATATTCTAAGAAGCTATGTGGAAAACAATGTAAATATATACACCGTTTTTAAAACACACAGAAAAAGAAAGTCAGCAAATCATTTATGTGTCTGAAATCCACAGAATGAATTAAGAGATCGAAATGGCCAGAATATAGCTCATAATTAGCAATTCAGGTGGATGCAATAATGATTATACTTTTTAGATAATATATACCCTTAGAAAGTGTATTTAGAAAACATTTTATACTTCCAAAACCTGTATAAACATTAGCTAAAATATTCTTCCAGGACTGACAAAATGTAGGTAGGTAATATGCTTATTATGAGCAAAATAAATGGTAAAATTGAGACTCAGAGAGTTGGTTTGGCTGAGTTTCCACAGCAAGAAGGATAAGAATCACAGTTTGGTCTGTGTTACTGAATCCCTCAAGGGGGACGGTCTGACAACATCTACAGACCCAGGTGGCTCCTGAAATCTTCCCTTAGCTTATGGGAGGGTTGGATCTGTGGAGTTAATCGCCAGGCAGAAAGCCAGCTAACTCACAGGAGTTCAATGTCTCATTAGGCCTCCATGGCTTCAAAGTATGTCTGGAGAAAGAATGTCCGTAGGCTCAATGCCAAAGAATCGGACAGGGCCAAGATTTAACTGGGTTTACTCATTTGACTCAGTTTTCCTCAAGGTATTTCCTCAGATTCTTAGTTTTGGTCARCTGTGATTGAGCACCTAGGTTTGGCTGAAAGGGCAGGCTGCTGATGCATGTCCTCAGCCAACTGGCAAGAGCATCTTTTGTTTCGCACAGAACGAGCATAATCGCTTCTACAAAGCACTAAGTATTTACCAGGTCTTGAACTGTACAAGTACGAACCGTTTTTCCAAACATGAGTCACTCACAAGGAAGTCAAATAAGCAGCTTGGCTGAATGATCAGAAAGCTAAGTGACACAAATTCAGGAAGCCTTAAAGAAAAGTAGCTTTAAAATTATGAGCACTGCAATGTTTATTAAATCTCACACAGAAGCAAAATAAACATACTTAAGAAAATAGAAGAGCTAACTGTCTGTTGGAGAGGAAGGTGATTTCCAATGGCTAAGGTTATTTCCTTTCTTGTAGGTGGCTAGATGAGCATGCCACCCTTGAGACTGGTTTGCCACATCCAGCCATATCCCCACTAACTCACAAACCCCTGACGCCTTTTTCAGAATGCAAAGGCAGTTTTAACATAGAAGAAATAAATATTTGGGATCATAGAGCAGGAGAAAATTCCACAGTCCCATAGCCACAAATGATTTCTTGGGAAAAGAAATGCAGTGATGACCTTGCTTATTAAAAATAAATTAAAAAAAAAAAAAAAAATCAGTAATTTGAGAGAGTTTCTGCACATTAGAACTGTTACCCTCCAGTTCATTGGATAGGAGAAGATCGCATGCTTATGAAGCATCCTTGCTTTGTTGCAAGATTATTTAATGCTTAAAATATGACAGCTGCCTCTGGATGTAGGAACATTGATAAAATGTAAGAAAATTACAAGAAATAATCCCTGGCCAATCCCGCTTTTGGTATTGACTTCAGCACAACAGAGTTCCCAGAGCGGCTCCCAGCCAGCTGACGGCATACATCACTCTTTCACAAATATGTTTCCTTAGTGTAGTCTTACATGGTAACATTCATTATGTCCCTCCCAAAACTATTTTTGAGGGATTGTAAAATAACTGTGTTTGAAGAAAAAAAAAAAATCTTAGAGGTATCTTAGCAGTATCAGTAAACACTGTATAAAAATCGTTCATTATAAATTATCACTATTCAAAACAATGAGAAGGTTGCTGCTGTAAACACACTTCTGTACCAATTCCACACCATGTAATTATCTCTCACAATGTAGTCACTAACAGCAGGAATTAAAAACTGGCATTACAAATTGAATGTCTGCTTTTGGAGATAGAAAGAATCCCTTGTAAACAAAGATCAGCAATATATTCCAGATAATTGACTATGTCTTGCCACAGAACAGCAATGCCACAAAATATGCTCTTCTTTTAAAGATCTTAAAGCTTTTTTTGCTATGATCTTCTTCCAAAGCAGAATTTCCAAAGAGGGTTTTGAGATATGTTTGCATAACAGCCGTATGTTCACGATACACTTAGGAGAATTCAACAAATTTATCTGTCCAGGAAACATTTTGTCTATTCCCTGTCAAAGACATTAATTCCTGACAAAGCTCAAGTTAACAACAACATCATCAACAACAAAAACACTATCATAAAAAGCCAGTAAAGATAAAAAYATATTCAGGAAAAAAACAATGTTTTTAAACAAGATTTTAGGAAGTTAATGAAGTAACTAAAAAAGCAGGACCTAAGATAACAAATTGAGGGGATATGATCTATTAGCTGTGGCTATGCAAACAATCACATATTTGTAAATTGAGTTACACATCTGTGCAGGTGTCTGCACAAAGTGGATTATTTGGGGCAGTTAGAATTGCACAATACCGCAAGCATTTAAACAGATGCTGAAAAAAGTCAATTTTTCATGCTTACTCACTAGCTTGGCAACACCYGCAAGAATGTAAGAATTATTTATATTTCAGGAGCTATATGATTTTATGCCTTAATTCCTTGAATTAAACATTAATGCGGTATCTATCCTCCATTTTCTGTCTGACTCCTAGTTCAAATTGCCTGACCCTCTTAGCTGTTGCAGAGTTGGACATGCCAGAGGAGTTTATATGAAGAAGCCAGAGAATTCTCCTATTCCTCTCTCACTAAAAAAAGAACCAAGCTGTCAGTAACTGGATGACAAGGTACAGGCAGGTACTTACCCTTACCTTTCCAGATGAGAAAGGATGGAAGTCCATCCTGAGAGCCCAGAACTCATATTGCCTTTCCTCAGGTTCAGGCTGATTGCCAGAGATTTGCAGTGCCGTCTATTGTATGAAGAAGTAGTTCTGCAAACTCTTCTCCAAATGTTAGGGAAGGGAAAGCCTCTTAAGGACACAACTTAACTACCAGAGTTATCAGTAGAAGAGTATTTAAAGAAGTTTAGGGAGTTCTTTGAATTTACTTTTTGGAAAATATGAAGTGCATACACATCTAAACAAATCACAGCAAAGTGCTTTGGCATCAAGCTTCCTTTCAAGAAATGTTTTGAGAACAATCTGGGTGTTTTTATTAACTGAAATTAACCTGTGTTCATCTCATTATTATCTTTTATGTCTAACAATTTCCTTCAATTTGAAAAATGTAAAAAATTCCTAAGATGTTAATTGCTGTTAATGACTATGAAAAACAGTTAGCCTAAGCAATCACATCATTTTACAAAAATTACTTCCTTCATATCCATTTCAATAGGAAGCTCTGTTCTTGTATAAAGATAACCATTGTTTCCTTAATTCACTTATCACCTTCAAGCTTATTGTACCTAAAAAGGATCACAAAGATGAAACACAAGTTTCATCAGCATTCCGCTATCGCCTACATCCTCCTCTGCTTAGGCCACTGAGACATCTCTTTACAATCTGTTTTGTCAGCTTCTGGTTTACGGAATTTTGACCTAATAGTGAAAGCAAGAAACACATCAAGTGTCATTTGACTCAAAAGCCAAGTTAGGACCTATGAATTTTAACAGCAACTCTATTTCCATATAACAATGGAAATACAGTAATGACAAAACAGAGGAGAAAGGGAATCTTCTTTGTAGAACAATCTGTCAGGGTAGATTAAGCAAACCCAAAGTCTTCAAGA
The DNA here is from genome assembly GCA_035582835.1 of Phoebastria nigripes. Classification (NCBI taxonomy): domain Eukaryota; kingdom Metazoa; phylum Chordata; class Aves; order Procellariiformes; family Diomedeidae; genus Phoebastria; species Phoebastria nigripes. The sequence goes on along the minus strand of JAYKAV010002906.1, from coordinate 331,273 downwards.
AATTATTCATAAACCTCTTGTGAAAAAGTTATTCCCCTCTAAATGACATTTACCTTGTGAATACTATCCTCTGTTTCTAAGCTTTTGTTGTCAGTAACCCAAAAAATCCTTACCTCCAGCAGTACAGGGAGGCATGGTGAAAAACCAGAGGAACTGCCTCTGGATATGTATAGGTAATATTCACATACTATGATAATATACAACTTTATGAAACACCAAGATTAGAGAAAGACATATTCTGAAACTTTGTATTTGTCTGACTTCCAAAATACTGCCTTTCAACTGGGAGGTAAAATGTGACCTTTCAGTCAAAAGAATTCATTTTTGCTTTCATACTTACTAAACAAATACCATGAAGGGTTTAAATATAGTTTCATCACAACTGAATAGCAGTATATTAATATAAAACTGGAAAGAATGAGAAGTAACAGAATCAGAGCTATATAGAATATTGCAATGAAACATCAAACCATGAAAAGCTGTAATGGAAACACTGGGATTCTCCCATTTTCTTGAATAGCCGTGGGAACCATAGCCGTACTTCTTGGCTATGCCCATCAGATGGAGCAGAGGGAGAGGAAATTCCCTTAGAAAATAATTTGAGCAAAGCTGGAGCAGAGCAGGTTTTCTGGACAAGGACAGACATTACATAAAGGATCACTGTGGAAATGACTGCAGTGTCCAGTTATCCTTATCACATCACAGAAAAGGAAGTGTAAATACGGATAGGACACATAGTTCAATACTTCAGGAATAAGAAGATCTTAAAATCTATCAGTTAAAATGCTGATTCAGATTGTATAAAATGGACAGCTCAAGTTCCTATTCATAAGACAAAGAATACTGCAGATAAGCTAAACAAGGCGTATGTAGCAGTGCTGGCTTACATTTAAATAGGCTCTTTATCTAACATTTGTCATATATTTTGCCCCTCTGTAAATATTAAAATTCCTAATCCTCTGCTTCCACTCTGATTATTGAACTATTAGCTGTCAATATAAAATACATACAAAAAAGTCTAGGTTTTTTTTAGAAATTACCACAAGTTCTGAAGTCTGTGATTATACAAATAGGATACAGTTCTCACGCTGATGATCTCTATCTGACCCAAATTAATACATTTGACAGAACAGAATCTCTCTGGTAGATGATGTAAACTATTTCAAACAGCAGTTAATGCTTGTTGCATTTTCATATCCTACCATAAAACAACAACAATGCAAAGTCAGACGACAAGAAAGAGGACTTGCAACTGTGTTTATTTACAAAGGGTCTGAGTTCCTTGTATCACAGTTAAACCTTTAATAGAAAAAAAATGGGACACTACTACAATTTATTACGTGAACAGTTTTCCATAGAAGTAATACTTATAGTATTATTCATTACCACGTTGGCAAGAAATATCAGGTACAAGATAACAGAAACACTGCAATGATATGGAGGAGCCAGGATGAAACATACTGCTGAACAACAGAAACCCATAAGGGCAATAGAAACTACAGATACTACAGCATCAAAATGTGTTATCAAGGAGAAGAGAAGCAGAACACTTATCGGAGAAGCTTATTTCAGTGAAGCTCTCTGTCCCTGTGAGTGTCCCAAGAAGAGCAGGCACACAGGGCAGTACGTAACTGGGGACCTAGAACTAATGACAAGCTTTAAATAGCTGTTAAGTATGTATCTCTGCTCACACAGTAAAGTTAATGGTTGCTTGGTCACTGCTAACTCAATAAACTTTTCTACTTGCTAGAAGATGCTGGATAAAAATGCTGTTTAATTGTTTCAAACCTTACTCTTCCTGAAATTGATGTAATTCCTCACACATATTGTTCATGTAGCYGGGCTTCTATAGAGTGAATGGTGGTAAGTCCTGCTAATCAGAGTTGGCCAGTTGTTTAGCCTCTTCTGTGCTTAAAAAGACTTTGAAGATGATATGGTCTTGGTTTTTTAATACAGGAAAGAAGTCAGTCATAGGGAGAAAGTTTTCTTACCATTTCAACTATATGAACTATGTACATATTCATGAATTTTAAAGCCAGAAGGAATCATTGCCATCCAATCTCACCTTTTATCTACAGTTCACCTTCTAATGTCAGCCCGCAGCCCATTCTCCTTAGCTGCAGTGTCTTTGAGAAAGTTGATTGCAAAGATTAATCTACTCACCACTGGAAAAGTTGTTCCTATGCTTAATCTATCCATTACTTTAAAAAAACCCAGAATAAATACCCCCCCCCGCATCTTTTGTCTATACTTCTTAGTCTCTGTTTCAAGTCACTGTAATCCTCCATGACATTCTCCTTCCTCTAAAGGGGAACCTAAAGAACCACAAATCTTTTCTCTACATAGATACTTTTTGATCATTCTATCAAGAAATCACAAATCTCTTCTTAGATAAAAGACACCAATTTAACTTAAGGCTTTCTCACAGACCTGTATAAACAAAGTACACATGGATTTCTCTTTGAAAAAAGTACTCTTCCTTTCCCCTCTTCAAAATTGCTGCACATCAGTCCTCCATAAAGCAGACGTTCATGGCCCTGGCGGTTCTTACACATGTATGCTCTCCTCAAAGCAAAACAAAGCACTCATAGTCCAGATGGTCTCTCTCCAAAGCTTCACCAGCTTCTATGCTTGGAACAGCTCTGCGGTTCTGGTCTAATACAGGTGTATTTACATTAGCAGTTTAGTCCAAATGAGGAGAGTACTTTAAATATATTTCCTGATTGCATATATTGGTTCACATTCAGGAGCAGATCACATAAACTGGATTTTTTGGAAATCCCTCATTACCTCACACACTGGGAAATTTCCTCACACACTGGGGAGGAACAAGAAATGACACAAAGAAAAGTTCTTTGTTTTTAAAGCTCACAGCTAATTTCGTCATTACAGCAGGAAAACACATCAGTTCAGAACAAGACCAAAAGAACAACTATGGCTGATATGTACCTTCCACCATTACAGTTTTCAGCTACTGTGTAAAATAAATTGAACTATTAAAAAGAAGAAGTTTTCTTCTTTGCTTTTTGCTGAGTTACTGCTGAGATCATTATCCTTACATTAAGGATCTATATACGATATTTATCACTACCATCTCTGTATCCTAAAAGAACAAAAACTACAACCTACAGCACTGCACCTTTTGCTTTTTGAAGGCATGAGATAAAAATCTGTGTGCAAACACCCTTTAGGAGATGCTCATACCTGTCTACAAGTACATTTTTTAACAAGAGAAAACAGGTGTGCTAGTGACATTTTTAGTGCAATTCTGCTTATTAAAAAATGTTTGTATCCACACTATAATATCAATTGCATTTAAACACGTACTTAATATATTTTCTCATATTTTAGCACATTAACAGATTTAACTACTCCCAAGCTAGGTACTGGCAACATAATGAAAACCCAACATAAACAATATCTACCTGCCCACGTAATTCAAAGATATTGCTTAAGTGGAAATCTATTTTTCTCAAATACACTTAAGAACTCACAGTCATGCACATAAATTAAACTAAAATAATAAATACAAATAAGCAACAAATTAAATGTGCATCTTGAATTCACATTTGAAAGTTCACCCATAAATTTAAAATTTGAATATTTAAGTGTGTAGTTCTCCAGTCCTATTATGACAACGTTTTGCATTTTAAAAAGAAGAAATTCATTATGCAACTCAAAACACTGGGTTTTTTTTTCCTTTTAATAGGCATTTATTACCTAGATACTTTATCAAAACCATAACAAGTCTCTTTAAATATCTTTAATCTGTTCACAGACATAGCCTCAAACTGTTACTTATATAAAAAAGTTTTATGGAAAAAAGGCCTCAGAGTTATTAAACTGCTCTCAAATTTAGTTGTCCCAGGAAAAGTAGAGAATTACCAATGAAATTACTTTAGCAGTAGGATAAAATACCTATTGACTGTGACAAAGACTATGGTATCCATCTGCTCATGGACACACAGTGCAGGAATGACTATGAACTCAGTCTAGTGAAAAGAAATGGTTTACATATACAGAAGCTAATCTTTATGATGCTTATAGCCATACTAAAGAATGCATCACCTCCCAAGCAAAAAGGAAAAGAAAATTTGCAAAAGTGAGCAACGTAAGTGTTCCCATCTTCTGAAGACTAAAAAAAAGGCTGAAATTTCTCTAGACTTAAAAAGTAAAATAAAATAAAATAAAATAAAATAAAATAAAGGGAAAAGCCCATTTAAAAAAGGAAGGCTAGAATTGCATCACACTTGGCAAAGGAGAAAAAAAGAATGCATTTGATTTTTCGATTTCATGAAAGTAGCTATGTTTCATTTACAATTGCAAAACAAGAAAACACTTCAACACATCTTTTTATTATCCTGCCAAACCTAGAAGTTTTAGAATGTTCTAAGCATCCGAAAATTGTGAAAGAAATTAAACCGCAACATGTTGTAAAGCCTTAGCAACAACAGTAACCACCCGGGTAACCTTTGTAATAATTCTGTACCAAAGGTATTACATGTCCATTTATTTATGAACTCTAAACAAGCAGCCAACATTTTTATCACTTAGAATTGAGTTGTATAATACGTGCACTGCTAGTGAACCCAAAGATTCTGAATGCAATTTCAGTTAGCACACAAAATTAACCTTTCATAAGAGTGCCTACATTTCCCCTAAGACATCTTTCCTGTCATATTTCACAAGCAATTTGGGCAATGCTTAGTGTTTTAGCCCATCTGAATTATGCATACACCTACACATTCCATAATGTAACTAAAGAATGTTTGCAATTCTTGGGCATGATGCAAATTTATTATAAATAATTGTAAAAACCAACCAACCATACAGAAATAAAACGCACTTACTGAAGTTAATCCCACACATTCTTTCTTCCACTGTCTCAATACATCAAACAGTAATTATCTTGTATTTAACATAACAGGACGGAGAATCGTTAGCCTGAGAGTACTCAAACCAGTTAAATATAGATAAATATCTATGATAGGATAAAAAAAAATCAGCTTTCTTCTTCAAAGGTCACTGCATAATAATTATTTTGGTGTCATTAGCAAAAAAGCTACACACCAGAGCCAACTCCATATGGATTACGACTGAACTTAAACAGCATTATCTGTGTCCTATTGTGAGTTCAAATTAAAACACAGATTGCTGCTGTTTTGGGAAGAGGGGGTTGTCTGCTTCTTTGCTTTGCAAGAAAAGAGAAGGAGGAAAGTGAGAAAAAGGAGAAAAGAAGATAGTTATCATATAACACGAATGTTATTAATCTTGATCTGAGATACTTATTTGGTTCCTATTCCTGTACCTTAATGATTTCCAGTCCCTACATCATTCCACTCTGATATAACAAGGAACACTAAGCCCCTGACAAACCATGTGGAAAAACCCAATCCATTTTCCATAAATACTAAGATAGCGTGCTAATCGCTGTACTCCTCAGCCTTATGTTAGTAAGTACTTCCAACTTCAGCCTACTTTTTCCTGAAAATGTCACTGACATTAAGATGAATATTATCAAATCGTGTTTATAAGCCCTACATTGTCTGTGAACTTTTGAGAGACATTTAATGGCAGAGTGCTAATGAAAAATTTATGTGGGATTTTCATTCTGCAAGGTTTTCTACCAGAAACCTCACTCCATATATTTACTGTGAAAGCACAAAGTCTTCCATGGAATTATGCTACTTGTTAGAACTAGGCAATTAAAATTGCTCAAAATTTGAAAGACCAGAAAAGTCACTTTCATGAAGAATATCAGCTTATTGTTTAATATAATGGATGCACTTGTTAAATAATAATCAGTCCATTAACTGGGTCTGTAACCAGTCTGTACTGGGTCTTGCTGAGATGGAGTTAATTTTCCCCATAGCAGCCCTCATAGTGCTGTGCTTTGAATTGGTAGCTAGAAGGGTGTTGATAACACACCAGTGTTTTAGCTACTGCTGAGCAGTGCTCGCACAGCATCAAGGCTGGCTCTCCAAATCGCTGCCCCCACCCAGCAGGCTGGGGGTGGGCAAGAAGTTGGGAGGGGACATAGCCAGGACAGCTGACCTAAACTGACCAAAGGGATATTCCATACCATATGACATCTGCTCAGCAATAAAAGCTAAGAGAAAGGAGGAGGAGGGGAGGGGCATTCGTTATTACGTTGTTTGTCTTCCAGAGCAACTGCTACGCATACTGAAGCCCTACTTCCTGGGAAGTGGCTGGACATCGCCTGCTGATGGGAAGTAGAGAATAAATCTTTTCTTTTCCTTTGCTTCCACGTGCAGCCTTTGCTTTTGCTTTATTAAACTGCCTTTATCTTGACTCATGAATCTTTTTCCATCTTGTTTTCTCTGCTCCCTGTCCTGCTGAGGAGGGGAGTGATAGAGTGGCTTGGTGGGCACCTGGCATCCAGCCAGGGTCAACCCACCACAACGTCTTATGAATACAAACAGAAACTGTTTTAGTTGTATATTAATTCTAATTGTAGCATTAGCTATGCTATAGGGTTTATACTGTTATGGATTAATATGCACACTTATGACAAAGTTTTTAAAAAAAGAACTGATGCAGAGAATGTTCTTTTTCTTTTTTTACTTATACCTAAATAAAAATATCACTTGGAAACTGAGTGAGAAATTATTTATACCGTACAGGTTACTCTTCCTTATATAATTCATACTATCTGCAGGAAAACTTTCATGCTTCCTCATACCAGTTTGAGTTTTCTCCCATTAGTGAGACGCCTCAATAAAAAGATGTCAGTGAGGAAGGTAGGAGGGAGAAAACAACCAGCCTGTCTGGCAGGGAATTTGGTCTATGTGTCAAGCATTTGGTTGGCCTCTACGATGACCAAAGGAAAATTTGTAAAATCCTACCTCTTCCTGCCCAGTAAATAAACATAAGAACTTTTGGTGAGGATACAGAATAACATGCAATACTTAAGATGTGAAATACTTTAGGTGTGAAAGAGGCAATGAGATCACGCTTGGCTCTTCTGTCCAGTAAATCAGCCAGAATTGTCCTTGGGAGTACAAGGACTTTATGAAGAGTAGAGTCCTTGATGAGTTGGACCAGATAGAAAAGACTCATTGTTCAATGAATGACCCTCAGTTCTAAGTACAGGAACACACAGTACTATTAACTATTACTGCAAATACTGAAAAGTGGCCTTCTAAGCACAACCAGCTTTTTTAATAGATGTGAACATCAAACCCCCTAATTTTCTTTGCAAGTGGATGAGTATGACAGCAACCAACAGTCCTTTATTGCATGTGTCTATTGCACTTCCAAAATTTCTGGGGACAAAAGCCTGACAAGCCTGTTTACATGAACAGAAATGCAACTCCTCCCTGTGCTGCATGTCTGGAGTGTAACAAGGTCTCAGAAAGGTTATAACATTAAACCTATATTCCAGTCACTTTCACCCAAGCCACTGATTCAAATCTGTGTGATTTGCAGGTTTGAGTATGTATCGTACAATGTGGCAAGAGCTCTGAAACTTAAGTTACTAATATGAAATTCAAGTTTGTCCTATAGTTATAACTGCATAGCTGGATTTCAGGGCTGTTACCTGTCTGCACACTCATGCACTTAAGTCAGAAATTCCCTAGTGGTCCAGGAACCCCCCAGCTAGATGAGACATCCAACTGATTTGAAACATCACACCAACCTAGCCAAGGTGACCGACTGAGCTCCTGGCCTCCTTCACAGTAATATATATGAGTAATTGGTGCAGGAGTCTCCAGGTGGCAATTCCAGGCACTCCCCGAGGCAGCTCCTGCTATGTATAGACCAATTTGGACATTCCGATGTGTACATTAACATCCTGGGGGATCTGGCTATTCCAGATGCTCCCCAGGCAGGTCCTGCTGCAAAACTGATAAAGCTGTACATAGTTACTTTTAAATAGTCAGTAGAAACCATTCCTGCAGATGCAAAAACAGTCACATAAGACAGTCTTTTGTACACAGTTAAGAGATATTTTGTATGTAGTTTAAGATAATCAATAGCAATGAATTGTGTATATACTGAAGTGGTCACATAGGACCATGGGCCAGCTAGATTATAGGAATTCAGCAGAACAACAGTTCGGTGAGTCTCTTTCCCAACACAGCTGGAGACACCCTGGCAAGGACCCCTGCAATGAAGATTCCTATAGCCACATGTCCCCCAGCCAACCACACTGTTTGAAAGATCTAATCCCCATGCTAAATTCCCAATAGGTTTGTTTGTTTTTTAAACAAACACTCTGTTTATGAATGTCTGTGCAACAACGACCAGGTACTCAGGTGTACATGACAAACATACATTTTTCKTGTAACTGGAAGAAAAATCCATGCTTTTTCACCCTGATCTAAATTTTCCCTTTTCAAAATACCTCACTAAGTACATCCTCCCACAGTGTTTCAGCAAGTAGGAAAGCGGTGGAGCAGCCTAGCATCTAGCAGTGACACAGCTATCAGAATATAATGTTCATAGCGCTGGTATGAAGTAAGCTCTGTAGGTTGTAATTATTGAAGTGCCAGGCTGCCTGTGTTACAGAAGTAAACACATTTTATAAGCAATACAAAGTAAAGTTCCATTGGAAAGAGCTAATAACTGACTTGCAAGTCAAGCCCAGCAAATTTCTGATCAAAAGTATCTTTGCCTTTTCACGAGCGGACTACCACCTTATACTGCCAACTGTTGCCTTTCGAGTCCACTTGAATGAATAAAAGACCATTCAAATGAGCAAGGATTGAGAAGGTCAGTACCAACCTGAGAATCAGTTACTGCAGATTATCAGATATCATGAGTCAGATCTACAAATTGTTTCCAGCAAGAGTGATAATGAAAAGTCCTTCAGGGCATGCCCCAGGCAGGACAGACAGATCATTTCTCTAAGAGCTAAAGAGAGTATTTTTTTCTTAGTTGCAGTGGCTGTTGTGTCTGGTTCTAGCACTTGTAATGAGACGGATCACCAGAGTTGGTTTTGGGAAGAAATAGTTTCTTGCATCTTATTAGGAGAGCTGGATAGATGGGATGGATAAAGAGAATAGGAGCTCAACTCCTTTAGCTAGCTAGTAGGATTACTTGGATCTATCAACTCATGTCTCCTCTGCAGTATTAGGGTGTTTTATATTAGATACCTTGTTCCCATCTGTTTTCCCCTCTGGCATTCAGTATAATCTGTCCTAAGGACTTAAGTTGAAACAAAATTTTAATTAATTCAGGGATAGGTGGACAAGGTTTAATGATCTACCATTACATAGCTATCATAGAATCATAGAATGGTCTGGGTTGGAAGGGATATTTAAAGGCCATCTAGTCCAACCCCCCTGCCATGGGCAGGGACATCTTCAACTAGATCAGGTTGCTCAGAGCCCCGTCCAACCTGACCTTGAATGTTTCCAGGGATGGGGCACCTACCACCTCTCTGGGCAACCTGTGCCAGTGTTTCACCACCCTCAGCGTCAAAAATTTCTTCCTTATATCTAGTCTGAATCTACCCTCTTTTAKTTTAAAACCATTCCCCCTTGTCCTATCGCTACAGGCCCTATTATATATGCACTTACATATTTATATATGCACACACATGTTTATATACATATATATATATGAACAAATGGTCCATTTTTGCCTTAAACTTTTAAATTGTATTTCAATAAAAGGGGGAAAGGCATTTTCTGCTATGAATATTTTATATTTAACCTTCTAAACCGCACTAGAAACGTGCTGATTAGAGACACCCACTATCCATTTTACCCCGTTGCTAATGAAAACAAGCCCTGCATTCAAAGCTATTTTTACTGTTAAGATTTGCATAATATAGCTGTGCTCTGACTCAGATTTCTGCAGATGAAGTAACTTTTTCCTTCTTCATAAAATTTTCTAATTTGAGGGCTAAACAGTAAGATAATTCAAAAACAGTTTTAAGATCCCAGCTCAATTATTCTTCTTAGTTAGCAGAAATTAATACAACTAATTTACAGAGCTGTAACTCTAGCCAGTTTATAGAGGTATGTTTATATCATGGGTTCTCATAAAATTCCCTTTCTTTTAATTAAATCTCCTTATTCTTAAATGCCCATGAGAGAAACTTCGAAGCAAGATAACATATCTGTTATTCTCCTGTACATATTTACATTAAAATACCAAACACAGACAAACACACTTCTTAGCAGATAAGATCTCAATCTGCAGAGACAGAGAAATCAAATCCCTCTTTTATCTGCACAAGTTTTCTCATGACAACACTCACGTTCTGCTCTCCCTAATTTTATTAAAAATGGGATAGCAGAAAAGAGGTTGATCAAATCTTAACTAATCTTAACAGAAATGGATATAGTAGAAAATTCATGCAGGGAAATACTGTCAAAGGCTACTAAAATAAAAAATGGTATCTTTGGCTCAGGAAGTCCTGAGCAAAAATAGCTGAAAGACTGTCAGGATACCAGAAAAGTATCTGTAGATGGTTTCCCAATTCTGTGCTCCTCCCTAGACATTAGATCTCTGGACCAACACAACATGGCCATCCCTTTTGTTCGATGATTTAGGGATTTCTACTCGCTCAAGCTCACAAAAGCAGCAAAAAAAATAATAGAAAAAGTCCTCAGTTTTCACATTACCTACAGCCCTTCTTCTACTATATAGTAAAAGATTTAGTCCCAGTTCCAGTACAGCTCAGAAAGCAACATAGGCCACGATTTGATTCAACTTATAATCAGCATTCAACATCTTATCAGTGACTTCAGTAAAACTCATGTATCATTGATCTGTTCATTACAAAGAACATGTGGTTTCATCAGTGTGTCATTTTGTAGAAATTGATAAAATTTAAGCCACCATTGAAATTCAAAATGTGTTGTATGAACATTAATTTGATCTGTCCAAACAACATAATCGTTAGCATTTAAGTTTGGCTTTATAGACTGCTCAAGTATTACTTTAAAATATCTAACAAAAGCTGTGAAGCACCAGAAAAAAATATTAGGTCACATGTCTTATTATTTAAAATTTCGTATGTTATTTCACAAAATGCCACAGGTAGTTTTATCAATAGTTCAAATTTTTGTAAATGTTGATCCTCTAGCACAAATTTTATCTTTAATAGAGTAAACTCCGCAGTACCTCAACAGCAGCAGTATTAAATCAGAATACGAATAGCAATAATAAGCAGGAACCAAATGAAGTGCGTGGCCCCATCTCTGCACTTTGTTTCCTTCTCTTCCATTTTGAAATAAGGCCGTCAGTGCTGAAAATGTGATCTTTTAATTACACTTTCTAGAGCAGTTAGCAGGATTTGGGAGGTTCTCCAATATCCACACAAACGTTTTGCAGAAACTGCTGCAGGTGTGCCAACTGAAGGCACCTCAAGACGTATTTATTATAGTATTATTTTAAGCATGCATTTTTTAATGTGTATTTTCTTCAGATATTAAATTGACAGATAGCTAAATAATCTGAAACAGAAGTGCTGAGGTATATGATGTTTCATACCTACTCATGTTTTCATTACCTACTCAAGTGGAAAGCACAATTTCTGCAAAAAGACTGAACTAAGCAAAGATGCATATGCAACAAAGGCAGAACTATCACATTGGAAGTTGTCCTTTATCTGTCCACTGTATAGTGGACAAGAAACAACAAGCAGCCCAACATTAAAGGGATTGTGCACAGGAAATGAGGGTAGCTTTAATAGTTTTCAAAAGATACTAGGGAGTGACGCTTTTTTCCCACTCTGCAATGCCAGTTACTTTCTCTAAAATAAATAAAGAAAATATATGGTAACTACAACCTACCTGTTGATCACATGGAACTTTTTCATGTGTTGTGAATACACATGAAAAAGCAGAATAGGAATATTACACTTAAAATGAACAAGGCTTTTACTAATTTATATCTTCATTATGTTTTATTTTTAATTTTAAGCAAGCAAAATTTACTTGAGTGCCACAACATGTTCACTGGTTTTGGCCACAGCTACCACAAAAGTATGTCAGGAGGTGAACTCTCTGTCATGCTCAATCTTATTTTTACAATCTTATTTTTGAAGGAGGCCTTTTATTATCATTACCTTTAGCAGAATTACTCTGACTTGTAACTTAACTCAAGGTACACTGAAATTACCTGAAGCCACAGAATCAGAACTCAAGCAACTTATCTATTATTTATGTAATCAAAAAKCATTAACTGTTGCAAAAATTCTGATTACTCCCTTTATATGCTTGACTTCAATTGAACACTGATATTTCTTGTAATAAAGTTGTTCTGGTACAATATCTGTACAACTCAATTCTACACAAGAAAATACATGGTTATATGCAGCCTTATAATCAGTCCACGTTATGATTTCTAAAATAGGAGAATAGTCTTTTTAAATAATCGTGCTAACTTCTAAAATATAATTAGTTTGGGATTTTTCAGTATTATAGCACAGGATGAGTTGAAGCCTATGGGACAGCCTTTTTTATTTGTTTTTTTTTAATATCTGGCTACCTTAGATGGCTACACCAAGAATTAGCAAAGGCAAAAAAATTATACAATTATACAATAAGAACTCAACAAAACTATCAACATATCTAAAGTGTTCTGGAAATATTTCTGGAAATATTTTAATTCCCTGGGAATTAAAAAGTCCCTCCCCCTAATTTGAAAGATTGAGGAAAAACATTCATTTAGGAGTTTTGGCCAGGTATCATGAGGTATTGAGATAATTTACTTTTTATAGCATGATGGGCTTCTGGGCCTTCTGTCATAGTTATCTCTCTGAAAGGGAGGCTGTTCAAGATATTTCTACTTCTTTTTTCTATGCCAGTAAAAGCTCAATAAGAACCTCAACAGCTTTACTACCAACTGCTACTAGATCAAGCTGAACATTCAGCAGATGGAACATATTACTAATAAAAATGTTTACCAGATAGTCATTCAAGGATGTCTGTTGAATCCAGCCATGATGTACGTTTGCTGTAACTGATAAGGAGAATCAAGAGGCTCTTCTTCAATAACACAGTCTTCTGACTAAAAGTACAAACAAAATTCAAAGGGGTACAAGGGCAATTTTGCTCAGTAAGACACCAGTGACTATGAGCTTGAGTCATCACATGAATTAGTAATGTCTGTACCGAAAACTGAAACGTACAAATGACTTTAAAGAGTTTGTGTATTTTAAATACCTCTTTAAATCCAATATGTGAATTGTTTTAATCTGTACAATAGTAGATCAATCTGTATTTTTGCTGTCAAAGGAGTAGTCACTTTTAAATTGCTAAAATAGACCTGATTCTGGAAGAGTTTCCAGTTGTACTGCAGCTTTCCATAGTACATAATGTTTTAATTGTCATCTCTTAGCCAGGACATTTCTTAGCATGTTCAAAGGACAACTCCAAATACCAAAAAATTCAGAAAACAAAGCATTTCCATTCAGAAACTGGCAAATAAATAAATGTCTGTATGTTGTTTTTCTACACAGAAGCCATTTCAAATCATTAAATGGTTATTATTACTCGAAAAACGTGTTGACACAATTGATGAAGCCAGGCCTTAAATGAACATGACTTTCTTATGTTCATGAGCTAAAACTGTGTTATTTTCTGATTCTATTATTTGCAAGATCTGCAAACATTATTACTGTGTTATACAAATGAATAGCTATGACTCCTTTAGACAGGCTGTCGAAAAAACAGCAACATAATTTGAACTAATAGGGAAAGACATGCTAGTGGGAAAAAAGGGCCTAACTAGAACAGACATTTTGAATGTGAGGGGAAAAAACAATCCTCTATGGATTAACTTGATAATATGTAAATAGGACCAGATCTTCTTTCCATGGAAAGAGAAATACAGCGCAGATGAAACTCAGCAAAATCACATTAAAAAACCCTTGAAGTTTATGGTTGATGCTCCTCCCCAGCAGAAGCAGAACCAAGGTGCTTTTGCACAGACAGGGGACTGAAAGAGTTCTAGGAAACTATATGTGGAGATAAACTTATAACTCTGTGAGAACTTGTTTCAAGCCTCGCATTTTAAGGGGGCTGCAGAAATGGGAGATGCTTTGTTTTCAGGATTGCTGCAGCTGTTGCAGGTATAGTTAGTGTAATGGCATCACTCACTGGGCACGTGTGACAGCTGCTGTTTTGACCAATACCAAAACACTCTAAAGCCAAAAGCACAATCTGTGATACCTTGACCAAGAGGGACAAGCCTGAAATGAAATTAATTGATTTCCACATCTGTACAGAGGGGAACTGGTAATGGACAATCCCTAAGCAGCTACATATATACCTATCTGTGGCCTTCTCAGACAGTATATGGAGAGGCATTCCATAGCAAGATGTAAATATTAATGAGTCCATAGAAATATTATCACAATTCCTGTTTCCTCATCAGAAATATTCTCCTTATTCAAGTGGACTAGCAAGAAAGGGAAAGGAAAAGATGGGAATATGCTACCATACCACCTCAAGCTTTATATACTGATTTAGATAGCCTTTGTCCCCCTACTGTACGAAATAAAAACAAACCTGCACAACAATAGGTTTTTTCCATTTGGGATTTACCATTAAAAATATATGATTGAATATGTTTTATTTACATAAATGTGTGGTACCTTTTGGAATGCTTTGACAGAGACTTTAAGACACAAAGCACCTAAGAAAAGAAGTAAATGCTGTGTATCAGTTAAAAGAAAAAAAAGGAAATAAATTTTAGATACTTAATTGCTTTGATTGTTCATTCCATCTTCTTAACTTATAACTTCTTATCTCAAACTCCAAGTATTGCTACCATGATAATCAACAAAAATTAAAAACCAGAAAGATGTCTCTGACATAAGCAAAAATTACTTCCCAACATAAGTTTACATATTGAAACTGAGGATTCATTCAGTTTTATTTCAGATGTCTAAGAATTAGGATTTAAGATCAAGATGATTAATTCATTGACTGTAGAAGGAACTCTTGATGACCACCTTGATCTAAAAGCTTCAGGAGATACCTAAGGAAGATACTGAAGACAGTGGATAGAAATAGGAGAGTGATTCATCACACCATAACTGATCACAAAGGTTGCTTCAAGACTGAGTCTTAGTCTTAATCTTCAGATGGTTAAAGACAGACAAGGTAAACCCTACTTTAAAACAGCATTTAAATATCACCTAAAAGCTATTCAAATCGAAATATATTCCTCACATACACAAAACAGTACTAAAAAGCTGAAGAACTCAGAACTAGAAGTTAGCCTACATTACTATAAATTACACACTGCAGCCACACAGACTGTTAATGAATGAACAACATAAATACGTTTTAAAATGTGCTTCAAAACAAGTGGAGATGTGCTACTGAATTCTGGACCGACAGCTGGCAGAGAAAAGCAAGTCTACCTCAGATTCACATCCTAAATTCACTGCCATTAAATGGCAATTAAACTTATTGGGCACTTTCTTCTACTATTACTACTACAATAAATTTCAATGTTATTTAGAGAAAAGCCTCTGGACATTCTCAGAAAAGCTTAAAAAACTGTTAAGTTTGTAAAAAGAAATGGTTTTGGATCTCTTTTCTTGTACCAAATATTGCCTCTCCCTGACAATGCCCAGCAAGTTGTGAAGTTCTCCTCCAGGCTACATTCCCATTGAAACCAAATTGATTGCCTTAAACCCTGACTTGATGATGCAGAGGATTCAACAGCAGCACTGGCATAAAAAGCTGCTCTCCTTTACTTCTTTTCAACACTCCTATCTGCTTTTTCACCATCTTCCTGTTTCATCAGACTAAGTCCCTGATGCTGTTCATGGTGCAGACCCACAAACTACTGCAATGGCACGAAATGATCAGTGAGCTGAAGTACAGAAGTAAAAATTTCTATGCCAGGCAAATTATGAGTTTAGTCCTTTAGATTCTGGGTGCAAGCAGCTGTAATATTGCAGGTTAAATTTCATCAAGAGGTATAACCTTCAGCAACAGGGAAAGGCAAAGATACAAGGCACCTTTCAGGTGCAGAGGCTGTGCCTCAGAGGTTCTTCTGTGCGAAGAGAAGACACGTTTTCTTCCCCATTTCCTCATGCACCCTGACGCAAAAGCAAGTTGGTAGCAATTTAGAGAAACGTTTGCTAGCACACCTGAAATTTAGTAGCTCCTTTGGAGGTGAAAAAATTATTCTTGAAGGTAGCTTTGATCAAAGCATGCAAACTAAATTATAACTTTGTTCTGTTGTTCACTGTGGGAGACAAAGAATGATGGGCAAAAGCCAAAATACCCCTTAACAAAACCCATGATAAAAGCATGCTCTTGTGGAATGGACCTTTCAAAGACTGCAGATCTGCTGAAATACACACCTTCCTCTTTCTCTGCGAAGCTGGGTAGGCTTGTGCCTGTCAGGTAGACGAAGCTAAAACTATACCACAATATATGCCTGGCATCAGTATCAGTGTTCTCCAGAGCTCTGCTCAATTACTAAAACATTGCTGAGGAAAGTTACCACTCAGATCTGCCTAATGCAATAATGTATATCTACAAACAAATCACTGAGCAGTGATAAGGCACCACAGAAAGTCTTTTAAGTGCTGATATTTTTTTGATAAAGGCAATCAGCATATGTTTTCAAGTGTCTAATTTGCCCGTGCCTGTATAATCCGTGACTTCACTTTGCATAATCCTTCACCTCAGTCCTCTTTTGGATATGCTAACCCATAGACGGCATGTAAGGTTTAACATACATCAAAAAATAGATCAGCAACTTTACTCTCATGAAGAATGTCAATCTGTATAAATGACAAAGTAAAAACCACTGATGGCATACATAATGTTGTAGCAGCAGTGCTGTAGCACGACACATTCTAAACATACCTAAGGGACCAGCTACAGAGAAACCACACCTGAAAGGCTTCTGTGTCTGAACACGTACCTGTTTTCCATCCCCTTGTGCCTTCCCTCATCACTCCAAGCATTCCTTTTCTCAACAAAACCCATCTTCCTCACGGATAACCACTTATATGTGCAATTTAAATGGTTAATATGGAAAAACCTTCTCTTCCATGCCCATGCCAGAGCAGTGCTGTTTTCAGCACAGCTCACACATATGTGTGCAGAAGTTAACTACACTGAAATGTAGGTAGGCCTTGAACTATAACTAGCTCTTTTCTCAACCCTCTTATCTGGTACCTCCTTCTTCCTCTATTTTATTATAGCAAAGGGAAGTAACACTAATTTTGCCTCAATAAACAATATTTGGTTTTCTCCATCAGCTTCAGTAGCGTAAATAACACTGCTTTATTTTGTTTGTGCTACAAATACATTTCTAAACTGACAGTTTGACAAATTAAATATAACCCAGGAAAAAACTGACTCTTCTTATGCATCTACTCATATAAGAACATTTGAATCCTATATATGTTTTTTCTGTCAACTTTTAATTTTTTGCTACATTATTATGTGGAGGAACTCAAGAAACAGCAACTGAATCGCCTGATGTTATACGACATGGTACTGTCTGTTGAATGATAGTGGCTCACACCGTTACACAATATTATTAGATGGTTGTCTCTAACATGTCGTGGAAGTCATTCTGGCTCCCATCCAAACTTTAATAGGTACTTTAACCTTCCAGACAGCACTGACTGCTGTTAGCAAGATACAGCCTGCTGGAGATCCTCATAATTTAGACACATGATGTTGTGCAGTCACTTTCAGAAAGTGAAGATCCTAAGGCTATTTTCTCAATGAAAGAGAGTACACAGACAATTAATACAGAAGGCAGAATGAAGAACAGTAGAAGTCCTCCTCAGGAAGGATGTGGATTACACATGGGATCCCAGTAGAACAGCAAAAGACCTAAATTGTCATTACTTGGAAGAAATCAGTGATGTTATTCAGTAATAACACAGAAATTATATTCAGAAAGGGATTATTTTCCCCATTCTATCTAGTAAAGCAGCATTTTATGATTCTTATCATATTTAGTATGAGACAAAACCGATCCAAAGGCTATATCTAGCTATAATAATGCTACATTTCTGCTTCACTGCCTCACAGTGTCAACAAGTCAGGGCTGGAGACAGTTTGCTCCACACCTATCCTCTCCACGGTGATCGTTACCAGCTTCATTGAGACTGGAGATTAACCCCATTCATTACATATTTATGCAATATATACTTTGTATGAAATACAGTATCTGTTCACAAGATGATATTCAGTGATGTTTTAACCCTGCCATGTCTGCTTCCATGGGAACATATCATTCACTCACTCACAAAATACTTTCTTTGTAGTCAAGAACCAGGCTAGCCCTTCAGTTTTTATTTAGCAGCTGGTAAAATGGTGTTTCTAGCCCCTCCTAAAGGACCTTAGGACTTCGATAGTCCAGTGGGAAATGTTAAATACCGAGACAGAATAACGAGTCTGTGAATTTCAGGAAACTCTTGGGATGGAGCTGACACTGAATGGCACCTCCAGAGAGCAAATAGCTTCAGATCAGGGTACTGTACATTGAAAGGAACATCTATCATAGTGGACATCTTAACAAATTGTATCACAGCTGTAAGGGCTGTATAAATACCCTGACAGTTCGCTGACTGATGAAACACAAAAAGAACTGAACTATGACATTAAAGGCTATGCAAATGTTTAAGGTTTGGAGGTTCACAGGAGGGKTTTTTTTCCATATTGTCGTAGTTTAACCCCACCCAGCAACTAAGCACCACACAGCCGGTCACTCACTCCCCGCTCTGGTGGGATGGGGGAAGAGAATCGGAAGGGTAAAAGTGGGAGAAAACGGTAACTTGGGAAGACAAATGCCATCACTCCGAATGTCCCCCCTTCCTTCTTTTTCCCCCAGCTTTATATGCTGAGCATGACATCATATGGTATGGAATATCCCTTTGGTCAGTTGGGGTCAGCTGTCCCAGCTGTGTCCCCTCCCAAATCCTTGTGCACCCCCAGCCTACTCGCTGGTGGGGTGGTGTGAGAAGCAGAAAAGGCCTTGACCCTGTGTAAGCACTGCTCAGCAATAACTAAAACATCCCTGTATTATCAACACTGTTTCCAGCACAGATCCAAAACATAGTCCCATACTAGCTACTATGAAGACAATTAACACTACCCCAGCCAAAACCAGCACACGTATCAACCTCTATTTAGAGTAGTCATTTCAATAGTCTTTGCACTAAAATCAAACATAGTCATTTTTTATCTTAGAATTTGTCCAAAATATAAAAGGTGGATCTGATGACATCTGTTTTCCTTCCAGATTTGCTGGAAAACTCCCAAGAGACTGGAAACCCTCAAATGAGGGTACTGGGCCTCTAAGACTCCCACCAGTAACTGCATGCTCAATACCTGAGGAAAGGTATACAACAGATTACAGAGGGCTCCCTGCCCAGTGCCCCTGGCCAGTCTGGGAGCTGCCAATGTACTCTGAGGGAAACGTTTACCTTTAACAACTTCTGGCCCTGGTATTCTGGGAATTCAGCATGACTAAGAGGAGCACCTGAACACTGAAGATTTCCTACAAATCTGCAAAAATACTGCTGTAGTGTTTTTGGAAGAGGTTAGCATACACATTTTTGCTGGTGGGAATGATGCTTTGGTAGGTTAAAAAAAAAGGTCTGTGTAGTCCAGAGGTCACATCAGCATCAGACATCTGACAGAAGGGATGATCATCCCCATGCAAGGCTCTCTAGAACCCAACCTTCAGGCTAGAAGCTCCTTGAGGCAAAGACAAACTGTCTTTTGTGCTGTGTACAGCACTGAGCACTCTGACTTCATCATAAAGCAATAAACGAAATAATTTCTTACACAAAAACTCATAGAGTCACATGCAATATCAAAGCACTGAAGAAAGACATTCTATTGCTACAACATTATCTGGTTGGAAACCCATACTGGCAGCAAAAAAGATAAATATGAAAATATCACATATTTTGACCTCAAGCTATAGCCAAAATCTTCATAGCACAATATGATTGAGAGAGAAGCTACAGCATTTTACAGAGCCTCCACATTTGATAGCTTAAACCATTGTAAAATTCCTACACAGCTGGACAAAATGTAGTGGGTAAGAGCTGAACATTTTCCTTCTATGAGGTACACTTTCTCTTCCTTGTGTGTAAATGAGATAAACACAGCTGTCTTTTCACTGCCTTTTTTTCATCTTTGACTGTGGTGCTTATCTCATTTCAAGACTGGTATATAGAGATGAGCAGCTCAGAACCACCCATCCCCTGCTTTTTTTTTTTTTTTATTTTGGATTAGCTAATGCTAGAGGAAGACATGTGGCTGTTATCATATATTTTAGGCTTATAGAAGATTTCTGTAAGACAAATTCTTAAAAACCTTGAAAGCTCCCATTATTCAAACTGTTTATGGAGTCCCAGATATGATTTTTCTTAGACCACTTTAAGCTAGGACACAAAACAAGCCAAAGAAAGGTTGCTTCCCAAAAAACGAACAGTTTTTGTTTAAGGAGGAAATTGTGTCTCAAGAAGATGCAGATATATGACAAGCATTCCTCAGTTTCCTGTAGAGGGGCTGACACTGATACGTTACCAGCTTATCTTATAAAACCCTTAGGATGCATACAATATTGCTTCTACCACCTTACAACAAAAACATGGTTTTTTCTGACAATACTCATAGCATGGTAAGTCTTTTAAGAAATAACTTGGTATTCTTCATCCCCATCAATCTTGGCCCCAATGTTACCAAAACATAAAGAAAGCAAAACAAAAATATCTGTTTCCCCTCACAGTAAAGGTCAGGTTCAGATATTTACACTACACACATATTTACAATACACACTACAACTGCTTAGATACTGAGGAAGAAAACACTTTTTTTTTTTTTCAGAGCATGGAATAGTAAAATCACTGACAAAAAATTTCTGTTGATGAACTCAAAAATGATCACCAGATAATTGCCCTAGTGGTGTTCCTAGGAATGTGATAAAGTTTTCAAAGAGTTGTAGTTACCTCAGAATTAGAAACGATCAAATGTTTCAGATCACTGCATCTTGCAAAAAGTCGCACCAAAAGCATGATTGTTAAAAAAAAAAATATATCTCTATAATCAGCACTGGTAATAAAGAACAGATTACCTAACAAAGACAATGATAAAAAAGGTAACCATGATCTGATCATCAAACAATTTCTGAACTTTCATGTATTTGTATTGCAGCTTCTCCTTTAAAACATGAAGTTAAAGCCGGACAGGGAATAACCAAGTCACTGGATAGTCCTGAAGAATTTTTCCAAGCATTTCTTTCCTCATACCCTTCCTTTTCTATCTCTTCTTTTTCTTYTCCACACCAGTACTACCATTTGTTCCGACCTAACCAGGTCTTTCCCTACTGCAGGCAGAGTTAAAGCACAGTACAAGGTTGTCCTGGGTCTGGCTAGGATAAGTTAGCTTTATTCAGTACGGAACAAGAGAAAATTACAGCTCAGGAATAGCCAGATTTTTTATTTTCACTCTTGAGGAGATTGGTTTCAGCAAGCTAGAGGGCCTGAAAGCATTCGTTATCCCTGAGCTGTGCCACACACTGCATCACGCGAGTGCCATCCTCCCACCTTCCACTTGCGGCACACATGACTCAGAGCCGTCTCTGCAGGGATGCATCAGCACTTAGATAATTTAAAAGTTCTAATTTAACTGTCTTAATGCTTAGACATTGTCAGCTTAAGCCAAATCCCCTCCTCCCAGGATTTTCTGCCACACTGACTCTCTGTCTCTCTACATTAGGAATTGCATTTTTAACCACATCCAAGATCTTGGTTTCAACTTATTTCTCACATTCGCCTCTCTTGTGAGCCAAGTCAGGAGTGCTGGACRCAGCGTGGTCAGAGGCAAAACTTCACAGTGAGCATCTACATTGGCCATTAAGTACCAATGTTATCAGAAGCAAATCTCCCATTCTCCTGTGCAATGGCAGTTCATTCCAGTTGCGTATAACATTTTTAGCAATATAGAAAATACCACAATCACAAAGAGATAATATTTATAAGAAGTTGATATGTTTGATACCCTTCACAGCAGGAAGAACAGTGTTAAACCACATGGAAAATTCTTGCTAACCTTATGAAAAACACTGAAGAAAACTTAACAAAGGAAACATCTCTTTCTTGGTGGTGTCTTCCTGTATTGAAGCCCTATATGAGAAATCACATATAATTGGTTCACTGAAACTTGATGAAGGTGAAAGTATTGTTAACCCAACTCCTTCCAAAACATTTTGGCATTCCCTCTAGCCTCTTTGTTATTTTTATCCCCTTCATTTTTCTGTTAGAGGATAAGAACAGGTCTCAAACTTCTCAGTATATTATTTTACTGTAGWTTTATATTTTTCCTTTCTTGCCCTCAGTTAAACAGCTGAGCTTCTAATTATAAATATTGACAGATTACATCCAAATGGACAAATGGAAGTGCATTTGTCAGATTTTCCAAATAAGCTGAGAGGAGCTTGTGAATCAGCATCCAGATCTCTCATGAACAGCCTGGTGTAGCACTAAAAGATTCCTGATGCTTTAATACCTTAGATTTCCACATTGCAAAGCAGCAGATGAGTAAGTGAGATTTCATGTACAGTTCGGTGAGATCTGTATCAGATACCACGCATCAATCCTATTGTATTTCTAATAGGCATGGTGAGATCAGCTGAGAAGAGCTCCACCTTTCAAAGTCCAAAATCAGACCTGGTTCTTCCCCTCTGCAGGCTCCTACTCCACCATCAGAGTCCTGGGAAGTTTTTTACATGGTGAGCTTTTCCTCCCGATTTCAAAAAGTTCACAGGGATGAGCAAACATTACTTATCTTTTTAATTGTTGGTGGAACTGAGACATAGATGGATGCTAAGCAGCTTGTCCAAGCTCATGTTTGCTAAGAATCACAGTAAAGAGTGTCGGAAAAAACATCTCACCTCCAGCAAGCAATAAGAAACACAGTCCCTTTCCTGAGTTAGATCTATGAGTRCCTGATCATTGACAAATTCAGAGTGGTCTTTTAAGAAGCAAAAATACATTTGGCTGTTTTACTTGTTTTGACTTAGAATGGGGGAAAAGAATGGAAGGCAGAAAGAAGTTAGTCCTCCTCAGCAGACAATTGCTTGTCTACTGTAACAAACATAAGAAGATTTAATTACAATTTAATGGCTCACATGCAGTCTCAGTCCAGTTGCCAGTGAATAGGAACCCAATTTTGCAAGCCTTTCCCATCATGACAGTGCAATTTTTTTTTTCTCTTTTCAGTTTGTGAGCTTAAATAATTGGTCCCAGCATGCAGAACCAAGATTAATTTCATAAAGATGTATTTCAGTTACTATCTGTAATTGCAGCACTTCAATCTATGAGGTAGTGTAACAACATAATTTTCTACCTTGAGAAGAAATAGAGTAGGAAATAAGTTTACCAGGGATCTTTCCTCACCAATAAGTAAGTAGCAGTGATTACATCAGGAATATCAGCTCCAAGTGCAGGGTCAAAGTTTTACCTCATAGTTATAAAGTATCTCATAATAGAAGAATAATAATTTTATTTTTTGAACAGCGAAGATTTATAAAATTCTTCTTTTACTTTCATTTCAAAAATTATCCAATTTGTGACAAAAATAAGTATTTTTCTATGCTGTAACTTTTCTAGAAATGTCTTCATAAATAACCATGCTTAATGTACTGTACAGATGAAATACAGTATCAGCAATATCTTTATGGTAGCATGAAAAGTTCTATAGCCATTATGGGTCTCCAGTATATAATGATAAGAAAAATTACATTCGGGATTTTGTGAGAACAGCTAAAAATACTAACAAAAAACCTCCTTACTTTGATAGTTAATATTTATTAACATGACACTTCAATAATGGCCAGGTGAATAATGCACATCTTTAAATACTTTCTTTCCACTGGGGTATTTAAATGTAGATGAAAGAAAAGAGCTCCTAAGAGCCTGAATATTGCTTTTAAATTACAGACAACTCTTTCGAGGCCTGAGTTAGAAACACAAAATGACACTTAGCACCTTCACAAATAAAACTGACGGGGTTATTAATGTTACGAAGGCTAACATACATAAATACAAGTATTATCAACATCAGCAGACAACAGGCCAACAACGCAGTCCTCAGTCCAAAATACAATTAATAGGAAAGGAAAGCATCACCATGATGAGCACTTAGCTATAAAGAACTCTCCACTGCTCACCACTAGAATTTTTTTCTTATCAGTTAAAGGCCTGATTCTGTTACATTGACTATATCAAGGAAAATCTTATCCCTACAGAAGCTAAGTTCAAATGACTTCAGTAGGACTGGAGCACATACGTGGATTCATATTTTCATTCACCAGATCAATCATTCTTTAATTTCAGTATCTACAGCCTTTGGCATTCAAGGCTAATGACTTAAAGTTTCTAAAATCATACAATTGGCCTGAAATAATTGCAGGATTTAAAATAACACCAGTTTTTTTGAATAGCCTCATTTAAGCTTCCAAAGATCATCTTTTAAGCCCTTAGCTAAAACCATAAAGGATAACACTTTCTATTAAATGTAAGTTGAAGATACTATGTAACAACGTGTTTTTTGAAAACAAGAGACTTTTAAAAACCACCAATATTGTGAACTTGTTACAGTAACTGCAAACATATGTCATATCAGTATGATACGATACCAATTATGACACATTAGTATGTCCTGAAGACCCTACATGAAGTCAGGGGGAATCATCAGCTCCACAAATTTCAAAGCAAGCCAACAAACATACAAATCAAAAATTGCAGGACAGATCCCTTTCTCTTTGAGAAAAACAAAACAAAACAAAACAAAGCCAAACCCCACAGGCCCACAAAAACAAAACAAAACAAAASAAAACAAAAAAACCCAAAAACTACAAGCAATTGTTCCATATACCACAAGGTTTAAAAGAAAATAAATGCTTTATTCCATTTATGTCTTACGATACTGTAAATATCCAACATTCAGAAAATTTATGTTGCCCACTATGGTAAAAATAGAGAACAGAATTCTTCTGCTTGCCTTGCAGGAACTATCATTAACCCATTTACTCATCAGTGGTCGCTTTGCTCAGTAGATCTCAAATTCTTCTTAACCTTGCCAAGTCCGTCATCAGTTCCAGTCCCAGCTTCACCACCTTGTCTCAGGTGGCTGGAAGAGAGCCACAGTGAGATATCCTCTCCCTTTCTCTCTTTTTTGCTCAGGACTATGTCAGGAGGCAGATAAAAAGGCCTTACGCCAGTGGTTCCCATCAGACTATTCCCAGGCTGGGAGGTAGGAGAAGAAAACGGAAACTCTTTTGG
Organism: Phoebastria nigripes; assembly: GCA_035582835.1. NCBI lineage: Eukaryota > Metazoa > Chordata > Aves > Procellariiformes > Diomedeidae > Phoebastria > Phoebastria nigripes. Next base: position 306,003 of record JAYKAV010002906.1, on the reverse strand, counting down.
TTTTGATGGGATGGAAGGAGGGAGTGGGTCTGCAGTGATTTACCTCAGAAACCTGTCACATTTTGACAGAAAAGGAGCAATGAGAAAGGATGGGGAAGTATTCTCTGCCTCTTTTAGCTGCACTGACTGGGAGATCAGTTTTAGGAGGTGGGCCGATGGGAAAAACAACCAGCTAAAGACGACACCCATTTCCTCCAGGCAGCATGGACATTTGTTAGAGTTGCAGCTTTCCCAGATGTTGACGAACTGGTATAAACTGAGGTACAACCCAAAAGCTCAGTATTTGTATGTACACAAAAAGTGAGTGAGAGATGACAGTACTGGATGCTAACACACAGATAATGGTTGATCTGAATTACCTGCTGCCTAGGAAACAGAGGTACAGGTAACCCAGAAAAAAAACCAAGAGGAATTTTAGCACGACAATAATGTGTGATGGGTATGCTGCACCAAAAACAAGCCAAGGTCAAAGAAGAAAGCCCCTTCATCTGTTGAACGCAAAACCTTTCATTCCCTTGCATGTGAATTTTAACAGCCATAAGACTACAGAATTAAAGTAACGAGGTAACCCTTCTGCACTACTTTACTAATTCTTAATATGACTATTTGTATAGCGCTTGGAATAGTAGCACTTTTCTTTACTAATTTTCACTAGAACAGCCATCACAAACATTCCAACAATTGCAACCCAAGTCTAATATAGCTGAAAGTAATCCAAGGCATTCAGAGCCTAGTCTAGCACCTCTCAAACAAACAATAAGAAAGCGGTGTCCAAAAATATGCTTTAAGATTTGATCCTCTGGTGAATACGGATATTCTCACAATTCTCCCCCTTCTTTGGATTTAGAGTTACATAACTTCTATTCTACAGAACCAATGTGAAAATTATAGTGATAATTACATGTAATTTCAGTACACTTTTTAAGTGTTAATCTAATTGCATTAGTATCTAAATTCTCCTCCAGAAAAAGACCAGGAACTGTTGTTTATTTGTTCTTTTAAAGATGCTGCCTGTGAACACAAAAGTGACCGTAATTACCTTTTACAGAAAATATTCAGATTTTTACATTAGAAAACTAGGTAAGAGTAGGTTTTCTTTCCAATGTTTAAAGAGATTCCAATTTCAATCAAAATGATAGCTTTGACTAAATAATTAAGTAGATAAATTAAATCTATTGATTTTTGCCAAAGGTAAAAGCTAAGATACTAATTAGCTGACATTATGCTATATTTAAAATTGCGTAATTTTGTTTACACTAAGATCAATACCATTTAAGGTATTAAACAGATTAGGTGCTGTCAATATATTTACAGTTAAATTACTAGTAGGATAGCGTATTTTCTTCATGACTATGATATCACCTGGTGAAGGTCTTTAAGATGGTTAATTCTTTAGCTTGCTTACTGACAAAAAATGATAGACTACGTCTTTTCATCATATTCCCATTCAGCAGTCTGAGAATCAGGAATTGATCAATGACCTCATGTCCTCCTGAAATTCAGGCAGAAAATATTTTGTGCCTATTGCTCACACAAGATTGATGAATGTCATCTTAGCACAGAAGCATTCCTCATTGTATTCTATCCCAGTTCATAAAAAGATCAAATTCGCTCTGTAACTTTTAAAACAGATCTGTTTTTCACAGTTGCAGAAAGGGACAATAAAAAGAAACATACTGTGCAAAATATATTCACATTTTTGGGCCAAAGCAGGTGTTAAAACTTTTGTTTGAATATGTACAATTTTGGAATACTTCCTGGTGTTCAAAGTAATTGCTGTTCCCTAAAACATGCAAACAAAAATCTAGTACTAAATTCTCTAGATGTACTCAAGAAAGACTGCATAAACAAAAGAGTATTACACCCTTACAAAACTAATGGGAGACATACATGACCTCCTCCTGTGTCTGTATAGAATCCAGCCACGGGCTGATCAGTCAGAGGCTGATTCCAGTCACAGTGACACATCTTGAACAATCACCTGAAAAACTCACCCGTACGGGTCTCTACACCATTAGAGAGTTGTTCTAGGCTCTGATACAGGCCGCCTTCATTAGGGCAGGTCATGGCAAAGTTTTGAAACTTTGGGCAATTCAGCTGACCTAACTTCAGACATCTCCAGTATTGATCCCCATATATAAGCTGGTCATCTGACATACTTTTTTTATGTCAAGGGAGAGAAACAGAAACAATGCAACTGAGCTGTTTTGTACATAAAAATGAGGTGAAGTTTATTCAAGTACTACCTACTCTTTCTAGTGACTTTAAAGGGAGCCTACGATTCAGAAACTAAGATCTGCACTTAGTCTGGTGAATCCTCCCTTTCAACCCTAAAAAGGAGCCAATCATACATGGAGAACTAAATAACTAGGGAATAAAAGAACATGAACTAGTTTTCACATGGCTTAGCTTTATTTATTAGATTTTATGAAAGTTATCAAAACATTCTTTTATGCAGATTATAAAAACATTTGCTTTCAGTATAATTCTCTTTAAGTGCCTTTACTATGGCACACGGAGTTGTAACAATGAATATCAATACATCTTGCAGGCACATTATGAATACATCCATATTCTAGACAACTTCAGCATTTTCAAAGTACCTGATCAGAAGTCAATTACCTAAATGCATGAGGAAGCACTGAATTTTTGTGAGACTAACAATAAATAGTAGGTGTTCCCACTTTTTGAAAACAGGTCATTCACTTAGAAAACACATTTTAGGGACCCAAATTTGAACACCTCTGACCCACTTCCTAAACAAGAAATCTGGATGGGTGACAAACTGCCTTTGATTAGCTGACAGGATTAGTAGGCTCTATTTTCCACTGAAAGTATACTCTTCTCTTGCCTACAACAAAATAAAAATTAAATGATGCGTTTGTTCAGGACAGATTACAAATCAACCAAAGCACCTGAATATTATCACAAATGCAAATGTGAGGCCTCACAAAGAACTTCATACAAGAAAACAGATCAGGAGCCACCTGAGGAATCACTACACAAGGCACTGTAATGCCGTCACACACAGCAAAACGCTACCATGCTGCATCAAGAGCTGTGTTGTAACTGAAAGATCAAAAAATAGCAGAAAGCGAAATTATTTTTTTAAATCACTATAGGCAGGATCTAGCTAGTACACTGTAATACTTCAGTCTTACTTCAAGTTACAAAGCTCTCTCTAATGAAGCATGAAGTCATTTTCCAGACAATTCTAAATTTTAAGTATTAAATATTTTTCTCAGTAGTTTTTCATGTGTCAACTAATGTTGGTTTTGTTTTCATTCAGAATGAAAGCAAGGTTTAAAATGTCAGAATTTTCAGTCAAAGAGTTATTTCAAATTTTAGTAAGGTTCAGTATGAAATAAAAATAAATGTACAGACTGAATTTACATCTTCTTTTATTGAGCTAAGGGGCACAAGTTAAAATTGGGTCTTTTGGATTTGTTTTTATTAGCTTGAACTGTTTTTTAATACATACATTCTGTGATGTGGAGGACATAAAACAGAGAGAACCATGCAGCATGTCCTGAAGGATGAAAAACAATTTGGATCTGAATATGTTCTTTGGGAATGTTTTTCTGCTGTTGCAGAGAACTGAGAGAGATTTCGTGTCAATAAGTGATTCTCATGACAATATAAAATAAACATTTATGTAATGCTTTTTATTTATTATTACTTTTTTGAGCCATAATGATCGATTCTACTGTTGTCACCACATCTTTTTTGCTTCATCATCATGTTCCCCTTCTCCAATCTTATTTGCTTGACATGTTATTGTAAATGGAAATGCACCAGTCTCTTCCCCGTTATACTTCAACCTCTTTACTTGGAAAACAAGTTTGGTTTTTTGCCCTTTGGGTTTTTTTTGTCAGATAATTATTGTTTCATCTTTCTGTGCACATAGCTGTTGTTTTGTTATAGTTGTATGTTCAAAAAGAATATGCAAAAAATCATTTTTCATTATCTGCTACAACATGGAAAGAAACATGCGTAGTTCTTCCTTCAGCTACCATATTTGGCAATTTTTTTGCTAATTTAGTGGACAATATGGATTCTCAGCATGATCTCCTTTGTATGTTGTCAGTTAATGACAAGGTGGTCCTAATATTGCTATTAATTCCTGATCTCACTGACACACAGTCAGAGGTTTCTCAAAGCAAATGTCGGTGTAGTGAAGCAATACCATCCTAGTACACCACAAAAGCCATGTGAAACACAAGGATTTATGAAAAGCAAATTCTGATGTGAAATTCAAGATTACTTTGAAAGCATGGAGAATTAATGTCTCTGTTTTAATTCTCTTACCACTACTTGTTTACCTGCTGGTCTTCATTTAATATCACAGTGCGAATTCTGAGAAGCATGTCCTTCATGAGGCAAGGTATCATGAAGAGCTTTTACTCCGTTACATAGTCTCTCCTTCGGAATCAAAATTTTGAAGCACTATCCCATCTGTGATAGATTTTCAATCCCTTTCCAAAAGCAAGATAGGTCACACATTCTCAGAAACTGCCCTGTAAAATCATTGCTTCCTGGTAGGTACACACAGCCTTGGGAAGGCACATGAGCAGTGTTCTCCAGAAACAAGGAACATTTTTCCAACTGTGAATAAGATCAAAATTTAAGATACATTTGGAAAAACACATTTGGAAACAAAATTATCCCCTTCCAAGTTGCTTAACCATATGTATGAGTAATTTTAAATTAAAAACCCATCCTGAAGAAAACACAAAGCAACTACACATCCAAACATGTTTTCAAACACCTTACATAAAGTTAAGAGGTAAAAATAACATAATTCTCAGGGGCAGAAAAATCTTTTCAGCACTGTTGCTTTGTTTTACCAGCCATGCCCAACAACATTACTACCTAATTTTAATGCTGGAGGCAGGACYGAATCCTTCATTGAGATACAGTATGGTTCATTGTTGAAAACCTGAAAATTCATTTATGAATCTTAGCCAGTGAGGTCCAGCCCTCCTAGACTAAGCCGTCTGATAAGCCAAAGTATGAAGTACCATATTTTGCTTTGGTGTTTTAGTTTTGTTCTTTCTCAGAACTGGACCTTGAACTGACTTCAGTTCTTTACAATAACGACCATTCTACTGAAATTCACAGCACCATACTTAGATAAAAGCCAGTCATCCAAAAAGCAGTGAAATGTGCATTCAGAAGCTGTAACGAGATTCTTTTTCAGATGGAAAGCAAGACWGGAATATCTCTTGAATAGTATATTAACTCCTTAACAATAAAAGCTTTTCCTTTTCAAGGCTCCCTGAGATTTCATATAAAAATTTACAGAAGACATAACATTGCAGAATAGCTCTTATTAGCTATTGTGTACTTCCAGTTCATTTCCCCTTCTACATCTCTCCTTTCTTATCTTGTCTTTCCACTTTCTTCTTTTAGAAGGACATTAGAAAGGCAACCAGAGCTTTTATGCAGAAGAGGAAAAACACAGCCTATATATAAGCAGAATTACCTTTAATTAGATTGCATGTCAAGGTTTTTCCTGAAGCATCAGTAAGTGTTTAAGATTTTAATGTTCCGGGCCTCTGAGACTAGATTCCTCTAAAAAAATCCAAAAGACTAAATCTCAGAATTTATTTGACCTGAAGAGTTAAGGGACAAATTACAATAGTATTCATTATTAGGTCAGGAATGTTGAGTTAGAAAATTATTTCAGAGTTGCAAATGATTACTCAATTACTATAAATTTTGTCATTTACTTTTCATATTTTAAAACATCTGGGGTTTCTATTTTTAGGGCTTTATTATTAACAACTAAGAGACCTTTGAGCTTTCTTTGCTGTACAGGAATAGAGAGGCTGCTTTGTGACTTCTTGGCTATAACATAAAATTCATACCATTCAGAGTGTTTTAAAAATGAAGGGAAGCAGGAGAGCATTGCTTCAGTTATTGATTTATCTAGCTTGCTGACTGAAGATCAGGTGGGAAGGCAAAGAGTTTCTGAAGGTGAGTCAGAATGATGAGGTAAGTACCTTTGAGAAGGGATTTCTTTTTTTTTTTTTTTTTTTTAACTTCTTTGAAAACAGTAAGCCTAATAAGAAAGAAGACAGGTCCACAGCCTATTGAAGTTTCTCAACATCCCTAGTTTCTTGGAAACAAGTTGTTTCTTCTTGTTCCTTTCCACCTGACATGGGAGACAGCCTTGAAAGCCTCTGAGAGAATCCGTATTGATTTCCTCTTAAGGATGGATTAGAAGAATGCGAGCCTTGAGGAAAACAGCTGCCATTTCTCTATAGTGTACTTTAAAAGAAAACAAATCCATTGTGTCTCGACTAGTTGATTCTAGCGTCAGTGAGTAATAGCCCCAAAATACTTCCCAACACTTAAAACTGTGAATGAGACAGGAGACTCCCTTTGGTCATGCCGCTTATCTTTGTTTTACTAGCACAGATCTATCTCAATGTTAACAATGTTGATGTTAACAAATGCTCTGACATTTACACCCTTGATGTCATGGACTACTTGCTTGAAGTAAGCTGAAGGAATTACCAATACCATTTTATGGGAATACTTGTATACTTCCCTATTTAATGTAGATGACTCTTGTTCTACTGTTGCTTGAGTTTCATCTTACCAAACATTTTTGTCATGTTGTATATGTAGGGGTTTAGAAATCCTCATTGTGAAAACAGTGAATGATTTATTTTTTTAAGGACCTGGACCGTTCATTGACTGAAATTGAGATATTTGTCTGGTTTTAATTATCATTGGTGAGATAGCATCATATTAATAGCATCTATCTGCTGTATAACAATAATTGCCATTTGTCTCAATATAGTTATTAGGGATATTCCTATCTAGATAAGAAGTTGAGATAGAAATGCAATTTAGCGGTTAAACATYTGGTTTGAAATAACTCAACCCCCTGGAAACACAGATTTCAAATCACTGCAAAGCAGCCTTAGATCTTAGACTTTCAAAGTAGTCAAACTAAATACCATGCAATTTACTCTGTAGGGATAATTAGACTAGTATTTAAAAATGAAGTTCAATCTGCTCTGCAGGGTTACTAAAGATCCAGTGATAGTATCCATAGGAGAAATCTTAATCACTCATATGGTCCACACTAAAGCTTGTACATCGGTCATGCTAATAACCKCATGCAGCACAGGTATGAATAAATTAAACAGTACGATAGGCACAAGGTTACTAATACATCTTAGGTCCAATGTCCTGAATGATTCTGTGTAAAAATTTGAAACCAAAGAGAGACTTCAGAATCAACTCATCATGATACAAGACTAAACAGATTCAGAAATGGACTATCAGAAGCAAACGTCTACAATCAAGGTCTTAAACATCTGAAGCTTTTTCAGCTGGCCAGTGTCACATCAGGAGTATCACTCTAGAGCTGAGAATCTAGAGTGATCCACCAAGCCAATTCCTAGCTATACCTTTATTCTTACATTTTTTCATAATAAATATCATTATTTCACCCACTAGAAAGGAATTTAGCAAATTCCCAGTTTCACATGGAACTTAGTTCCAGTTCCAACCTTTTTCAGTTTTTTTTCCCTCTTGTTTTTTGCCTAATCCCATACAATCCTGACCTCGGTGCCAGGGAAGATTATGGAGTGGGTCATCTTGAGGGCACTCACAAGCCACGTGAGGGACAACCAGGGGATCAGGCCCAACCAGCACGGGTTCATGAAAGGCAGGTCCTGCTTGACTAACCTGATCTCTTTCTACAACCAGGTGACCCGCCTAGTGGATGAGGGAAAGGCTGTGGATGTGGTCTACCTGGACTTCAGCAAAGCCTTCGACACTGTCTCCCACAGCATTCTCCTAGAGAAGCTGGTGGCTCACAGCTTAGACAGGTGTACTCTTCACTGGGTAAAAAACTGGCTGGGCGGCCGGGCCCAGAGAGTTGTGACGAATGGAGTTAAATCCAGTTGGCAGCTGGTCACGAGCRGTGTTGCCCAGGGCTCAGTTTTGGGGCTGGTCTTGTTCAATATCTTTATCAATGATCTGGATGAGGGGACTGAGTGCTCCCTCAGTCAACTTGCAAATGATACCAAATTGGGCGGGAGTGTTGATCTGCTCGAGGGTAGGAAGGTTCTGCAGAGGGACCTGGACAGGCTGGATCGATGGGCTGAGGCCAACAGTATGAGGTTCAACAAGGCCAAGTGCCGGGTCCTGCACTTTGGCCACAACAACCCCATGCAACGCTACAGGCTTGGGGAAGAGTGGCTGGAAAGCTGCCTGGCGGAAAAGGACCTGGGGGTGCTGGTTGACAGCCGACTGAACATGAGCCGGCAGTGTGCCCAGGTGGCCAAGAAGGCCAATGGCATCCTGGCCTGTATCAGAAATAGTGTGGCCAGCAGGAGTAGGGAGGTGATCGTGCCCCTGTACTTGGCACTGGTGAGGCCCCACCTTGAATACTGTGTTCCATTTTGGGCCCCTCGCTACAAGAAGGACATTGAGGTGCTGGAGCGTGTCCAGAGAAGGGCAATGAAGCTGGTGAAGGGTCTGGAGAGCAAGTCTTACGAGGAGCGGCTGAGGGAACTGGGGTTGTTCAGTCTGGAGAAGAGGAGGCTGAGGGGAGACCTTATTGCTCTCTACAACTACCTGAAAGGAGGTTGGAGTGAGATTGGTGTTGGTCTCTTCTCCCAAGCAACTAGTGATAGGACGAGAGGAAATGGCCTCAAGTTGTGCCAGGGGAGGTTTAGATTGGATATTAGGAAAAATTTCTTCACCAAAAGGGTTGTCAAGCATTGGAACAGGCTGCCCAGGGAAGTGGTTTAGTCACCATCCCTGGAGGTATTTAAAAGACGTGTAGATGTGGCACTTAGGGACATGGTTTAGTGGGCATGGTGGTGTTAGGTTGACGGTTGGACTCGATGATCTTAGAGGTCCTTTCCAACCTTAATGATTCTATGATTCTATGATAATTCAACTCACACATGCAAATCCACCTAAAATGCACCTAGCAGTGAGAAGCGCTAGTACCAGCCTACCCACAGACTACAGCACTGGCTCCTTTGCCTCTCTCACCTACAGGGATTCCCAGTCCTGTAGACAAGCTCGGTGCCTATCTCAGTTTTCAAACGCACAGAGAAAAATCTGGAAAGGTCCTAGTGTGATTCAGGAAAGTGAAGCAAGTCATCCAGTAGCCAAAAACCTCTCTCTGCACTGACACTAAAGAACGTTAAAGAAACCACAACATCCTGAGAAGAATTTTTTTTTCTGATTTGGGAGTTCATTTGACAATGAAATATAAACTTCCAAATACCTAGGCATAGAGTCTGTGCCATTTTGAAACAATATCAGAGCTCTAGAGATTTAATTGGCTATGCTGGTATTTGGCAATGACAAATCATGCATACCTGAAATTACTATTCTGATTTTATTGGAAGATATCATGCTTCACTTTCTTTATTGTATGTTGGTGTGTGGGAATATAAATATGACTGTGTCTAAAGGCGGCTCTGTATTTTAAAGAATGTGCCAGTAATCCATGGCCGAAGTTATTAGGTCAGTAAAAATGTTTGAAATACTTCTCTAAGATCATTGCTACATAAATGCATTTATGTTAATAACTTTTTAATGTAGAGCACTGACATACCTGCCCAAAGTCTTCAGTACACTTACACAGCATGTATCAGTAGTTTTTTCTTCCAGTATAGTGAACCTGTGGTAGTTTACACACCATTTCAATTATCAGGTGTTTACAGTTGCTATGCCAAAACATAGTCTTAATCCATAACTAAGAAATTTTAAAACCTGTGCAACATCTGGCAGTAAGACTTAGACAGTATTAAATATTAAAATAGATAAGCACATTGTTTGAAAATGAGCTTCTTTTAATAAACAGAAAGAAAGCAAAGAAATACAAAATTGTCTTGCATCTGCTGTCATCATGTAAAATCAAAAATAGTACCTGCTTCCAACAGTATCATCTCCTTGAACCTATATAGTACACTGCCTTATTTGTTGGAGAGGTGTTGTAGGGCTATAAACAACAGAAAATGAACAGGTATATGATCGCTTCTGTTTGAATAAAAATCAAACAGCAAGATAATTAAAAAATGGGAAAATAATTTGTTTATCAATAAATGTATCGATATATTCCTAAATCAGGCAGACAGAGCATTAGTATATGTTGTTAGTCTTAGGTACAAACGTTTATCTATAGACCAGTGACATAACTAAGAATTTATCAAGGAACACATAAATCTGAGTGAAGTATGCTGAATATTCTGTTCTAAATACTGTTGCTGCCACCTTACAAAAAATCCTAAATAGTTATTTAATAAACACATTGACACTACTATCTGATGACATTATTAACTAAGAAATCGTCAATCTCATTTTTGAAACATTAACTATATAATAAGCAGAGCTTCATGGTGCGGCACTTCTTAGAAGAATAATGCCCTAATTTTGAAAACTGGGTAAATTAAACTCTTTAAGTGCAAAGCAAGAGTAATCTGGCAAAAAAATATACAACTTCTGTTCTTCCAGTACGTGAGTATTTGAAATACAACCAGGTGTTTTCAAAAATTAGTGTGAGAGAGATTGACCTCATCTAATTTCAGCAGGTAATCTTCAGCAGGTAACCTTAGGCTACATATAGCCAATACAGAGATAGGCACCTCCAGAAAGCAATTGGTCTGATCTTTCTTAAACATCTCTGGAGATGCCTGTTTCTATCTGTGATTATGAATGGAACCACAGTGACTGTCATCAACTTACACAAGTACCATCAAGCAAAGAGAGGCAAATTCCATCTGAACGTACTTTCAATTCATTGTACAGTCTGTGCAAATTCTATGTCATTTATGTTGCATTTAAACGTCAACATTATTTGATTTGGTGACTCTGTTCTATCTCATTTAAATTGGACTTGAATTAGAACTTACATAGGGCAATTGCCTAGGACAGAATTTCATCCTGTGTGCCATTTACATATGTCCTTAGATTGTTAAATGAAAAAGAGTCCAAGCATTTCCTTCTCTTTAGAAACTGTAAAATTCCACACATTCCCATCTGAGTTATCTTGAGTCACTTCTTTTCTCTAATAGCTTGAATGTTGAATCAAATACAGTGCTGAGAGAGACATAGTAGATTTAGACCCAAAAAAACTCTGAATATTTTATTAAAAATTGTCACTTCTATAAACATAATTTTTACAAATAAAAAATGCTGGAAGACTTGCTACAGGGACTAACAGAATAACACAAGGCAGAGGCAGGTTTATATATATTCAGAATTACACTGAAGGTACTACTTAAAAACTCAAGCATTTGAAACCTTTATATACTTAAACAAATTCCTTTCTGAAAATACACTTTGCAAAGCAGAATAATAACATAGTTCAACAAAGACAAATGCAGAGTCCCCCACTGGGGACAGAATAACTCCATGCATCACCTAGACCTGTGGGGAACAAGAAGTTGAATATGAAACACCAGTCTGCCTTAGCAGTAGAGGCGGCCAACCACCTCCTGGGCTGTGTTAGTAATAGTACAGCCAACAGTTGAGGAGAGTGATTATTCCCTTCTATTCTGCACTTGAGAGACCAAATTTGGGCTCCCCAGTACAAGACAAACATAGACATAAAGGAAAAATGCTGCGAAGAGCCACCAAGATGATCAGGGGGTGCAGTACAAGATGTACAGAGAGGCTGAGAGAATTAGGTCTGCTGAGTTTTAAGAAGAAAATGCTAAAGGAAGATATTATCACTGTCTTCAGCTACCTAATGAGAGAGTCTACAGAAGACAGAGCCAGGCTCTTACGGAGGAGCACCATGACAGGATGGAAGAAAACAGATATTGAAACAAAGAAAATTCCAGGTGGGTATTAGGAAACATTTCTTCCATCATGACATTTGTCGAACATTGAAGCAAGTTGCCTGGAGAGTTTGTGGAACCTGCATCCCTTAGAGCTACTCAAAACTCAGCAGGACAATGCCTTGAGCAGTGTTTTGAGACCATATTCTGAGTAGGTCCTTGGCCCACATGACCTCGAGCAGCCCTTTCCAAGCTAAATTAATCTACAATTCTGTGAAAGATACAGTAGCCATGTAAGTTCCTCCATTTTCAGTGGGACAGTACATTATTAACTCTTTGCAGAATTACAGAAGAGCTGCACTAAAAACCTGAAGGCTTTCTCCAATTTTAACTTATTCTATTTATTTTTGTTGAATACATGTAAATTTTATGGTAACTTATAAAAGATGCAATGAACTACACAAAGTAAGTTTTGGAGACAAAAAATATTGGATAACCTGAACTGTGAAGCCAATTTTTTCTCAGTAAGTTGCACTCTGTGCGAGTGTTACATGCATAAACCTAATGGCACCGAGGAACAGAGCCAGGGCTTTTGCTCACTACATTTATTCCAGAAAGGAAGCATGTAAAGAAAGCCCTTGGCAGTGAGACTCTGAAAATTTGGAGATCCAAATATGAATGTTAAACTCTTTGTTATGATGGCTTTTTTTTAAACAGGCAATGCTATTATTCCATGACATAAAATTCTCTACCTATGAATCAAGGTAGCCAATGACCAGCAAGTTAAGTCTTGTATTTTACTAGAGTACATATATAGTACGAGACAAAACAGAGAGGAGAGAAGATTTCAAGTAACCTGCTTTCTCCCTTGCAGTCATGTAATAAAATCACTGTTTCAGAGCTTGGAGCATGGACTTCCCAGGCAGAAGTGGCGTTGCAAACCATGACACTTACATTACAGCAGCACATTCAAAGCAGAACATTTTATCAGACTGACAGGTCATCTCAACTCAAGGTTATAATCTGGGCCCAACCTAATGCTCGTTCATATTTGCCAGCCCAAAATCTTGAGGCATCTAGAAACTAGCATCTTGCCCTGTAGGAATTTCTGTTAACTACTGAAAACTGGTTGGCTTCTTTTGGTCGACTCAAATACTTACATTAAATGCAAGAACAGTGTTGTTAGTAGAATTTCAGAAGACCCAAACCCCTCTTGAAAGACTGAACTTAAACAAAGAGCATTCTGTAGTATGGTGTACGGATGATTGAAATACTTTCTTCAGTCTTCTAGATTTACAATAGATGTAGAAGACAAACCAGAGTTTTTCATTTGTAATTTCTTCAAAGTGTCCTTTGTTACCTGACAGCATAAGCAACCCCAAAAATATGTTTTCATACTGTTTATAAAAGTGATTGTTAAAATTTTAAGATATTCTAGGGCTCCTGGACATTTCCTTAGTTCTGCACAAATAGAAAGGCAATGAAAGAAATAATCTTTTTCTGCAATGTGGAAGACTCTTCCCCACAAGTCTAGTGGACCTTAATAAAAATTCAACTGTTGATAGTCACTTGTCCAGAAAGTAGAGTACTACTCTAACGAGTAGAACAGGCAAATCTAATTTATCCCTAAGTATGTACAAACATAAAATAAGTAAAATTATGCTTTTTTAGGCCAATTATGTAAAAATACTACAGAAAAGAGCAGTGGAGATGGCAAGAAACGTATGGAGAAAGCATAGCCCATCATATTTAAACAGACAGGGAAACAGAAGGCCAAAGTCAAGTGATCTGCTGAAGGTTGCCCTGTTAGCTAATGAGAAGACCTCACAACAGTCATTCAACATGCAGGAGTATTCAGAACTTGGCAAAAGTCTCTTGCACTCCTCACGTGGGCTAAAGCCTGTTCCTGCAGCCTCAGTCAGCATACCTGAAGATGAAACTAAGAACACATTTTACATGGAGAATTTTTTCCTTCCTAACCTTTATGCAAGGTTAACATATAGTGTGTAAATTTCATCATGTTTAATTTCAAAGCTATTCTACTACTACCACATATTACAGTAGAAAAGGTTGCAGTTTTTAAAAAAATAATTTCATAGTGTATGCAATCTACCCTTCAATTACAACTATCCTCTTTACATTCACTTCCACTTTGGCTGAACTGTACTGCTACATAAAGCAGGAGCAAAACTGAGGAAAACAGCTTTTTGCCCTTAGTTTCTGATAAGCTCTCTTAACTTAGAGGCAACACTCACAGTATAAAAATACACTCATTTCAGTAATTTTAATGGATTTTTTTTTAGAAGAAACCTACGTAACCACAGAAGCACAATATTTGTGCAGCAATAAGCCATCACGACCAAAACTCATACGGAAGAAATGTATGATAACCAGTCACTGAAAGAAACATGAGCAGAAGAGACTCCTTACCATAAAAAGTGAGGAAATGGATTAAAAAATTATACTGGGTATTAATAAACTTGAAATGGGAAGACAATTATCCATTTGCCAAAGGAATATGTATGTATATTAAAGATGAGGAGGATTCAATTAGCAGACATGAATAGGTTTCATTTTCCCAGGTAAACAAAATATGTAAAATGCAAAGCGGGTGAATAAAAGCGAGGGTGTTGCTGAATTAGACTGTTTCTTATTTATTACTTTACGACTAATCATAGAATCACAGAACACTTTGGGTTGGAAGGGACCTTTAAAGGTCATCTAGTCCAACCACCCTGCCATGGGCAGGGACATCTTCAACTAGATCACGTTGCTCAGAGCCTCATCCAACCTGACCTTGAATGTTTCCAGGGATGGGGCATCTACCACCTCTCTGGGCAACCTGTGCCAGTGTTTCACCACCCTCAGCGTCAAAAATTTCTTCCTTATCTCTAGTCTAAATCTACCCTCTTTTAGTTTAAAGCCATTCCCCCTTGTTCTGTCGCAACAGGCCCTGCTAAAAAGTTTGTCCCCATCTTTCTTATAAGACCCCTTTAAGTACTGAAAGGCTGCAATAAGGTCTCCCCAAAGCCTTCTCTTCCCCAGGCTGAACAACCCCAACTTTCTCAGCCTTTCTTCAGAGGAGAGGCGTTCCATCCCCCTGATCATTTTTGTGGCCCTCCTCTGGACCTGCTCCAACAGGTCCATGTCTTTCTTGTGCTGAGGGCTCCAGAGCTGGACACAGGACTCCAGGTGGGGTCTCACCAGAGCAGAGTAGAGGGGCAGAATCACCTCCCTCGACCTGCTGGCCACGCTTCTTTTGATACAGCCCAGGGTACGGTTGGCCTTCTGGGCTGTGAGTGCACATTGTCGGCTCATGTCCAGCTTTTCGTCCACCAGTACCCCCAAGTCCTTCTYGGCAGGGCTGCTCTCAATCCCTTCATCCCCCAGTCTGTATTGATCCTGGGGGTTGCCCCGACCCAGGTGCAGGACCTTGCACTTGGCCTTGTTGAACCTCATGAGGTTCACAGGGGCCCACTTCTCCAGCTTGTCCAGGTCCCTCTGGATGGCATCCCGTCCCTCAGGCGTGTCAACCGCACCACTCAGCTTGGTGTTGTCTGCAAACTTGCTGAGGGTGCACTCGATCCCACCGTCTATGTCATTGATGAAGATATTAAACAGTACTGGTCCCAATACGGACCCCTGTGGGACGCCACTCGTCACYGACCTCCACCTGGACATTGAGCCGTTGACCACTACCCTCTGGATGTGACCATCCAACGAATTCCTCACCCACTGGACCGTCCACCCATCAAATCCATACCTCTCCAGTTGAGAGAGAAGGATGTTGTGGGGGACCGTGTCAAAGGCCTTACAGAGGTCCAGATAGACAACATCTGTAGCCCTTCCCATGTCCACTGATGTAGTCACTCCACTGTAGAAGGCCACTCGGTTGGTCAGACACCAACCTCGACTAATGTACTGTCACACTTCTCAACTACTATTTATTATCTTAAACAGTGTTTTAGTTACACCAAGTAAAATCCTAAAGCCACCACTAATGAAAATTTTCATTAATTAGAATGGCAGTTTTCCCAGGAAAAGACAAATTAAAAATTTTACATGACTCTCAGGATCTGACAGATCTTTTTTTTTTTTAGAATATTCATAATCGGTATAATGTTTTTCTTCCCTGCTCCTCTCCCCATTGTGTTCTAATTGCTTGTAATTCAACAAAATGTCTCCGTGTTTGCTATTTCTTAATTTGTTCCTTATGAAATTAATAAGAACTTATTTTTAAGGAGGGCACATTTCAGAAATGAATTTAAAGCAGATGGAGAAGATGGCAGGAGAGCAACACCAATAGGCAGCAGGTGAACAACACAGTAGGAGACATTTTATTTCCTTGATTTTTGTTTCTTGCTACTGAAGAAGAGAAAATATGCAAAGAAGATCTGTAAAGTCAACATGCTATTATTCCTTAATATGTAATTTCTTTAGTTCTGGCTACTCTTAGCATCCCCAGAAGAGTCACTGAAAAGCAACACCTATTTCTCATGGTTGTTTCAAATGGTTTGCCTCACGTCCATTGCCACTAGACTGGCTAATATCTCTAATGCTGTCCACTGTGTGGTTTACTTGTCGGCCTTGATACCTGCTGGTTTTCTGGTTGGCTGGTTCTATATCCTTCTACTGTCCTCACTGCACTAGCTGCAAGTGGGTGTTCGTATCTCACTTGAGTTAACCGTGACTTTCAAGTTTTACACAATGTTCTTTAGAAAATCATATTCTATATGCACTACCTGCTGGATTCCTGTTTTTACAGCCTAGTTGTCTGAACAGGCTGGTTTTGATGATACATTGTCCAGCTTACCTTACCGTAATGTTGTTCCTTGCCTGTTTCTACGTGTAAGTCCCGATTCCAAACTCTGTCACAAAGCATTTTGGTTGCTTTCAAAGAGAGGAACTTCAGTATGGTGTCTGGTTTCTTTATCTCTTTAGCTAAGTATGTTACTATCCGTAATCCACACACTCTAAAAACTCTCAGAGAAACATTTTTCCAAACCTGCTGTTCAAAATCAGCAGGGGAGTTTTACATACCTGCAAGCTGAATTAAAGCCTACACAGCAAGCAGTGGCATTTTCAGATACTGAGAACCAATGCTTGACTTGCTGTGGAGACATTTGCCAGGACTAAAGGTTTAAAATGTTTTATACCTCAAAGAGTCCAAGGAATTTGTGATGTTATTTGAAAAAAAGTTAAAATTCCTGTCCCTTTGAAGAATTCTGCCAAACTCCTCTCTGCATTTTTAGCTAGCTAACACATAAAAAGCATGTCCTTTGGTGAATGAGCTTTCACACACATGCCAATAGCCCTGACTTACTGCTCCCATGACATGCAGAATATCAACGGTAAAAAAGAATTTGCTGAACTTCCTTATACTCTGACCATTGCGCATGCATATCTTAAAACCCTTCCATTCCCATTCACCAGTCTTAAAATGTAAAATTATTAAGCAAATTAAAATTGTTATCCTATATATTTAGGATTTAGCCTCCTATTTAAGTTTCTCTGTAGCCATTAAATGCCAAAATGTGGAGATAGCTGTAAGAAGTCAGTCACAATCATCTGTAAGCTGATAGTTGTTGAAAAAGTTTTAGCTATGCTTTTTTCAAAACCCTGACTTTCTTCTGTTTGGTTTGATTCCTGGTTTATCCATTTATCACTCATCCATTCTTAATTATACTATGAAAGCTTTTGAAAAGATGTTCTCATATTACTTGTCATCTTCTACTTAAAAACAGCAAATGGAAAATATTTCTGCCATACGTGTTGCTGTAACAGTTAATCAAATGTTATAAGAAATAGAAGTTCATCAGTTCTTAGAAAAGTTGCATCCTATGCTCATACACACTCCAGGCACTAGAGTAGGGACCCTTGGGATGCAACCTAACTAACTGTAACAACTAAATTTAAAAGATTAGTATTATGTCATAGGAGGTTGCTAAGTTTATGACACCTTAATGGTTCCCTGCCTGCAGGCACTATCAATAATAGTAATCTAACTGCCACCACTAATTCAAAGAAGCTGGAGTTATGTCATACCAAACTGCTCCATTTATGACATCAACATAAGAGCTGTATGGGGACTGAAATACCAATTTAAGAAAAGCTGAAAAAGACGTGTAGGAAACTCTTATAATTGGCTTGCTTTTCTTTAAACATCGCAGGTGTGCTTGCACGTCCTGAACATGCCAGCAGTTCACAGCAGTCTTCCCAGTATTCTGATACACAGCGGCCATTTCATTTTCTAAACAATGAATTGAAGGGTTAATTTTCAAGAAACCTGCGTTCCTCATAGCAATAGTAAAAATCATGCTTTGACTTGAATAGGCACTTGGAACAAACACCCACCACTGTATTTAAAAGGAGGATGAGACCTATCTGTGCCTCTTTAAGTGGCATATAGCCTAGACATGCCTGTTAGGAGTTTCATCCTATATCCAACAGGAGTTAGATATCAATTTCAGCACTTAAAGACAGACCTTTAGGCATCTACAGTTACAGTTCTCAGTTAAATGCTTATATATTTCTTTTGTAAGGACACAAGTGAAAGCTCAAATCTTTTACAGTAGACATGCCTAGGAAACATGTCCAAACCTCTGCAGGAAAGTGCTACTCAACCTGAAGTCCCACTGTTACTTCTGCCAGGCAAATAATATTTGTGCTGCATAAGATCAAATCACCATCTAATTGAGCTTTTGTGAAATCAGTTTAAAAAGGAACCTGATGTTTCTCCAACCTCTCCTTTCTCAAGAACACATACCTCAAACTGCGGGGAATAAATGAGGCCCCAGAACTAGGCACTGTTTCTCATGAGTGTCTTAGCAGAATAGGCAGAGCTACTACACAGCGGGAAATGCGTACTGCCATGTCAGTTACAATTCCTCCTTGCATAACCTATACACAAGAGTACACAGGAGATAATCAGAAAGTCATTGTGATGGCTTTGTGTTACTGTGATTCAAACTATGACAAAATTCCTCAATTGCTTTTTAGTCCCTCCTCTTGTACCAATATAGCACAAAAGCAGAAATGCTTCATCTAGCTTGTGGGGAAGGGAAATTGTGGTAATTAGGAGTAAGAACATATTTCTCCTTGCCACTCAACTCTAAAATAATTATTTTAAGATAGTAACTATACAGTACTTAACTATAAATTACTTGTGCATTTCTGAAAATTGTAACACAAACAATCTTAATCTTCAGCTGAAAAGAGAAGACAAGACTCAGTCAGTGAAAGCGAACAGCTGCACAAGTGCTTTACAGTCCTTGCTGCAAATAGGAAAACTAACACAGATCCTAGGGAGGAGATAACGTATTTTTGTAAGGAGAAAGGAGGAGATGAATAAGGCACAAAACTTCCAGGAGGCCTAGATGCTGTGTCTCCACCTCTTAGCAATAGCTGAGCATCTGGTGGTGCCTGCAAACAGGTACTTCAGATGAGACTCAGTGGAGCTACAGTGATTTAGGATTACTACCTGTTGAGATTTCTGTGACATAGTGTGGATCCTACATGATGCTTTATATTTTTGCCTATCTTATTAAAACTAGGAAAAAGAAATGAACAAATCTCTAATTTTCAGCATTGCTGTTAAGTTGGTTCTCCATAAATTTCCCTTCATTTTACTGATGTTAAAGAGTTTCAGAGTGCTAAGACGAGCTGTGAAGAGAAGAGAGAAGAGTTGAGTTCCAGTTGGAAGGGACCTACAAAAATTGTACATCAAATGGAACAGAGACAATGCTTGTATTCAGTAGCTGCGATCAAACAGCAGCATCCTTCCTGCCTCTCATTCCAGGACAAAGGGAAATAATTGAAATATTTTTCTTGCCTATAAGTTCTACTCATATTTCTCAAAGATTTGAGAGAAAACTTTGTTGCTGCTGACTTTACTGCTTTTGACAAAAAAATTATGTGAGATTTAGCTTTGGAAGTTATGTGTAATCACATATATTTATTTGGCAACTAAGCCTACACCACAGCAATTTMATTGCTATCAGGAGCCAAGATGGATAAATTAGAGCTAGCTGGAGTTACAGGTGACACCATCACCTTCTGACTATAAATGCACTCAGCTACTGAAAATCAGGATCAAATCAACCTCCGTGACACTCATTTGCAGACATACCCAGCTTACTACTGTAAATGTTTCTTACTAAAAATATTAAAGAGACAATTGAACAAATAATAGCCTAAATCTTATTTGCAAACTGTTTATTTTAAACTCTACAATGTTTTAGGAATGAGATGATGACCTATGCCATTACTGTAGTTAACTGGTTGATGACTGACACTTTAAAAAATAGTTTAAAAGAGCTCTACCAGCAAAATTTTCAAAACGGTCATTTAGGTTAAATGTCATGAAAGTTCTAGAATTTTACATTTTACACAAACACATCTACCAGCTGTGCCAGTTTTTTTTAAAAAAATCTTTTGGACTTCAAATGTTTGCTGAAAAAACAAACTAGAAAAAAATCTGAACATATGCAGGAATAAATTTAAAGAAATCTTATCACTCACCCTTTTCTTCCTTTACTAAAAGGTTTATCAGAGTAAATATCCTCTTTTTTTTTTGGCATAAAAATGACCCAAGCATTTAAAAAGAATTAGTAATACAACTTTATAAATAGAAATCAACAGTATACAACTAATACTGAAAAAAAATTTGAAAACTCTACATCATGAATGTCATACTTTTTAATACACACTAGTAGAAAAGAGAAATTATTGTAGCACAGAAGATTAACTGCTAGAATTTAAATATTCTCCATAAAAGACATTATATTGAGGCCCCTGAAAAAAAAACTCCAAAATACAATTATCCTGAACTCACTTCATCAAACTGAGAGCTGTAAAGAAATGAGAGATATTACATAAATATAACTATAATATGATAAAATAGAGGTGAATAAAAGTAATTTCAAAATGCCACTAACAATCAGCCAAATCTAAGATCTCTGAACATTTCAAAAAATCCTGTGCTTATATTCAGTTTCATTGTTATTAAACAAAGCTGTTATTTTACAAGGTTTGCTCTAAAAAATAAAAATCTATATGCTAATAAAATTACATTTCACATAAGTGAAAACTGAGGTTTCTCTATGCAGCTTTGGTGTCCTCCTATTGTTAAGAGTCTGAATACTCAGAACTTTGTGCAGTTACTTTTGGTGACTTTGACAGGTGTTAAAGCAGCTTTTACATGCCAGCTGCTACTTGCAGAGACAACTGACACTGAGACTTACTTGGACATGTAATTGCTAATGAAGGAAGGTCCAGTAAAGCCAGATCTACTAAGACCCGTTCTATACACAATACTCAGACACACTTTTTTAAGCACTGTTGTGTAACATCGCTCAGACCAAGGTCATACAGAACAATAAAAATGACTGAGCTCTGTCTATACTATGTCTTACAAAAACATTACTACCAGAACAGCACTATTGGGAATTGCTGGTTCAAACAACCCTAGTCCAGGCTTGAATCATTTATCAACCTCTGTCTTGGGAGCTCCAGTACTGTGCTTGCATATACACTCACAATAACAAATGTAATTTTATGATTCTCCACCCTACTCCGTCCACATTTTCAGTCATTCTCTCAAGATGTACTTCATTTTTTTTGCCACCAAAAGGTGTTCTGCTCTCCTAGCATCAAGCCACAAGTCCTAGAGATCCTGCATTACATTGAATCTCACATTGTGTCGTGGTTCCTAAGTATTTTATTATCTTCTAATGCATTAATACTTCAGGGCATGTTAGACAGTCATGTTAATGCAGTGTAACATAGACGATCTGAACAAGCTTTAAATTATCTGCATAAGGTACTAGTAATGACTTAGTCATAACAGCACAAAACTGAGTGCCAGAGCTGACAAAGTGGAAATTAACCCTGTGCTCACTGGATGCAGGCCTAAACGGTGTGTGATGCTGGAGCTGCCTGCTTCAACACTATCATCTCAGCTATGGCTATGCTACCGTGCTCTTCTGCATGGGGAAATAACCAGATTCTCAAATCACTGGTTCTCAAATGAGGTCTTATTATGACACAGGTTTTCATACCTAACGTGCCATAACTATCTACCTGGGGAAGTGTATGTCACTTTACAGTGACTGTGTGTAAAACCCAGTGACAACACTTGATAATCAGCCTAATGAGGCTTATAAACATTTGTGCAAATAAATTTCACCCTCTTTACTGGGCTTATTCCAAGATCTTTGTTTGCCACGTGAGGTACTTTCCTATATGTCCATGAACATCCACTGACCCTTCTATAAAATATACTTTTTGGGTAAATCATCCTCCTTCCTTTTTAAGAAACATATGCTTAGAACATTTAATATTTCACTGCAGCATTTATATAGTAAAGCATCTGTAAAGATCTACATGTACACTGCAACTAACAAAAAATACTAGATGGCATGCCACAGAAGTATAACTTGAATGAATATATTATTATACATAAACTCCATCTTCACCTATTCAAGTGTAAAAAAAAAAAAAGCAAAAATGTGTATCAGTGTGATATTAAGGCTGAAATTTTGCATGCATCAAGTCAGAAAGCTGCATGTTACAGTTTCCATAGCAACCATAATTCAATCTCCTTTTGCATTTGTGGTAATTTTTAGCAATGTATTTGATATAATTGTCATATGGGTACCACTTTACTTGAAAAAATGGTGTAATTGCACATTTGATTATCTTTACAAGTAGGGCACAGCTCTGAAGTCCCTACTAGCACAAAATTCACAGAGGTGTCCTTTATGCTTGTGTCAGTTCATCTTCTGCACGTGTTGGTACATGGAGGGTGTCAAGTGGGTGTCATATGGGATATGTGGCTGTAGGTGATGTGCACAAAATTTAAAATATTTCAAACATCTGACCTACTGAAGCTCACTCTGGAGAACACTTCTATTGATTTTTCTGTAGACACCTACTCATGTAAATGCATACTCACATCATTATGGCTTGCATCTTTAATCTTTTGTAATTATTTCATTAAAATCTAGTTGAGAATACAGTTCTTTTGAAAAGAATTCTCAAGGAATTTTCTTACCTTAAAACAAAATTATTTCGTAATCAAAGTAGCATGTGAATTATTTTACTAAATAAAGCCAATGTTCTGATAACTCACGAACAGTTTTTTCTTTCCAAGGAAAGGAGCAAAAGGTTCAGGAGTGCATGAGACACTATCTTCTCTCACTGGCTATTATAAACTGTAAGTGCTGCTTTTCAAAACTCAGTAACTATACTGTTTTATCACTTATTAAAAATATATATATGGATATATAAAAATAGCCCAAAGTACAAGTCCCATTACATGCTAACATCTCACATTTTTATATGGAATATTCTTATTGCTTCTGAATCCAGAAGTTCATAATTTGTGCATGTTTTACTTAAAAGTGGCCAATGAGCATGAACTAAAATGTATAATGAGAGAATATTAATAGCAATTCATCCTTATTTGGAAACTACTATGCCGAGTTTCAGCTTGGAGTAAAACATGAAGACTGAATTATAATTTGTACAATGTGACCTATATGTGTAAAAGAAATATGATATTGCAATAAAGCAGCACGATGACTTATTTTAAAATAACTTTTGACCATCCTTAAATGTATTATGTAACAACAAGGTATCAGAGAGACTACTGTAGCCCCAAAAATATGGTATTGCCATTACTAGTAACAGGCAAAAAGATTTGCATTAACTTAATAATAGAGGTCTCAGGACACTTCAGATTGTCTTGGTTTCTCTTGTTTTAGCTTGCTTCAGCTTTAACAGCTAATTACACAATGATCAGGTGGCTACTGCCTGATTTGCTTTTAGCTTTAGTGTAATCGTGTGTTATAATGAATACAAACATTATAAATGTGATATATTTCTTTAGCTAATAATAAGCAGTAGTAGTTATTCTGTGTAGAATGATCTGTGGCCCCAGAATGATAAAGTTGTATATTGGAGTATAAGCACAGGATGATAGCAGAGACCTTGAAGGTACAGGCACAGATTGACTCTAGGGACTCAGTGGCTTTAAACACATAATCAATCACCAATTACCAGTTACTAAAGTAAATGCACCTTGGGAACTAGTAAAACAAATTTTTAGGGGTAACAACAAAGAACAAGTATTCAACATATATAATGAGAATTGTGGGCCAATGAAGCAAGAAAAAGTGAGTGAGTGGATGATGTTAGTAAAAGTATAAAAATAATCCAAACCCACCCAAGAACAAAGAGGAAGAAACCTCCACTATCAACATCATCCTCCTCCTGGTGAAGAACCTGGGATGTAAAATGTTAGTATATAATAGGACTTGTACTTTAGGCTATTTTTATATATCCACATATAGTAGGTGATAAAACAGTAAAGTTACCAAGTTTYGAAAAGCAGCACTTAAAGTTTATAATAGCCAGAGAGAAAAGATAGTGTCTCATGCACTGCTGAACTTTTTGCTCCCTTTCTTGGAACGACAAAAACTTTGTATTTGTTGTGGTTTAACCCAGCAGGCAGTCAAACACCACACAGATGCTCGCTCACTCCCCACCCCCTCAGTGGGATGGGGGAGAGAATCGGAAAAAAAAAAAGTAAAATTCGTGGATTGAGATAAAGACAGTTTAATAGAACAGAAAAGGAAGGGAAAATAATGATAATAATGATAATAATAATAATAATAATTATAGAATATACAAAATGAGTGATGCACAATGCAATTGCTCACCACCTGCTGAGTGATACCCAAGCAGCGATTGCTACTTCCTGGACCACGCCTCCTATTTATATATTGAGTATGACGTCACATGGTATGGAATACCCCGTTGGCCAGTTGGGCTAGCTGTCCCGGCTATGCTCCCTCCCAGCTTCCTGTGCACCTGGCAGAGCATGGGAAGCTGAAAAGTCCTTGACTAGCAGACTACTTAGCAACAACTAAAAACATCAGTACGTTATCAACATTCTTTTCATACTAAATCCAAAACACAGCACTAGGAAGAAAATTACCCCAGCTGAAACCAGGACAGTACCCACCCCTTATTCTATACCACCTACGTCATGCCTAGATTTCACATTTTCCAATACATTCTAATTAATCACCACCACTTTTCTTATCTTTTGAGATATATATATATACACACACATACACACAGAGATATCATTCCCTTAGTCTATGGGCCATCCCTCTAAAATGTCCATTGAGTTCATTTAGTCCATGACTTTGGGCTCC
>JAYKAV010002906.1:203407-274504 GCA_035582835.1 Phoebastria nigripes | reverse complement strand
AGCAACAACAAAAAACATCAGTGTGTTATCAACATTCTTTTCATACTAAATCCAAAACACAGCACTAGGAAGAAAATTAACTCTATCCCAGCCGAAACCAGGACAGTATTTTTAATCAGGCTTTTTTGGTAATTATTAGATCATTTTGACTATGAGTGTTAGCCTGATTGTAACTGGAGTAATAATTTCAATGAGACTAACAATCCCAGGTTCCAGATAAGAGGCATGTTTCCTTTGCCCACATTAACTGCACAGAGTAACACAACACAATTGGACCAATATAAAATATTTTACTCTCTTCACTATCTTTTCATACACAATATTAAGAGGTTTGCAAAAAAAAGAAAAGCAGGTTGCCATTTTTTTTCCTCCATTTACATGTCTAGATTAGATCACAAGTCTGAATCAGAGGGTCCAGCCTTTCCACTGAAATTTTAGACTACTCTTCTATCACCATTGAAATCTCAGGTTCAGTCTCCGTACATGTTAAAGGCTGAAGTGTAGTTTTCCCTTTACTCCTTTTTGTGTGTTTAGTTTAAAACAAAAGAGGGGAAAACGAAATGAAAAGAGTTTGCTGCAATTAAATATTATTTTTCATATATTCCAGAGACTGGTCTACCAACAGGATATATCCCATAACCAGTGTGGAATTGCACAAAAGTACCTCAAATTTAGAATATAATTCAGATTATTGTTATTGCATTAGATTGTCATTTACAGATTTGCTGGATCTGAAGCCTAATTTAGTAAGACTAATAATAAAAGGATCCAAATTCTTTTCAACATATGTTTATAAGAAGGGATCCTGAGAGGCTCTAATGTTTTTAAACCTAAACCATATTTATTCTGCTAACACAACAGATTGAACCAGGTTGATTTTTCTGACCTCTGAATCTTTCAAGTCTATAGTCACCTGAAAGATCAACATGCAAAAGTTGTATGCTTAAAAGGGAAGAATTATATGCACAACTGAGAAAAGTAAAAGGACAGTCTGAGTCATTTCATGACGTGTCAAGCATCTTTCATTTAGAGTTTTATTGGTTTATAAATAGGTCAACATGTTCTAGAAGAGGCTGATGATTTCTGGAAGAATGTAGGCAAAATTCATGCAGAATCAGCTTTCAAGAGGAGGATAAAAATAATATTGCACCTGATTAAAAGCATGTTCAGATTCCCGTGACAATCTCATTATCAAAAACAACAGTGTGGTAGAAAGAACAGAGTAAGAGATACACTTCCACACTGAAAAGATAAAGATAAAGGAGAGAAGGAA
This sequence comes from Phoebastria nigripes, assembly GCA_035582835.1. Classification (NCBI taxonomy): domain Eukaryota; kingdom Metazoa; phylum Chordata; class Aves; order Procellariiformes; family Diomedeidae; genus Phoebastria; species Phoebastria nigripes. Next base: position 273,231 of record JAYKAV010002906.1, on the reverse strand, counting down.
GACAAATTCTAGAATTAGATATGGGAAGAGGAATCAGAGGACCTTGGCTCTTTTCTTTCTTCTACTGCAAACCCATGGCAAAAGTCAATCTTAAGAGAACTTCCACACACTCATAATTTGCTACTGGTTTATCTTCAGCATTAGCAAGAGCAGAACCTCCGTGGCAGATGGGATAGAGAAGAATTTACTTTGGATGTGGAACACACTTGAAACATTTCAGAGCCATTGTTCCTCTCTAGCAAAAGGCATAATGCGCTAGCTCAGAGGAATGCTGTAGAGAATTCATGTGTTTCGGAGGTACAACATAATCTTTCATCAGGGTACTTCACGCAGATGTAGCACCTGCTAGTGTTTGCTTGCTCCAAGATACAAACCACCTTAGGCTACATCAAAATAATTGAATGTAAGTGCTGTATATACAACCTTAGCTCTGGTTTCAGAGTTGTTCAGCAAAAGGATTTGGTCAAAATATATGGTTCCAGGGTGGGTATATAAGATGATCCTGCCTTATACCTCAACCCTAAATAGCAAAGGTATGCATCTGGATTCAAGCCCAGAAAGTATTCCCGATTTCCGCAGTTTAACAGATAGCCTTACTATAGCAAATGTTTCTGTCTGAAACAAAGCAGGAAAACTTTCCCTGGCAGAAAACTGCACAAGATTTTCAAATTACTTTGGCAGGCTGCCTCTTAGTAATATACAATAAGAACATGAAGAAAATCCTGGTTTTGTGGACTTCATAAAGTAAAGCATGTCATGGTTTCTCTGCCGTGTCTCTGTCAACTCTAAGAACTTGAAATTGTAGACTAGTGCAAGAAAACAGGGAGACATTTCCATTTGTTTGAAAATATTCAGGGCAGCATACAGACAAACAGAGAGCTCATCAATATCAGCAGACCTCTATTTTTCGTGTAACACCAACACTTACAAGGAGAAATGAAAGAGTGGCTGGTCCTTCAGGACAAGCCTACTGAGTGAATATTGTAAATATGCAACAGTCACTTTTAAAGATATTCAGAAGTTGGAATACCAATAAGGAATAAAAGCTTACTCAGTGTGATCAGTACACTCAAAAGAAACACAGAACAGGCGTAGCTGTAAGGACTGCTCAGTATTAAAGAACCAAACAACTCACTAGAGTTTTTCCTAGCTAAAAATCACCATTCGAAGTTACGATTGTTGTTCCACCTAGAGCTGCCAATGGATAAGGCACTTATTAGCTGCAGCTGCCTCTTCCTATTGTTTTATTAAACAGGGTATTTGATCTGCACTTTTCTACAAGCATTTCCTGCAGAATTTGTGGCACCCAGTTCAGACATTAAAGATGAGCCATACAGCCTCTATTAAAATTAAAGCACAGCAACCGGTTAAATCATCCAACTCTGAAAATCCTACCCAGCATAAACCTTCAATCTACTCACAAAAAGTTCAGTTTAACAATTTATCTTTACAGTAGACCAGAGAAATGACATGACTAATATTACAACATTTTTCCAAGGAATTATTAAGGCATTGCATAAGACAACATCATATGTACTTTTACGTCTGCTCATATTCTAGTTTTAAACCTTCAAAGCAACAGTCATGTCTGCAGCTATTGGATCTAAGGCAAAATTTGGGGAAAACTCATTTTCAGCTTTTTTTTTTCTTTCCCACACATAAAAAACACAGCCTCTATCATTTTAAATTATTTCTATCTACCCACACTGTAGCCAAGTTTAGGCTTCTTGTTATTCAAACAGCATATTAGGAGGTAACACAAATGTCATATTCCCTTTTCCTCATCTTCCTCTCTCCCCTACATTTCTTTACATGTAATATAGCCATTTTTAAAGCCCAGTTTGGTAAGGAACCTTTAAATTAGGTAATGCTGAGTGCTATTACACTTGGCATTATGCAGCACTAATAGCGTAGTATCTTGCCCACAAAAATATCTTATAATGCAGACTGGAGTCATAACAAGTCAGCATGGTAAAGAATACCAATTTTATAGCTATGACTTGTATTCCTTCCTCCCTCTCCCCCTTATAAGCATAGCTTCCTTTTCTGAGGAATGATTGCTGAAATGATTTAATAAAAATTTTATTTTGAGAAGGGCTGTGCAAGTGTACTTCTCATTTTAATGTTTTATCAGAGAAAAAAAGAAGATTTTCAGGAAATGTTTGGAAAAAAAAACCTCACAGATGTGTTTGAATTTTTTCTCACATATTCTGATACATTTAAAAAATATTTATTCAAGCACAAATATCTTCCCAGTGCCTTTCCCAAGTAAACAAGTAGGATGTTGCAAGACATCGCTGAAGAAGCAAGCAGAAAGCTGTAATAAGTCTACCCCAAAAGCAGGGCAGACTACGAAGCATCTTAGGCTCTTTTCATGGGAAAAAGGTCAAGAATCCTTCCAAAAGATGAGCATAAATCACAGCCTGAGGATTCATTCTGCCCATTATCATTTTTTGCATTAACAAAGGGGAATCTCAACTCAGTGCCACCTCTTTCATGTCCTACTTCAAAGCTGCCTTACTGAATTTTAGAAACACATTTTTTCCACTGCCAAGAATCTTATAAAACCTTTTTCAGATGTGGCCCTGAAACGTAGGTTACACAGAACTATGCATTCAAACAGTATGTACAAATATTAGGCATCATAGAACTGGTGCCTATGTAGAACTGCAGCTGGTCATGACCTTATTCTCACAGAGTCAGAGGGCACCTGGTTCTGCCAATGCCAAGTAACGTTTTAGTTCAGGATAACAGCTATTATATTAAACATGATGCAGAAAGTGCTGCGCTCCAGAATTCTAACATATACCATTTCCCAGCCTTAGGGTTTTGAAACATATTATGCCTATGTTCAATATTATTAGTTTACTTCTGCCGCTACTGACACACCCTACTTCAAGGAAAACACATGCAGGATTTCTCTTATTTCAGTATGTCTTATAATTTTTAAAGCAGCTACTTCAGTAGATTAGCAGTACTCCTGTTTTCACTAAACACTGTCAATTCAGAATAATTGTTTTATGTATGGTAGTATCAGAAAGCTACAAAGCTTGGGGAAACAATTAACTTCATGAAGAAGAAGTTTCTTTTCATTTTATCCTTCAGTGCCCATAAAAAGATTGATTTTACAGGTGATGAATGTGTTTATAAGTAAGATCATGTAAAGAAATCTCCTCCACTTAACTAAGCTGTTGTTTTGCACATTTCATCCCTAATTTTATTGCCGAGGATGTGCAAATGCCCCTGACACTGTCTCAAGTAAGTGCTTCTCCTCTGGAGAGGATGAAGAGAGAAGAGGGAAACAAAACCAAAAAGCAACCCAGTAATAAAACTAATATAGATTATTTTCTTTCTTTTCTGGAATTGTGCCACTGAACAACTACTGGGATCACTGGTTTTGAAGGAATTCTTGCAATTTTACTTCTAACCCTGAAAGAGTGTGAATAATATTAATATACATTTAGTTGTATACATTTGTACCACATTACTTAATCAACAAGTTTTTAGACAGAAAGAAATTTTGTTATGTTCCACTACAGCTGGCTAATTAGAATCCAAATTTTATGTATGTTACTTTTCTTCTCAGTCAACTGGGAGGTCTTACCTTCACATATTCTTTAAATTAATCATACAGGTTTCTGAAGACATAAGGCTTTCAGTCACGCTCAGCAACAAAATCAGCAGCATACAAGCTTGCAGTGCTCTTTAAAACAAATCTGCTCTGAAGCACTACTGTTTTGTGCAATGCCTGCATCTTCTTTTCTCTCTCACTGCAAAAGATCGCCTTGCCCTGGTGATACGCTGCAACCTTCTAACGCTACAGAAACGGTGTTTGGTAAAACGACTGACATTTTACCTCTCACCCGTCACCACCCTCAAGTCACCCGACTCAATTTTCAGTATTCCCACCCCAAAGATCCCAACCGGCAAAGAAACAAACACCGAAGCCGCCGAGTATTTTAGCCTGATTTGGAGCTGCAGCTTCTGACTGGGGAAGCGTTCTGAGCAGCACCTTCACTTCTCATCTAGCACCATCTACCGCCCAAGGCGGGCAGGAGCCGKCGCCGCAGCGGCCGCCCGCGCACCCCGCGGCCGGGGCGCCGGCACGGAGCGACGGCCAGAGCACGGCAGAGCCAGCGGCGGGGTGGGGATAACGCCTTCCCGCTCCGAGTTCGCCTCCTCTTGAACACTGACGTTCGCATTCCGGGATCAACGTTGGATGGTGATCCAAATTCATACCTTACTGCAAAGACGGAGGGATTTTGCTCCAGCTTGCTTACAACGACAAAAGGCTTGTTTCCCCAGCAGACTTCTCTATTCGTACTTGACGTTGCTGTCACCTTTGATTAAGGACTTCTACTTGAATAATACTGTATGAGCTACAGAAATGCCACCCAGAGATGGTAAAATATTTCCTGTGCAGTTTCCTGTGCAGTTTCACAAAATAGAAAATAAATGAGGTAGGAAGGAAAAAGTACATGGTAAGTTCAGTTCAGCTTGAGCTGATGGCAAGTGAGGAAATACGGGTGACTTTTGAGTAAGGACCGCAGGTGGGCAATAGCACAGCTGTCACCAAACACAGGGAAGATCGCCTCCCGAAAAAACTTCCATGTCATCCATGACTGAGGTATGGATTTACCTCCTAAGAAATGACAGAATCACTACATTATGATCATGTTGGTTACAGCTGTGCTAAATGCAATCATCTAAAAAGAGCATTTACAGCAAATATGAGAAATTGATGTTTAGAGAATCGATGCGTGGAGGTCATTACTACTTTGGAGTACTGGAATACTGATGTCTACAATATTGATTAATATTCTGTGGAGAAATCATTATCAAATTACAAAGATGCATATTATGTAATAAAGCTTTATCCAAACACCTTGTTGTCTTCTTCACAATGGCTAAGCAAATTATGTATGTATGTGCTATGTATTCCCTATACTTAAACACATTATGAGGTTACATACATGTCCTTCGGTTTTGATTGAGTTCTAAGTAGATGTAGAAAATAGATCATATCAGTTTATTTCCTCAGGCATTTTTAAGTTTTCAGTGAAAAAAATTATTCAATACTAAGCAAAGCAAATGTCTTTTATTTAAAGACATGTTGACATTCACATGTATTATAGAAATTAAGACAGTGAAAGGCAACAGCTGCAATTCTCTCCCAGTGAGTTACAGTGCTGGTTTACACTCGCAGTCCCATCTCTAGTGTTTTGAGAAATCTTTCCTCTGATCTAATTGATTCAAGCACTAAAACTCAGGAACAAAGGACCACATACCAGAGAAACTTCAGAAAACCTGAGCCAGAAGGCCTGAAAACAACCAGTTAAACTAGTCAAAAAAATCAGTTGAGTCGAACGTGGCATATGACATGACATATTTTGCTGCCAAACTCCTCTGTACCCTTTTAACATGGAAAACTACAAAATTAAAAAGAAACTGTAGCAATAAAAAGAATTCTTCTGAAAAAGACAAAGAATGACAGGCTATCTGAAAAAGTCACACTTTTTAAAATGGCTCCTTAACAGCCTACTTCTAAAAAGTAACTATGAGTTGTTTCCTATTACTGGTAATAAAAAAAAATCTTCAAAATAACTTACAAAATGCTCAAAAACATGGGTTTGCTGAGAGCAGCATATTAACGCAGACAGAATGTATCCAAACAAAATACAAAACCAAAATACAAAAACTGAGGTGGCAGTTGACAAGCGGAAGTTAAATGTGCATAATGAAAAGCATCTTTGCCAAAGGTATGGAACAATATTAATACACAAAGTAATTACGGTCATTGTATAAAACATTCAACGTCTAAAAATGAAGGCAATGACTAATATATATGTTCAACATGAAAATGTGAACATTCTTATACAAGTTACTGGCATTAAACCACGATTTCATTTAAATAATGAAAACCTTTTACATTACTGAAGAATTAAGTATCTATCTCAACTGAATATGTTAAGCCACACAAGAATTGCTCTGATTATCAAGTAATAAATTAAATCAGAAGGTTAGATTTGCTCAACAATGACTTAATATATACAACTGAATCTCTGATCATGAGTTGAACTTAGAGGTATCTGATGAAGAAAAGGTCCAAATGAAAAAATACAGTCACAATATAAACATGGGGGGATACTCAAAGGTAAGCACTAGTATTCTATTGATTCTTCATAAAATAGTAATGCAAATCATAAAAGAGGTGCAAAAGTGATGTAAATGCACCACAGAAAAGGCAAACTTTCTAAATGCATTTGAATGAAGGATGGCGTTACTGGACAGCAATTAAGAGCACCTTCCATGAAAAAAATGCACAGGGAAGTACCTACTTTTTGTCTTTATTCCACACAAAAACATTGTGTCTCTCTCGTATTTTGTTTTAACACAGGTTAAAGCAGAAGAAAAGCAAAACTACATAAACTGTGTAAAATCTATCAGTGCTTTCATTCAGCCTTGAGATCAGTTATTTACCAGTCTTGGTTGAAATTAAGTCCATCTCCCTTCATGAATCAGCACCAACTGAATTGTTTCTTCAGGTAACTTGGCGGCAAAAAGAGCTTCTAAATTCTTAATCAAGTTGTATCAGCGTTCATATACGAAATTTAGATGTTACCAGAGAGAAAAGAGGGGAAGGAAAGCAATGGGAGATTCTAAGGTGAGGAAGAAATGGCTGGATTTTAATTTCATAGCCAGAATAATTGAAATGGCTATTTCTTTATGAATCAAAAAGTAGTAATACTGGATATCAAGGAGGAACATGCTCGTGACCAAGAACATTGATTAGAATGGGTCTATATTTAGGTGTTAGATATGGTTGCCTTAGAGGAAATCAAGAGCAGATGTAATTTCATAGTAGTCTTCAGTATTATCTAATTAGTGATCTACTTTCTTGTTTTACTCAGTTGTACCTATAATGAAAAAAACTGTATGATTTTTCCTGTCATTAGCAGAGAACGTCTCTTCAGAGGCAGACGGCATTCAACCACATACATCAGAACAGTACACTAGAAGCCAGACTGTGAAAAATACTATTCTTCCTATAGTTCTGCTATGAAGACAGAATTTATCAGTAGGGGGTCTATCCACTGAAGGCCATAATCTATTTAGAAATGGAGAGGCCTTTGTAGTGTGTCTGTGTACATTCTGTTTTGGCTCATAATCACCTGCAACTTTCCTCTCACAACGTTTCTTGGAGATGGGCATGCTATGTTGCCTCTTTGTGCTGTTGACAGTGAGGGTAGGTCCAGGGCAATGAGAAGAAAGAGTGCAGTCCACATTATCGCTGTAGTGGATCCTTTACAGGAAAGTTGTCTGGGGGGAAGCCTCCATAAGGATCCTGCCTAAGGCATCAAGAGTTTCTTTAATGCAGCTCTGCAACACAGCCTCTCCAGACTCCCTGCACCATGTGTCCAGAATCTAGCCATTACAAAGCACATTTGTCTAGGGTCTTTACCGTTCCCTTATTTCAAGGTAAGTGGAAGATATGGAGAGATACATTCTCAGATGGAGATAGCAATAGCTGAATTACATTTGCTTTCTGAAGTATAAAATGGAGGGTGGGGGCTCACTGTTTCCAAAAAAGCCCAGCGCGTGCTAAAATCATTGTCAGTTTGCCTGAAATATCTTTGTACACATCCCCTACATAACACCTGCTTCTAATACTAATATATTGCTCTAGCTCGGGATGGAATCTACTGGTTTACCATCTGTCTAAGCAGAGGTGATCCACCTTTTAGGGATGATCCACCACTTGAAAGATCCCCCCCCCCCAGACTGTCTGATTTATTCCAGCATTACAGATCATTCAGAACTCTCTGTACTGCTAGATTTGACTACCTCCGCGTGCTGCAGCTTCTCATACTTCACAGCTGCCTTTGAATGTCATCCGTTAATTTCTCCCCTCATCTTCTGCAGAACTCTTCCTACTGCTGTTAATCAGGCCATTTTGTTTTCTAATTTTAAATCTGTTATAAAACTTTCTCTCTCCACCCCCAGTGCATATGGGCAGGTTTTCTTTACTGGAGAGCTCTCAAATACCAAAGTTAGACCATTATTTATCACTAACATTGCCTAATTCCTCCATTACTTGCATCGTGAAGTTTATCAAGAAAAGGAAACAAACCTGTGCTTTCCCTCCTCCACTACTTAAAACTGTTTAAAAYGAATCAAAGTGTTTCCTTAAGGCATAAAGGAAATCAATGACTGAACTCATAAAGAAACTTGAACATCCAGTCCAAGTAACAGATATGTAGATCTGCATGGGGCACCCAGCATCACAAATGCAATTCGCAAGGTTAGACGTGCCCAAACTCTTAATGAGCTAGTGTGGGCAGTGGTGCCAGTAGTAATCTGTAAAAAACACATCATCTCATGTGTTTTGGTGCTTCCCAAGTCACAGCTTGAAACATCTTCTTAAAGGTAGATGTCTGTGGTCTTTGTTTTGAAAACTGAAAGCACTCAAGGTCTGGTAGATTTCCAGGTATACTTTTAGCCTTGCAATTGCCTTTTTAATAGTCCCATTTAAGTGTCTATAGTTTTTGAGGATCTAGCCTGAAGCCACTACTTTTCCAACACATTTAGCAACACAGAGGTTCTAATAATTTGAATTTAGCCTAACCTGTCCCAGTCAAGGAAATATTGACATTATACTGAGAACAACTCGGCCTTGTACTATGCTCAGTCTCAAACACTGGTCATTTCTTATGCAATCAATGACCTTGATAAGAAGATAGCCAGACTAGATTTGAGCAGTGCTGACAGTACGGTAGCTTTATGAATTCACAGCACGGAAGGTATTCCAACATGAGACAGGTTTTGATGGGTGGTCATCGTGCCAGTCACATCTTTCTGAGAAGGAAGAAAGAAACCAGGTAATTTGGATTCTACCAATAACTTGCTAAATCCTTTTGGTGAATCAGAATGGAGAGGTACACAAGAAGACTATCAAATGCAAAGTCTCTAGCCTTTGTAAACAGGAAGTGTTCATTGGTATAAGCAGCACTGCTGATGTAACATCATAAAGCAATAAGAGGGACTAGTGGAAGTGAATTTAGTATAGGAGAAGACCATTACCATTTCCTGTCCATGCAGAAGTATATGACTTTAAGTCTTAATGTCTTTGTATAATATTCTGAATATGGTGGCATAGATATTCAAATCAACTAGCTCCAGCTGCAAATAGGCACAGCGAAGACCAAAGGCATGAGCCATCTTTAAGAACCTCACGCAGTCTGAGCACAGAGCTTTCATTGTAGCAAAAGAAAAGCTGGAGTTTAAACTAATGAAGATAATGCTCAACAGAATGGTATTGAATGTGACAAGAGACCTAGAGCACGGAGACAAGGGGAAAATTTTGCTGAGATGTTTACCACATAAACAAACAAACATAATTCTGTCTAAAAATTCTGTTATTGGGAGCATATATCATGAAATGTCATAAAATACAAATTAACAACCACTGGAAACAATAAAATAGAGAAAAACTGCAGTGGGTAGGAGATTCCTGCCCACTTAATCTATTAATAGCACATGAATGTTTAGAGCATTATGCCTGCAACAGGCTACAGTCTTTCTCCTTTTTCTACCTTGGTTTCAAAAATGCACACTAACAGAATATATGCTCTCTTAAAACTGCTTTAGAGACAGCTCAGGCATGCAACAAAAATAGCATACAGCAGCAATTTAATGTAAATTGCTCTTAAGAAAATACTACTAATTGCCCCTTTTGCACACTACTGATTTAACATCTTCAAAAAATATATCTTTGTTTTGGTTCATTCATCTTCCCCCTCTCACAATTAATGATTGCACACAGCATACAGATATAGTCTTCCTTTCAGGCCTTTCTAATTTATTTCCAAACAATATGTCTTAACAAAAAAGGGATTCTGTATGTTATCTTTCTGGTCCTCGAGAAGTGATGTGAAGGCACTCAGTGAAGATCCAACAGAATCTTAAATGTAAATCAAAATACAGCTCATTCAGCCATAGGATTCATTCAGCTTTTTCAATATCTATTCCACCCAAACGACAATTTCTTCTTTCCTGCTAATTTAGAGAAATCTTGCTTGCTATTCTGAGCTGGATGGATTTTTCTTTTAGATATTTAGCTTGCCAGTACACTAATATCCTAATATTCATTTTTATTCCAGAAGCAAGCATTTCTCTCTGGAAGAGATGCTTATTACGTTTAAAATGGGTTGCTCTGCTCTCTAAACCTAATGAGAACTATTGCCCTCCAGTTATACAAAAAGGCCAACCTTTAAACAGTAACCCATGCATGTGTAGCAAAACCATTTGTTCCACTGTTAATCAGGTATATCTAAGGGGATTTTTATTTTTAGTTTAAACATATTTCAACAAAATTAGAACACCATCAGATGGCATATACTGTACATCCCAAATACTTTTCTTTAGCAGAAATTATTCGTATGTGTTTTCATCAAAATAACTGTTCCCTTTCTATCATTTTTTCCTCTGTATACACAAAGAGGTGAAAAGGTTATGAAATTTCTAATTTCTTTTGCAGATAATTCTATTAAAGGAGAAGAAAGGAGGATTTGTACCTTTTTTACATAGGCTATGTAGCATATATTACAAATGTTCATCGTGTTAGTATCCAGATATTAAATTCATGTACCTAAACAAAGATAACAATATGCATTATGTGGTACAGGTTCAAAAGCACCCTTATTCCACCAACCTTCAGCCACATTAACTGTTCCTCACCTGTGATTTCAGGGTCCATTCAAAATTTAAGTGACAGATAGCAGTAATTTTCTTTTGTGAGCTTAAGAGAGCTTGACCAGAGGACATGGTGAAATTCTTCTCTCCTCTCTCTATCAGCATTACAAAAGTGCTTAGTTTTTACAACTCTTCCTCCCTTGTGCCATAGAAGTGGTTATAACTATCAATATGCATCCCCCACTCCTTCATGTATTTTAGAATTAATGCTTCCTTCTGATTTGTGCAGAGTCAACCCACATAGAAAACAATTTAGGCAGTTCCAAACCACTTGCTAAAGATGATATAAGGCTGGGTTTTTGGTGGGGCGTTTTTTTGTTTTTTAGGGTTTTTTTAATTAGTTACCTCAGCAGTCTTTTATATTGTATAAATAGAATGCAATAAATGTCTAACATACGATGTCTTCCAGCAGGTTATCCGTAATTAAAACCAGTGATTAGATGATGCTGATGCACTTAAATCATAGTTTCATTTTGTTTTTTCAAGTAATGGATCCTTAGAGGTCTTCATGATCAGCAATAAAAAGATAAAAATACTCCTCATAGATCTGAAACTCTACTATAATAGGAGACTGAAAGCCAGATTTTATAGATATGTGGTGCACAAAGATTCAGATAGATACCTGGCATGTTTTCAAAAGTGCCTAGATGCATAACTGCTGTAGTTTCCTGGAAACAGGTCTTGTCGAAAATTCTTTGATGAGATGACAGGCTTAGCTGGTAAAAGTAACGGTGTAGATGTAATAAACACTTGCAAGGCTTAGCACTACATGACACTCAGAGTAAAATACTTGCACTATTTGATATCAGTAAGGTATGTGTTTAATGGACGCAGAACCAGCTGACAGGCTCCAAGAAGTCAGAGACAACAGGGACTCAGCAGTCAGTGGAGGCATTTTGAACAGAAGTGATGCAGAGCCACAATGGCATCCTGACCAGCAGCGGCTCTCCTGGTTGGGTGGAGATGACCCCCTCCTCCAGCACCCACTATGAAGCAAGAGCTGTGGGGTTCCTCTTCCCAGGGCTTGTGGTGGCAGGCCTGGTCCCAGGGGGCCCGCGTCCACCCTGGGCTTAAGGGGGAAACACGCCTGAGAGGGGTTTTACCTCTGGTGGGGATGGGCTCCACCATCCCCGGGTAAAAGCACCCCTGCGTCTCACCACACAGGGTACAAACATGGGCAAGGCAGAAAAGAGTGACTAAAGATAGGGCAGCCAGCTCTTTGGGGCTGTTGTACAAACACTGACCCATTTGCACGTAATGTCTGAATAAAGAGAAAGCCTAAGATACACACCAAGCAACCAAGCAAGGCAGACAGAAGAGTGAACACTGACCTGGAGAGGACGAGCTGTTGGACATGATGCCAGGGAAGCGGCCGAGCCCCYGGGCTGAGGCTTTTCTGCAACAACCCGCCTGGGCCAGTCTCGCCACCGGGTGCCTCAGTGGCCTCACGCCGGCAACGCAAGGGCCAAGCCCTCCCCGCAGCGACCTGCAGGGCGGCCGGCTGCAGGGAGGCCCCCGGCGCGACAGAGGTGCCATTGCAGGCCGGCCGGCCCCGCGGGCCGCAGCCCAGCGTGGAGGGTCCCCTGCTTCACTCTCTCCTCCCAGGAGCTCACAGACGAGACTTGAACGTAGACGTCATACTCTCCCCTCAGTGACAGCGTAATATCACTGTCTTAATTTTACAGACAGAATGACAAGAAACGTGCTTAAACTGACTGCAGTCAGCAGAGGAGTTAAGGAAGGCATCCTAACTCCCAGCGCTGCAACCACAAAACCACCGCTCTTTTTATCACCACACAGACGGTGCCATGCAGTTGGCTGGCTTCAAAAATAGTTAAGGTCATGTTTGCTGACATTTGTATTCATTCCAGCTTCTTTTTTTTTTAATTAATTAAGTTATTTTTTTTTTCCGCCTCTCAACAGCAGGCGTATTTTACTTCATATTCTCCACAGAAAAGCCATGTCTGCAGTTCCAGGCTTTCCGTCAGGGGCTGCTGATGGCAGGCCGCTGCTGGAGACGCTGGAGGGGGGAACCTGCCATCCGGAGGCCACGCGCGAGGAGGTGGCACGGCGGGCGTGCGCCCGGCTTTGCTGGCTGGCGTGACAGGACCCGCTCTCATTGTTTTCCCCTCTCCCTCGCCTACTCTTCGAACGTTGTAGTTCCTTCAGATGTGATTGGAGAAGGACTGTAAACGGGCTCAGGGTATGAAACATGCTGCCGCGGAATTACAGGGAGGGAGGTGACACATCTCTGACATGTGCTCTGTGTGATACCAGAGGCAAAACCGCTGTCTTGAACCACTGGAGGGTCGCCCCAGGGACTTGGTAAAGCCAGTGTTTTAAGTGCAATAATCCAGCCAGGGGATAATGTGTATTACTATCTGAAGAGACACCATTAGCAGTCAGATGTTATTTTTATTTATCTACCATTCTTTGAAAATCAAATCTTATTTTTCTTCATCTGTCTTACTACCTGGCTGCCAGAAAATGCCAGTGGCATGTAAAATTAAAATGTTACCTTCAGACATTTATTAAATACAGAATTATCAAAAATGCATGATTTGAACCTTATAAGCAACAAAAAAGTTCAATTTACAGATAAGTTATAGCTTTCCTGTGGAGACTTTATCTTCCACATTTACAATAATATATCACACTTAGAGCAGCAATAATAATAATGATAAATTGAGATCCTACATAATGTGAGTCCGTACACATTACAAGTACATAAAGCAATAACAGCAAATGTGTGTGAGCCCATAAAGATGAGAAAAATACAAGATTTGAGCAGTAAAATGGAAAGCTATGGACCAACAGGTGTAATAAAATACAACAGAGGGAGAGTATTGCATACTTATTTTCAGAAGTAATCAGGTAAAGAAAATAAGTTTTGTGAATAAATAAGGTTTGTGAATAGAAAGCTCAAATTAAAATTGCTGCTTTTCATAGAATCTTATTTTCTCCCTTGTCAAATTCTGCTGGTGACTAACTATTTAAGTCTTGTTAATTAATACAGTGCTACAGATTCCTATCAAAAGTCCATTATTTGCTGTTCATCAATTATTTGTCTCCTGTTATGAAGAAACAATTATCCAGTGAAGAAAAGATGGCCAGTCATACACCATAAAAACCAAACAGTGTATTACTGAAATAAAAAACTCTCAGGCACTTTGTAGGCAACAAGTACAGAAAATTTCGATTCTAATCTGTTCATAAATACTTAGGAGCAGCCAACACAAACATGAATGGGAATGCTTTGTGATTTATTTGTAAACCAAAGAGAGCCAACACTCCTGTGGTGAAATCCTGGCCCTATTAAAAATCTCCAGGAATTTTGCCAGTTAGATCAGCAGTTCAAGGGTTTCACCCCTGAAATCTCATTTTTATTGATATGATTTAGACAACTGCAGAGTCACATTTCCCTTTTCATTAAGGCAAGTTCTCAGTGTCTTATACTAACGTTTGATGCCACTATGCTCTCTGAAGGACTATTCATGAAGTCAAATACCATCTAACAAGTGTAAATGAAAGAATACGAACAGAAGTACTTATGATTTTCCTATCATCTCTGCCATATTTTTAAGGAATAATCTCTGCATCAGAGGGTCATTCAGAATGAGGCAATCTAAGGAAATGTCTCTGTTTTGTAGCCTGGTTTCTTCAAGGAAAGAAGCTTATACAAAATTCTGCTGAAATCTATCCACCCTTCTCTTCCCAGTAACTTATGGGCCTACTGCATAAATTTAAGCAAATTTAACAAAGTGGTATGGGAATCAAAGATAGTAAGTTTCAGCAAGTTTCATGAAAACAGGTAGAGACGGAGTAAGATGCTATGAATTCCTTCACTTACCCTGCACTCGCTCCTTCTGAGATGTCAAGGAGTGCATACAAGTGACTACACTTGAAACATAAATCCAGAGAAAGCCAATCGTCATTAATATTGATTCTCATTGAAATGGTTCATATTTATTAGCTGAGCTTTTGTGAGCTAGGTAGATAGATTCGTTCTAAATGTGTTAGGCCATAATGTATTTCCTCTCAATCTAGATTTTTATGAATACTGTACTCATTTATGCAAAAGAAAATTAGAAAGTCTCCTGTCTAGACACTGTGCTCCTGAGTTATTAAAATGTATTTCTCAGTAAAGGCACATTCAGAGTTTCAAGGAAGTTAGCTGTTAAAAAGACGAAGAGTTCTGTTTGCTTTTACAATAAATAAACTGGATTAGCATTCATAACTTTCTTATCTAACACTATTTCAGTTGTTAGAAAGAAAAGTTACTAGCTCTTAACATGTACTCGGATAAACACCTCTAAAATTCAATACTTCTSTAGCACTTCTTTCAGATGTTGCAGATATCAGGCCAGTTTGTGGTGGACACCAGCCGACCGGGGAGCTACAACTCTGTGATCCCCGGAACAGTCAGTTCCTTTCTTGCCAAATCCATACGCATATGGATAAAACCAAAGGTATTAAAAGGGAAAGTGACACAGCATCGATTTGGGGAAAACAAAGCAGCAATAAATCAAACCAGTGTTTCTCTGATTGGAAAGCACAGCCCTGCAGAACAGTAGGCATCAGACCACTGATTCGATTTTCTCACCCAGCTGTGAGCATATGAAAACAGAAGAACAGCCATGCTGGGTCAGACCAAGAGCCCATCTAGCTCAGCATCATGACTCCCATCGGTGGCTGTAAGCAGATGCCTACACAAGGGTGAGAACTTCTCATTCTGCTTTGTTCTCTGTTCTTCACCTAATAACTGCTAGCTTTTCATTTGCTTTCCTAATACTGCATGCTAAGCTATCTGTCAAAATTCTAAGATTTTGCTCCAGAATGGAAACCATCAGCTCAAAGACCATCATTTTGTAAGTTGGCTGTCCTTTGTTTTTTCCCAGTATCTATCACTTTACGTTTATCTACATTGAAAGATATTTCTCCATATTGTACCTTTCCAGTACATGTGACTCAGCTTTTTTTCAGTACTCGGTACCATCCTAGCATGCATACAGACAGATTTTCATACATCTCTTGTCATAAAATGATGCCTGTGCATATAGAGCTACCTTGATGTCATCTTGGCACAATTTCTCACTGCCACAACCTCTAATCGTAAACCCATTGATGAACCACCTCCTCTCACCATGCTGCTACTCCTGGTTGCTCTTGCTAGCTGCAGTATTGCCTCTGATCACGATGCCGTTGCCTCTAGCTAGCAAGTCACCTCTGTACTAGTACCCCTCACTGTGCTATTCCCCCTCACCACAGTATCACTTATGTGACCATTTAATTTTGTTCTATGGTATTATCACCCATTGATTTCAGCTTTCCATAGATTCATCAAAGAGAGCCTTTACTAAAATTCACTCACTTATGTTACTGTCCTTCATGACTTCAACAAAGATCCAGCATCATTTTATCTCTTTCCATTGCGGTAGACCCCGTTGTGATGCTCTCTCAGCTCTCATGATTTCCATTCTCTGAGTGATGACTAAAGGGGAATCATCTAAGCAGCTAATTGGGTTTTATTAGTGATTCATCATGCAGCTTCACTGAAGAGCCTCCATCTCTCACAAATATTATCAGCTATCATTATACCTTGGATCTCAGTCACAGAGAGGCCCCTTTAGCAGTAAGTTACTTTTTTCCAGAAAACAAAAAGCCCCTCCTTAGCTTGATAATGTCTACACTTCATTTTCCAGAAGACTATAATAAGGACTTTGATTATAGTCAATCATTCACTCAGGACAAACTAAACACAATATTGTTGTTCTTTACTTGTAGAGAAAGGATATAACACTTCATCATAAAGCATGCATCAGTTTTAATCAATACAATCAAATGGTTGCACTGTCATACTTTGCTCTCGCGTTCTAAATGAGGTATGTTTATTTCAGTTTATCAAGAAATGTCAGCAAAAAACTCTTTCATCTCAGATCCACCTTCTGACATCTCTGCTTGTAAGATTCTTCCTAAAAATATGTCCCAATGGCTGTACTTACGAAGTATTTATAATCTACACAATGAACAAGTGTAGATAGAGATTATGCATACTCTCTGTTATAAATATTATATGATCCCTATTCACAATTACTCCTTGTGAGCACAAAAACAATACCTGGCCAGTTGTCGTGATGTRTGAGAGTGCTGTTTCTTACACAAAAAAATAGGAATATATTTCTGTCAGAATTGTAACAATTAGGTAACAAAGAATTGGTATATATGCATATGTGTAAATGAATATACATACATGCATACTGTATTTTAGTAAATTACTGGCATGTGTTATTGTGCATTGTGACTCATGAATCATGAATCCAATTCACAGCTTATCATTTCTCATTAAATTAGTGCTTTCCATATGGTATCTCCAACGCAAAGCCTACAACCTACTTATCGTGGTTAAAAAAAAAATCTTACATCAAGAACAGACTGTTCTGGGATTTGAAAAAAATGTTTAAAATCAAATTATTCTACTATGTCTAATACCGTTTCAAGATTTAAGCAACTTCTTTTCTTTTTTTGGCATTTTATTTTTAGTCTATATGTATTACAAGTTAACATGTTATTTCTTTGTACTACTGGACTAGCATAAAACAGAAGCAATTATCACAAACTGGAGAGGAGTCTTATAGTACAGTATCATATTTACCCACAAAGAAACTACTAAATCAAACCACCTTTGTCCTTTTGTTATGGCTGTATTAATACATGCCATGAGTATCATAACCAGTGCACATTTTTTTGGACGTACACGTGAAGACTTTTATTAACTTAAATGGGAAAACTCATGTGTGAAATCTTGCCCCTAGGTACATACTTGGAAATCAGCTATCTACAAAGCACTTTTTTTAGAAGTTGCATTGTAAATGGTTCACAATCATACTTCTTCAAAAATAGTAATACTAACAAATGCAAAATGTATTTTATACAAACTTGGTTTTATTTCTGAAAAATCTGTGAACACTTTTATAAAAAATAATATTGGATCAGTTTACCACGTCATTAGGGTTGGGTTTTTTTCTATACATCACATTCTACAGATTTTACCTGAGTAAGGTCTGTATAGAGACAATCCAAGTTCTGACTGAATAAACTCAGTATCTTTGCAGAATTTGGACATAAGTTCCAGGACTTCTGATCTGACCAAATTCCATCAAAGGATAGGGTTGGAATATCATTCACATTTTTAATGAAGTAGGTTGAGAGCTTGCTACTGTAAATAGGACTGGTTCTGAACATTTTTGATCAGTAAGCTGGAGCATACAAGACTTTCATTGTTCCCGAAAGCCCTTTATAGCTCTACCACGTCTGCAGCTGGTCTCCAACGTGTTTATGGACTAAGCTGAATAGATTTTGTTCTTTATGTGCTCTCATTTCTCTGCCTGTTTCATTTTTGTAACTGGACAGATAGCCAAAATGACCTGCACTTGCCATCCAGGGCAAGAGTTGTTTCAAATCCAACCACTTACCTGTGGTTCATGTAGTTCTTATTTTATTACTTCATCACCACTTCAGTCTTTGGTGCTGGCACTTCTCCCATGCAAGTGACATTCACACTATATAATTGAGCTTTATTCGTGGAACTGTGAAACAGACGGAAAGTATTCCCAAATGTGGAAAATGAAAAAAAAAAAAAACTAAACCCAAACAACTTCTCCATGACATTTTCTTTGCTTCTTGGCACTGGTTTGCTGGCAAGAGGAGCATTGAATAAAATGTAAATCCGTAAGTAATGAAGAGTTATATCAGTCAGGGCTAATAATAGAGTAAGGAGTTACATAAATCAATATAGATAATAGAATCTATTTTTTAATAGTATGGTGATCTGTTTGCAAGACATATATATGTAATTCTTTTTATATTATCAGCCAATAAATACATTACCAAATTCAACTGGTGTTTGTCATTATCTTCAACAGGCTACAGAAAAACCCAGATAATGTATATACTTAAATGAAAAGTGGCCACCATTTTATGCTTTCTAGTTCTTAGTACCCCTTTCAGCAAGAGTACCTTGGTAATTCTCCCCTGAAGTTTGCCTCAAAGACCCCTGACAATTATTTCTACTAGAGATCTAGTGCATAAAACTGGCTGATAATGAAGATTTACTCTAGCAAAGATAGGGAAAAGCATGCAGTTTCAATGGCCAGTGGTTTAAAATCATCATAGCAGCTGAGACAATTTAGCAGTGAGTCCAGGAATCAAACTAGCAGTAGAACAACTTTCCTCCTCTGCATTGGTCCCTCAGCTTTCCCTGTTTTGGGGAGATTATTTTCCATCAACGCTGCTTGATATGTCAGTGTATGGATAGCAAAATGGCATTCAATTTCTTTTTGCCGGAGTGTGGCCTTGCAAAATCATTTCTGATTTTCTGCTCACTGTCTCCTGGATGTCTCCTTTGACATTACTGTGTTTAGATTTTTCTTTCCTTCTGTCTATTTGTCTTGTGTAAAACTGCATTTTCCCCATATGAATTTTAACATTCTACTTCTACTTTTCCAATTTTCATGTCCCTGGCTCCCTTTAGATGATTTTTCAGTTTTCATTACACTATCTGGTGTTTCAAAATAAAATTATTATTAACTGTTTTGATAAATTACTTAATTCTCTTCAATTTTAAATATAAATACACTTAGTAAAATCTAACCTTTAGTATAACACTATGTAACTTTTTCTCCTGGAGAGAACACAGCAATAAGACGATTTCTGCGATCACTAACATTTAAGGTAAGCTATTAAAATAGGAAAAAGAAAACTAGCTAGGAAAGAGGAAACATGAGCATGMAGGAATTCCATGCAAAGCAGTGTTAAGTTGGAACAAATGTCGGGAGATTGGAGTCCTAACACTGGTGATGATGCCTCTATATTAGGGACACAGAAAATCCCATTTCTATTGCATACATGTTCTAGGAGGATGTCTTCCCCACAAAGCTACAGAATATTCATGGGTGAAAAAAGTACTCTATTGTTTATGTTAGCGTTAGTCCATTTTATACATGTAATTCTTTCTTTTTTGCAGTCTCAAGAACATAAGAGCTGCTGTACACTTCAGATCAGGGTTCCATCTGGCCAATCTTCTGTCCCAACAGTGGCTAGAGACAAATGCGTAGGAAAGAGTTACAAAACAATAAGTATATGGACATTTTCCCCTAATACTCTCCTGAACCCCCAGTTATTTTCAGGATGGGGGATTTCCTGAGTTAGATATAATTTGTTCATTTAACAGCTGCCAGTGGAGCGCTCTTCTCAAGTACTCCTGACCTCATTTGTGCTAGGCAAGGGGGTTTTTTTTGCATCACCACTCTCCTTTGCCAAAGAATTTGACAGGTCTACTACCTATGTAGTTAAGAAACACTTGCTTTTGTCATTTGAACCTCTCATGCCCCCTGTATCTAGGCAAACAAGTCTAAGCATTTGCTAAAGAGCAAAACAGTTTCAAAAAGAACAGCTGAGGAAACTGCATCTTAAAGGGTTCTGTTGATGAGGGCACCTATCTGAAAGAAATCACAGTTCAAATCTACTCTTTTTCCATTTGAAGGTAGTTTGAATCCTGTTATTAATTAGGATACCCTAATCAATAAGATACAGAATACAGTTAAGTTTCTTCACTCCCTTGTGAAAAATACTTGGTTAGTCACTGACTAAGGAAGTGAAAATGAAAATTATTCTGCTGTTGACTCTGTCATGTCAGTTCCTAATGCATGCAACATAGGGTTTCTCTTTAAACAAAATCAAAACATTGTCAGGAGGATGCTGAACATCATGTCTTCCAGTGGTGATGTGCTACCCCTTGAAATCATGGACTTCAGCCTTCCTAACAGAAAAAAGAATCAAGCCTGACTATACTACAACCTTGATGGATGTTTATCTTCTGAGCTATTGGCCAGACCACTAAGCCAAGACATTGTTTCATCTTGAAAGTAGGGTTTTCTATCAAAAATTTCATTTTCGATCACAGGAAATGTTTCATGTTGACCGAAACATGCTTTATGATATTAGTAAGAATTTTTAAAAATAAATGCAATTCAAACTGCACTATCTCCATACTCTTTTAGTTAAGTCTGGCTGCAGAGAAATATTACTCCCACAGCCCTGAGAACACAGTCATAATGAATACGTCTGAACCCACAGTAGAAATGATCCAGATGAAGTAATTAGGTGAGGCTGTTATATATACTCCAACTCAAATCAACTCTAATTCGGCATTAGTTAATAGACATATAAAATAAAATAATCTTGCAAGCCAGACTTGCATTTCTAGAGGAGACAGTGTAGATATAAACAGTGCAGGTGTCTATTAACAACCCTAATTACCTTATTCTGACTTATAAGCAGATTGTAAACTTTGGGAAAAATATGGTACTCTAATATGCATTAATGAAAATATTTTAAAACTAAATCCTTTACATGTAATTTTCAATTATACTTCTGTCAAGTCAAAAGTAATCATCACACTAGCACTACATGTTGTTTGTCCTAGTGCAATTACATAAAAGTCAGTATTCAACAGTATATATGATCTCATGTCCAATGAAATTCCTGCATAGGTAACTTCTGTGGCCACTACTTTGAAGCTAGATATTAAAACAGTGAAAGAATCCAGATAGTTGGAGACCAGAAGCATAAATATAATAAGAATTATTGTAGTTTAACTATAAATGTCTGCAACAGCCACAGACAAATTATGACTGACAGTTTGCTTAATAAAGTAACAAAAGGAACTAAATGGTAATCAAAGTGCTATATAACATTTTGATGCTAGGAACCCTCAAATGAAAGAAAAAAAATGTTATGGAAGAGAAACAGAAAAAAGAAAAAAAAGGAAAAACAGGGGGAGAGAGGGGGGAAAAAGAAAAAAAAAACACAACAGAAAAAAAAAACCTAGCTGCAGTAATTTCTGTCATTCATAACTTGCCATAATTATCTACTCTGTAAAACTGCTGCTGTAATTTGAAATGCCTCCCTCCTGATCTAATCGGCAGACTAATGTAATGACTTGACTAAGAACCAGGAATGTAGATCTTGCCATTATGTCAGATTCACTTGGATTTTAATGCAATATTCCCTCAGGAAGACCCATGATTTAATTAAAAACATTGTGTTTCACTGTCCGGCACAGCACCTGCAGCATCACTTAGCGTGTGAATCTTGATTCCCTAGAGTGAATTGCAGCTGACCTTTTTGATTTCCATTTAGCAATCACTTTGCAGATAAAATTTCAACTGTTTGCTATTTAGCTCTTAAATGCACTTCTGTGGCTCCAGTTCTTGAATTTTGATGTTTATCAAAGCAGTATTTCAAATTTGCAATGATTTCTCCCCTCAAAATACTGCTGCTACAACAAATACAAATAGCAGAAATCACAGTCACCTATGATTTAGAAACTGATTCATTCCATGGAATATAAATGCTTCTGAACAGAGCTATACGAAACAGCTTGCAGTTGAGTTAAAGCAATGTTCTCAAAGAAATTGTTACCAACCTTACTGTGKTATAACATAACCTTACACGATACAGTATTTTCTATTCCAAGCTTCATAATCAATAGGGTGTTTTGTCCCAGTTCCTTTTTATGCACAGGAAATAAGTCAAGGAGTTGGAAAGAAGCCCTATCTAGGCAATATTCCAGACCATGAAAAGATGGCAATATGGAGATGTTAAGATAGGTGGCTTTATGAAAATCATCACATTTTTAGTTACAAAGAGCTAATCATTCTATCACTTCTTATCACRGTAGAAGTGTGTGGAAATGCTTCTGCACAAGACTACTGCTGGACTTGGCAAACCCACTGTTAAGAGAAGCAAAAATTGAAACGTATTTACCTCCTTTTACTTTTGAACATAATGACTTGTCTCTGTTAGCTGGTGATCTGTACATCAACAAGAAAATTTCTGTAGGCCATACAGTTTATTTAAATTTAATTCCTGACTGACTACCATCACAAACACTTCTGATGGTAATAGCATGCAATCAAATAACAAGTAAGGTGGTAAATTAATTGTGGTTCTTCATTAAGACAGTTGTGCACAGTGATAAATCTGGTAACAAAAAAGTACATAGCCTTTATCTGTGTAAAACTGAGGCTATCTCCAGCGCTTCCAAAGACCAGCTACTGCAGTGCTCTGTAAGGTCATATTTTCCTCCACTAAGCACTTTGGAGGAGCCTGAAAATAGGCTTGCGACTGTTCAGCTATTGAATTTTCATGTTTGGATTTCTGGACTGCAAACACTGAAGAATTCTTCTCCAGGCATACATACATCTACCTCTCCTACATATATTCTGATCCATTAGCCCTTGCTGAATTAGATATTTTAAATTCTTTGTTACTAACACAGTTATTAAAAGAAAGGCCAAAACCTTTAATTATGCTTAGAATAAAATTACCAAGGTCTGATTTACTACTGCCTGTAGTAAACACATTACAGTTGACCAGCTGAAGTGGATTTATGAGTGTGTTGCACCACTGGCCAGTGTATGTCAGACTGGGTGTACAGAGAAATCTGATCTCTAATTTCTTAAGCATTTTCAAAGTGAATCCTTTTTTAAGGGGACATCTCAAAATGCCACAGTAGTTTTCCCAGTGTGGAACTTGGGTTCAGGCTTTTATTCTGACACAATATATACAAGATCTAGAAAAAACATCAGAAAAAAAAAAGCAGGAGGATTTTCAAAGCTGCTTTCTCACCTTACTGAATCAATCTCAGTCAAAGATTAATCAGCATAACCTATCTGTCCTTTACTCTCCAGTAAACGGTTTTTCTTTGCTTCCTATAAAACACACAACATACTTCTTAAAAGATGCAAAATAATTAAACAGTACAGTGTTGGAAGAGGTAACACATCTTCTCTGAGCTACTCCTGCCAAATTTCACATTTTTAAGAGCTTACAAGTTCAGGAGGAATTGCTGAAATGCAATCTTATTTTTCTCCCTTTCATTTTGACTGTTCATCATATGGCAGATCCTGTGGTCAGACACTAAATGTAACAATGGAGCAGTGGAGAAAGCAATAAAGACTTAGTAGGGCTGGCATGAATGGCATCATTTTCTTCAGTCCATGTAGCAGCCTGTTTTTAAACAGACACCGATACAATATAAGGGCTGTCCAAGGAATTACCTTGTCTTTACAGGCTTCACCTAAGGCCCTATCTTAATTGATGTGATTGTAATAGTATTACAAGTGTTATGTCCAGCAATGCTGGGACGGAAAAAGATAAAAATGTGACAATGGCATAGCCTTTCAATTTTTGATAGCAACTAATAAGACAGCTCCATCAGATGGGAAGACAATTTTGCATATTTAGAGCTACACAGGGTGCAATGAGGGTTTTGTCTACTCCTCACATGGAGAAGTATTTAAGTGACCTGACTGACAGCTAGGCTAACGTGAGTCTGGTATCATATACAGTATCGAGGCTGGATCTCACCCATAAAGTCTTGGCAATCTGTCCCATTGAGATGCCAGCAATTAATTCAAATGTTTGCATTAAGGTTGCTATTTAGTTGCTTAGAATGAGGAGGTTAGCTGCAAACAGGCGTGATTGCTCTCGGTATGCTCTCAAAACAGAGGTGACTGCTTAAGAGATAGATTGATGCAGATAATTTAAGTACTGATTCAAACCTTCACACAGAATTTGAGAAGAAACATTTGTTTTAAGATGCTAGCATGGTCAATGGATTTTAAAAGTGCTCTTTATATCCTTCTGCATATCTGTGCTTCTTGGTTCAGCCTGAAAAGTGCACTTAACTATGCTGAAATATAAGGATTTTTAAAAGCTCTACCAGCTCCAGAAAAAAAAAAAATTCTGATTGGTAGGCAGAATATTGGATTGACCCTTAAAACATTTTGAAGTTTGCATATAAGTTTCTGCCACCTACAGTGCAAGAAAAGTGTCAATACTTATTATTAGGGGACAGTTCCTATTACAAAGCAGGCTCTAGAGAAACTTGTCTCTGCAAACAAAAGCATTTGAACATACCCATCAGTGGAATACAGCTATGGCTACAAAATACCTTTCTGCTCAGCTTCAGAAGCTCTTTTTCCTTTTTCTTAAGTTAATACAATGCAGCTGTAGATTAGTTTTCATGCATTTCTTTAAACAAATGTGTATAAATACAAGACAAAGTCATTTAAACGTTGCTGGCTGACGATCAAACCCTCAGCAAACACACTTGCTGCGTAACTACCTGGTGTCTTGGCTACCCCTTCTGTCAATCTGTCAGGATGGCACCCTGCCTGCTCCAAAGTTGGTTGGACCCCTCTAGGAAGGCATGGGTGCCAGACAGCACCGACTTCTGCAGAGCAGCCTTCTTCAACCCGCACGTGCTATCCCCTCTACAGGAGCTCCTGCCTCCATGCCAGCGATGAAGCATTGGCACAACATCCTTCCTCACAATTGATCCCACCTGTTGATACTTACACAGCAAGAGAGGGGGGAAAAAAAAACTAGGAAGGAGAGGCAGACAGGCATTTCTGGTTGCCAAGAAGGCAGGTGGGGTAGCAGCAGGTGTCTGATCAACTCAGGAAGATAACAGGGTGTCAGAATGTTTCTAACGGGAAAGTGCGGTACTCCTTGCAGGACTCCATCCAAAGACAATCAACATATCCATCAGTGACTTCAGGGGGCAGCCTTTTACATTCTTTGGTGATATGTTAGAGAGAAAATAAGTCAATAGTGTCACAAAAGCAATTCAAATACTGGCTAAATATTGGCAATAGGCTGCATCGCTATCCTCTTTTCACCAACAAAAGGACAATCATATAGAGCATGAAAGGGATACTAGGAAGGTTTTAGATTTGACATACATGAGGGCTTTTTCAAACCCAGATTGGAAAATGCTTGAGGGAAACCCTGATCCCGCTGAAATTGGCTAGGCCAAAATTTTATCTTTTGCTCTAAGTGATGAATAGTTATCGAGGTAAATAAGCTTCTAAGGTATCAAAATATGACCCACAGATACCATATTTTCAGCTCGCTACAAACTGGAAAGGGGAAGGGAGTTCCTTTAGACTGAAAGGATCCTTGAAAGAAAATGCCAATAGCAAAGTCCACATTCCTTACAGAGATATCTAAAAAGTACCATCCAAAAATCTGTACAATTTGCAAGGCTGAAATGTCCTTTTGAGGTTAAAATTAGTAATGCATCTGTCTCTAAATAAATAAATGAATAAAAATCCTATCATTAATTATTATCTTTTCATCAGTATCTGGGACAGCTTCCCAACTGGCTGAAATTCTTTTCTTTTTTCTCTTTCTTTATAGAGCCATCATGCTGTGTGGTCAATCGTGGCTGGCTATTACATGTATGATTACTTTTCCTGATGGGATAATCTTAATCCCACAATTTCTTCCCCTTTGAAATGTGTAAGAATGACAATGAAAATAAACATTATCTTCCAAAACTAATTATGTGAATAAATATAAATCAGAAATACCTTTATGGCAGGAGTTTGGGACTTTCAAAGGAACTTGCCGTCCAAATTCAGAATTTACATCATAATGATATGTTTTGCTGCCTGATGCCAAGAACGGAATCCAGAACCTCTCTTAATTTCCTAGGCATGTTTATATATATCCAATGACAGTAAAATACAGACACAGTTCTGGGAGGCAAAACCTGTCTCTAGGACTCCCCAAACCCACAAAAACAGCCTAAGGTACAGAGTTACAATCTTCTCTTTTCTTTGTTTGGATGATTTAATCTTTTAGGATACATGTACATGCTTAAATGCTCTCTAGATGCCACTTTAGACTATTAAATGCTTTATCTGTTCTGGACACCATTTTCTCTAAATTTATCCTTCCCTTTTAACTTCATTTGGATTTGGGTGTTTAATTGCCTCAGACTCTGGAAAAAACGCAACCAAGACTGAATGAACTCTCATTAAGTCACAAGGTTTAATAGTGCAGGCAGTGCCAACAACTAGGAATGTTATTTGTTGCATTACTCTTACTGCAAGGAATACAAATATCCTGGCTCCCTCCATGGAGCTAGTGAGGGGCAAGATTTCTAGGGTGTGTTGCCTAAACATAGGCATCTGATTTAATTTTAGGACATGATACCTGATTTACAGTTGCTGCTCTGGAAAGGCATACATCTGTCTGTGTCATGTCTTTCAGCCTATGCAGATGTCTTGATGGATCCAAAGGCACTAAAGTAGCACTTCACATGAACATCTAGTGGACCTCAGTCACTGGTCATACATCTTCATTGCACGCACATGAGGCTTCACTCTGCTTCTTTGCCTTTGCTTTTGAGTATAGGTGCAGTGGAGCCAGGGCAGTCAAATGGGAAAATGAGAAACTAGCCTTACAGTCAGAGTCTCAGAGTGTTGAGCTCATGTTTATCTATAATGACAACAAAATGCTGTGCCAAAGACAAAGACACAAAATTTGTCTTTATGCCCACGCTTTTCACACAGTCATGTGTAATACAATTCAAAGCTATGAAACAACTTTGGGAATAGCAGGACAACACGTTGGGCAGAATTACAAATGAGGTCATAAAAATCAAATGTCAGGAACGTCACTTCCCATATATCATACAGTTTATAAATTAGACTTAGTTCAAATGCTGTTGCTGCCCAACCTATAACAATTTTAGCACTGGGTAATGAATATCTCAGGGCTTTGTTGTAGAATTTTAACTCAAAATCACTGGCACCAAAACCGAAATTTGTGTGTGTATTTTCCATTTCCATTTCTTATCTTGATAAAAGTTTAATCAAGAAAAAACAAAATCCTGAGAGTTTAAGAAGTACTTGCTGTTGGAACAGAGATGAGAATACGGGTGATGCTTCCTTCTTCTGGCAAAGGAAATATCACTTTACAGACATTTTCTTGCAGAAAAGCATATCTACACATTTGGTCAGATCTCACACCTAGCACTTTTTGATCTGATTTCCAATAAGCCACCCTCATTCTGTAAATAGCTGCATAGCTTCACATATGTAAAAAGATATTTTGGAATTAATCAAAGACCATCTGCAAAATTCCCAATTTTTAACTTATTTATGGATAATCTGCTGGTTTGCATGTCCTTGGCAATGCAGAATACTGGAGCAGTATAGCTACCCTTTTGTGGGTATTAGCTATATTCAACATTCATTTTATTCTGGAACATCATTATTATTGTTATTGTTATTGTTACGGAATTTATAAAAATGCTGAGGTGTCTATATGGGACCCCATCCATCTTACTCAAATCCAAGAGGACATGTCATGTTTGGACCATTCTTCACCCAAAACAGAGCCTAAAGAAAGTTTTTGTAGGACTTGCTGAAAAGATTTCTTTTCTGTTACAAACTAGATTTCTTCTCAAGCAAGACTTTTATTTCCATAAAATTGTCACTGTAATTTTGAATTTTCATTCAGAAGGCACCTAAAATACTGGATTTCTGAAAATACGATTTCAATCAAAACTGAAATATCTGAATCTCAGATTCATCTCAGTTGCCATTCTTTTCTGTGGGCCAGAGCTCCCAACCACAGCTTTTGTAATACATGGCACAGGGGAGATCACAGTACGTTCAAGAAAATGTTTTTCAGAGATCCAACAAAGAGAGGTGGGTCTACATGAAGTGTCACTATTGTAAGCCTGAATGCATCCATCAAATAATTTCAAAATCCAAATATTTGTTTTCATCTGATTTACTGTGAATTTCAATTTTTAATAAAAAATTAAAATTTTAATGGGGAAGGAGAGGAGACCTGCTGTGACCTTCTCTTATTTCTGAGAATTCCAGGGGATTTTTAGTGATATATTGAAAATAAGGTCAGAACCTTAAATTGTAGAAATCATAGTTCCATTTATTTCAAAACAGAAGATTTCAAAGGAAGTATGTCAGTTTACAGAATTTAAAGATCTGGATCACAGATTCAGATCAGTAACTACAGGAAACAGAAATAAAAGTGTTCAAAATAGCTATGTGGCAATCCCTCTAAAATTATGTTCTCTCTCATTCAGCTGAATTCAGGGACAACTAAACCAGGTTCCACTATATGCAGCTTTTAAAGCAAAAGAAGACAAGTTTACCAGGAATTGTTCCTAGACATAATAAATTCCAGCTGAAAAGTTACTCCTGTAAGAAAGGTTAGATAGGTGAGGTGGAAACCGATGAGATCCTTGTGATTCTGAGGCTTCTGAACCAAGGGATAGAGGTTTGTGCATGCCAGAGGGCTGATGCTCACATGTGAGTGTGCTAATTAAACACTCCAGAAAAGGGAATAATTCCTGCATGGGTGGAGACATGTCGGGAAGCCTTCCACAGCAGAGTGGCAGCATACTTCCTATAAGGGGAAGTTAGAAACCTGACTGCCTTAGAGAAGAAAAGAATTTGTAATAGCAGACAAGCAGAATGGACATGAGGGAGTACGTTTCTAAAGTTATATAAATTAGATCCTAAGGATAGAAAAGTGACATGAAGTCCCATGCCCTGTGAATGAAAGTGTGTGAGGATACTGCATGAATAGGATGTCTCTGACTCTCTGTAAGCCTGCAGAGGTACAGAATTCAAATCTGGAATAATAGAACAGACCTGACTTGAATGGAATTGCACCTATAACAGGCTTGAGTTATGCCTGTATCATTCCTCCTAGGGAAATAGTGAAGGATATAAAATTACTGTATGTTTGTCTAAAAGTTTTCTCAGTTCCCCCTTCTCCTATCTCCTCTCACTGCTTCTTTCTTCTTAACCCACTTCATGCTCTTTTGAATGCTTTCTCTCATGTCCTGACTCTCCTTTTCTAAAAGGCAGAACTGCATTCTTTTTTGCTCTTCCACACGCCTCATGCATAGTGTTTTTTTTCCTACTCTTCTCCTAGGATAATTCTTCCTCACAGCCTAAGTGCCTTGTCCTCTTGTTTGCTTCTTTCCCTTGTCTATCCTTCTCACAGATCTTTCTCTCTGAATTCTCTTACACTTTTACTCTCTGTGTTCAAATACTGCTTTGGGGGATTTTTTTCTACTGACACACTTTTAAGTGAGGGAGGAACTGAATCATATCCCATGCCTCTTACTGCTTCCAGTCTTCCTCCAAGAGAGTAAGTGCTTATCTCTTTGGCGATTTGCTAATGTGGAAGTGAGGTACCTTCTCTGATTTCATGTGTTCAATAGGTAAGATGTACCTTCCAGCAGGCAAAAAAACTTGTGCTAGCTATAGCACCATCCCTGCAGCACAGCAGTATSACATAGACCCTCTTCTGTCAGACCAGTCGGGGACAAGAGAAAGGACATGCAAAAACATTCATTAGGCAATAAGACAGCACATGGCACTTGGGCAATTCAGAAAGGGATTCAAACCAGGCAGTGTACTGGACAGGAAACATATCATGTAACCTGTTCAGTGAGCAGCTACCTTGAGGCAATCGTCTGCGAAACAAAACAATAGGAATTGACTGTAGATCTGATACCTCCCCTGTCACTGCAGTCAGCTATCTCAGCCCATACAGAATCTCTTCTGTAAGATCTTCTCCTGAATGTATACTCATGTGCCTATAGTCATTTCCCCAAAATACTCCTTCTTTTGAAACACAGCTAAAGGACAAAAAAAGAGCTATAATACAGAGCAGCTGCAAATTTGGAGTCTTTATTGACAGTGGAGAAACCCAAGTTCACTTCTTTCCTTGGCCTAAGGTAAATGAAACCCACATAATATAATTTCATAGATTGATGCCTCATTCCATACTTCTTATGCTGACGTGATCTTGCAGAAAGAAAGTATGCTTCAGTGAGTCAAAATGCAGCATGAATTTGTAGTTCATTGCTATGAACAGTCACCTTTGGTGTTGGTAAAATCTGAATTTTCTCCCTGATTTGGAAGCAGTTTCTAGATTTTATGCAATGTCTGTTTCCTATCTCCCTGCTCCCATTTATTGTTAAGGAAGTTTAACAAAAACACTGATCTGTAAACAAAGGCTAAAGAGTAACTACAATTATAAAAAGCAAACAATGAGCAAGGAAAGAGTGTTTAAACAGGCAAAACTAGCATTGATGCCCAACCCCAAATAATTTCTCTGTCTTCATATTTAAACAAAGAAGGTAACATCCCAGAGGATGAGAGAGAACTCCCTTCAGGGAGAAGGAAGACTGAACTGTTAAAGGCTTTATCATTTCATTAGAGTAGATAATTAGGTAATTAGAATGATTAAAAGTTGACAAAGCAACAGACTCAGATGAATTATAACCCACAATCCTAAAAGTAGCAAGGGGAAAAGGAACGCGTCTGGAGTTCAACTGCTGATAATCCTTGAATGTCAAAGGTTAACAGTAGAGGAGATGAGGGCAAATGTTGTTTCTTATCTCCCATTCAAAGTATGTTTCTTTAATCAGAACCTCCCAGGCTAACATAAGGAAGAGG
This sequence comes from Phoebastria nigripes, assembly GCA_035582835.1. Lineage (NCBI taxonomy): Eukaryota > Metazoa > Chordata > Aves > Procellariiformes > Diomedeidae > Phoebastria > Phoebastria nigripes. The sequence goes on along the minus strand of JAYKAV010002906.1, from coordinate 242,116 downwards.
CTGTGGAAGGGAACATCACCCTTTCTGGAAAAGAGCCTGTAAACACTTCCTACAGACGGCAGCCTGGTTTGTTCCAAACACTCTATTTGTTCTTCAAAGCAGCTGAGAGCAAGGAGAAGTGATGGAGCTGTATCTGGGACTTGGGTGACCTCACTTAAGGGAGGTAACTCTTTGCACCTCCTCAATTTGAGTGAGTTTCAGAACAGAGTTATGGAAAATGTTGATATTGTTTTCCCAATATGTAACTGAAGCAAATTACTCATTTTCATGTAATTTGGACCCTGATTTTACCGCTGTATTAAATGTCAGTAATACATATTTTTACTCTATCTACATTTACAGTTGTGACTTCGTAGTTCCAGTTTTTACCAGTGTTTGGATACCAAGCCTGGAAGACTTGCTGGTTGTGGGGAGGAGACGGGAGATTCAGCAGACTTACAACTGTTGACCAACTCAGCCAAAGCCACCCTGACAGGACTGCTCTGAAGAGAAGACAGCACTGCAGTGCCTAATGGATGTGCTGAATTAGCATGTTTCCTGATCAGTCTTCATCTCACAAGCAGCCTGAGCTGCAAGTAAAACAGCTCTCCCCTGGCAAGACCACAGGAGGGTGACAATAAAAAAAATTGCATATTCTTATTCAGGGTTGAATTCTTATTAAAGTGGCACCCAAAGGCTCCCTTCAGGAATAGAACCAACTTTGATGAGTGCCTCAAAAATGCACATTAAAACACAGTCTCAGTCCTTACGAGTCATAGTCATTATATACATCTAGAGTATTATTATTATTATTATTATTATTACTGCCATAATTCATGTGGATTCAGAGACATATTTCGTGCTTTTTCTAGAGCTAATTTTGCAATTTATTGTAAGTAATTTATGCCCTGCAAAGCAGCATCAGGATACAAAAAAAGTATGTTCACAAGTGCATGTGTTCACATACGTAAATAAATCAATCTGTAAATCATTGTTTCTTCCACTTTCACAGTCAAAAGAAGATATAATGCTGGTTATGCATTCCAGACTTTTCACAGGATCAGGTACTCATTGCCTGACTTACATAGACCTATATGTACAAGTGTACACACAAACAAAACAAAGAAGTTTAGTTCCTTCTTTAGTTCCAGAAGAAGTTTAGTTCCTTCTGGAACTTCCCTCTTTAGTTCCATGGTAAGACCATGGCTGTATGTTATTAATCATTTTTAAAAGAAAAACAATCTTTAATAAGTTATCATAAAGGGAGTATAATTTCAAGTAGTCACCATAAAGAAATTCTTTGCATTTTTGAGACTAGACACACTCAGACAGTTGAGGTGGTATGGAGCCAACACACACATTAGCAAGAGTAAGTGGTCTGCAGTTCTATAAAAAGATGTCTGAGAAATACAAGTATTATCAAAAATCCCTGAAAGAAGTGCGAATAAGTTGAAAAGTCCTCAAGGATGTAGCTGCTAATTTGATCTTTGAGGTGACTCCGATGTTCTAATGCTTTTACATTAAAACATTTTTTTCACATTTAAGATTTATATGGTAAGTCATAGTGAATGTTACTGTCTCACCACATTGGTTTCTTATTCATCCTCTTCATTTTAAAAAAATCTTCTTAGGTTTTAATCTGTAACTATCTTTTAGCATAAGGATGCTCTTTATTTCCGATCTGTCATCTCTTTCTCAAGAAGAAGTAATGGGCTACCTTTGCATAAGAAATGGCTAAACTTACTATTATGTTTTAAGCCTAGGTCTGAATCCCAGCTTCTGGCCTGACAAGCACTGCTGTGAATTTCAGTGGAGTGGAGCAGGGCAGAGCAGAGAGAAGAGGAAAGTTATGGACAAAACCTGGTGTTAAAACCTAGATTTAATATTCAGTTGAAGCCGATTAGTAGTTACTAGGAGTGGTCTGTTAATTCTAGATGTTGGAAATGACCAGGGTTTTTTTTGGTTTGGTTGTTTGCTTTTTTTTGAAGAGAAGAAAGATATTACAATTATTAGGATGTTATGTAAGAAATGCAAAACCAGATTAAATTTCCTCCTCTGATACTGATTTGTACTCTTGGGCAAAGGCCCAAGTCTGCCACTGAGGGGCTAATGATATCTTCAAAATTCTTCTGCCAGGGCCTGCTTTTCCATTACTCATTATAATCAAAGCTGCCGATTGATGCTGCTGCTCTCCCATGAAACGTGAGTTTATGCCTGCACAGAACTGGAGGACGTGGAGGAGGAGCTGTCCCACCCCCTCACAGAGAGCTCTTCCCTTGTAATGGGCTGGGTGGGAGCACACCTCACAACACCGACAGCTGGGAGCGCTTTTATAGGCATCCTTGTGGTTAGATAGTTCATCTAGGTCTCTTCTCCTATGYGTTACATATGTGCATTACTATTTTYCTGTTTATTAAAAGTGACCAAGTTATGCTGAAAACTTAAATACTTAGATCCTATGGTCAATAAGTGGGAATAACTGATACAGATAGGACATTTTGTGTGTATGTGTGTCCTACTTCTTAGCAGCCTGTGAATCCAGTCTGTAGCATCCATGTATGTAATGCCATGTACATAGTAAGAAAAGAGAAGACATTATCTTTCATCAGAGACTATGTGTAAGTAGCACTATTGATTTCATTTCTTTTCGCAATCTTAAGGAGCAGAAAAGATCATATCACCTTCCAAAATCACAATTTCCAATATCAATGAAGACAAATTATTGGCATTTCCAGCTCCTATCATTCTATCCTGGTCAAGCAGAAAAGACACATAACCCCTGCCCACCTTATGATTTCCACATTTGCTGAAAAGTGTGGAGAAGGAATCTTTTAGTAGAATGGAATCTCTAAGTGGAGAAAAAAGATTTGGCGTATTTTATTGTGAACTTTCACGCACATATTCCTTTTCAGCTCCTGCAGCTAATCAGAGGCAGAAAGTGAAAGATGAAGAACTAGAAGTAAATTCCAGCTAATAAAAAAGATACTTTTTACTTGACTTAGGAGGTTTCTTTGCCAGTTGCCTCTAGCAAAAGAGAATTATTATATTCCCAGTGAAACATTATTATCAGGTGGATTCTTAGCACAAAGACTCCTCAAGCCCTGAAGGCAGACAGTCTATAAAATTTGAAATCTTAGAAATACTAGGTGAGGAGATAGCTATTATCTTCATTTTTTTTTCTTCAAGAGGAAAGGAGAAAAATCTAGGTAAATCAGATATTTTAAACTTCTATGTCTGACATTTCTCATAACAACAGATGCTCATTTTTGTATTCCCACATTCAGACTCCTCTCTTACGATAACTTTGCTGTGAAAAATAGAAAGCTGCACAGTTATCCATGTCCCCTTGCCCAGTCTAACTCTTTAAACAAAAGTCCTGAGCCTATATTTTCTTCAAAAATTTTGAAAAAAAAAAAAACTTTTACTCAGTTGTGGCATGTGCTGAGACACTACATGACTAAGATTTGCAGCATGATTTTTTTAAACTTTATGAGCTGATCCTGTCATCATTCTTCACAGAACATTTTCATTCTATCTTTGAAGTTCTGTATTTGGAGAGCTTGTGAGATGAGACCATTTAATCTAGGAGAAAGGCTTTTTTCAGTATCTCTGCCCAGTGTCACGCAAGTTGTTTAGTTATAAATAATCCTAAAAGATATGTTTAACTACTTTATTCAGAAAGCAACACAGCTGTATTAATCAATATACTTACTTTTCCAAGTGCATTGGTGTGGAAACAGGCTATTTCACATTTAATAATTAAAAGCATTTTCTGAAGAACCCCACTCAGCACAGAAAAATTTTAAGAATAGCATTGTCCTTTTTCCAAGTCTGAACTAAAATTAATATGGAAAGAGTTGGAAATGTAACTTTGCTAGTGAAACTTCAGAGCAAAACTGAGGTTTTATGTTCATTTCTATAAAATGACTGGCAGATTCTCAAGCAGAAATTTCAAATTCCAGCTGTTTGCATTAATTTATCTACAAGCTTTGTGATGTATTCTACTTCCAAGCCTTCTTGGAACTTCCCATTTTAAGATAAGATCTTCTGCTAACCTATCCCATATGAAGTTAAATGTAAAGTCAAAGAAAGGAAAATTGATCTAGCCTTTAAGTTCTTGTTGATCACAAGTAAAAGGAAAGACAAAATAAAAACACTGATATCCTCTACCTATAGTATTGATTCAGCAATTTTGCTTACATACTTATTCAGTATATGTGGTAATACAGGAAGCTATTCATTAAGAGTAATTTGTGTGCAACATATACATCACATCTCTCACTGGGCTGTGGAGATTCCTGGGAAGAATATGAAAATCTCCATCCCCTGGTAACAAAACATACAGGAGCAAGGTATACGGATGCAAATCCCCGTGCAAATCAGAGCAATTTCTTCCATATTACACTTGTGCATAGTGTGATTTTTTCTTCACCAGAGGAGACCACAGGAGGGACCATTAAGTCTTGTGGATACAGGGAATTTTGTGTATCAGGGATTAACCTGGTTACCGCTGCAGTTAAGACCTTTCCGTTTCCTGCTTTGCCTGTAGCCTATATGTAGGGGTTGAATTTACAGGAAAACATGTACTAATAATGATACAAAGCTTCTTTCTTTCATGTGAAGATACTGAATGTATGCCTATAAACTATAAGACAACATACAAAGAGATTTTTTGTATCCTCTTGACCTTGAATATCTACAAAGGCTCCGAGACAATCTGGGTAACAAGGGTACCATTTTGTGTTTTATAGGAATTGGATTCCTAAAGATTCTAGATTTTGGAAGCAGTCAAAACTATGAGATCCTGTAGTCTGTCCTGCTATGTATCATTATTATACTTTACTTCATTCTACTCTTTTTTTCCTTAATAAATCAAATAGTATGTGTTCAGCTATTATTTAAGATCTTGGGTTTTCTAAATCTTATTTTTCAGAAAGACACTATTTCTGATCTGAAATACAGGAAATGGGGACTCAAATAATTCTCTAGGTAGTTTGTTCCCATGATTAATCACCATAGAGTTAAAAATGTAGCCCTAATTTTTAAATTGTTTTTTTTCKTGGCTTCAGCTTTCAGACATTGGTTCTCATTATGCCTTTCTCTTTTAGACTAACAACCCATTTAGCATGGCATATGATGCCACGGAAGATATCACTACATCTTTATGATAATACATGGGTAAATGTCATTAAGTCTGTCACATGGACATTTTCTTCAGAAAGGTTTTGTTGCTATTTTCTATTACATTCTACCAATTTTATATTATCTTTTTTTTTAATGAATATCCAAAGTGTATTTACTATTCTAGTACTGTTCCTCTTCAATACCACATGTGTGAAAATGACTTCCCTATTCCAATTCGCTACCCCTGAGCAAACCAACCCTGTAGTTGTGGTCAATGGTACTTGTGTACTGGGAGCTCGTTTGTCTTTGCACGAGATTTCAGGCACTGCTTTTCAGTTAACTGTCCATGCAATGGGATCCAGAATTAGCACAAGCTTTGCAGTGGATCTTACTAGACGTCTTCCTACAGTGAACTCCCCAAAGAAGATCAAAAGGCTTTTAAACTGAAAAAAAATAAGGTTTTAAAATAACATAAACCAGAATCCCTAATTTTTTAAGCAGAGGAAACTCAAAGTAGAATAACCATAAAGGGAGTTCATTAACAGCTCTGCCGCTCTGCTCCTTTGCAGACTGGTCCTGGCATCCAGGTTTGGTTTTACTCAACTCACTGACATTCCAAATTGCACCTGACTCATCTCACTCCTCTATGGTTGCAGGAAATTTCTTTCATCGTCTCAGAGACCTGGTATCTGCTCTCTGTCCCTCACCACAGTTTCTCAGTTTTTCTTTGAGCAGCAGTCTCCCACCTCCCGACAGTCTCCCTTGCACCTCTCGAACCCTACAAGTTTCTTTCCCTGGTTGTGCTCAGTAGCTCCCCAAAGAAAGGAGCAATCCCCACTGACTTCACCCAATCTTAGTAAAGGCATATAAAAAAATTGGAACCAGAGACACAAAGTAACTACTGACTGTCAGTTCTCCCTTCAGTAACTATAGTTTTCTTTCCTCGTTCCTGATGGGTAATTTTACATTTGGCTGACTTAGAACACCTTTTATTTTGATTAGATCAAGTTTACTAAGCCATCTACTTAGATGTCTCCTAGGAGGCTGAACAACTGGATATTGCTTTCCAGAGTGATGTGCATAGCTCAGCTGAGCCAGAACAGCATTGCTCCAGTGAGAACTTGCTCCAATATTAAGCTTGAAATTCTATAATATCAGCATCAGGTTTTATAAGCTGGTTTAGTAAGCTTGTGCATAGGCACTTACGGTTTAAGTTAATGCAGAAGTTCATGTAAACACGATTTAACTGCTTGCAGCCTAAAACAGCTGACAAATATGCCTAGTGTATGTTTAGCAAACATTAAGGTGCCAGTCTACCCATCTGACTGGTATACTGATTATATTTTTTAACCTAGTCTAGTTAACAGGTACATTTTTATTTGTGCCATAGAAGACATTGTCCCTCTTTCTGTTGGTTTTTTGGGAGTGGTTTTTTGTAAAATATGCTAAATAAATGCAGTGTCACTGAAAGGTAAACTGCTTTGAAAAGCAAGTCAATACCATCACTGAAATAAGGACAGATTTCACCTTTGCAGCTATAATGCATGACCTCAGCCAATGCAGTATGAGGAGCCCTATTGACAGGCAAAGCACACTGGCAATGTTATGCAATACCAGAGCTAGAATAAACAAAAACAAGTCTCAGCAACCAGTTCATTCTCAAAACACCCAGAGAAAAGAAAACAAAATAATAAAACTTCATTAGTATAATTAAACAATAAATATTGAACAAAATTAAAAAACAGATACAGCCATACCCTATGTTCTAATTAACTTAGGAGCATAAGAAAAGTCATTTATTTAATGCAAGAAACCCATTTATAACAAAACAACTGGCCATTAACATTGATTATTGTCATATTAATCCAACAATGTGATTTATAACTGTGTTAAAATGCATCCTGAGAATATCAATTTTTAAAAAACTGCTGCTTTGGGAAGATTTGTTCAGAAGTTAATTTTGTCATTCACTAAGCAGACCCAGTTATGCTTTAGGAAGTCAGTAAGCATCGGAACTATGTTGAAGAGTTGCAGGAAGTCTGCTATTGTATCTCACTGACTGAATGCCTGCTATGCAGAACAGAAAAGAGAGGATAATTAATTTATATTTGTAATCCTTCCACCTTCCTGAAAAATATGAAAATTCTGTTCTACAGGTGAGTCACTCCAGAAGCTCTAAGTAAATAAATGTCACTTGTGGTTTTATTTAGATTAGGAGACTATAAGTTTGCCTAACTACAGGTTAGATTTGAATACAGGATAATCTTAATGTTTCAGAATTTATAAGCGTGGTAAGATTTAAGTAGCATTTATTCAAACACTTCAATTAACTACTTTTGATTATGGGGACAGACCCCTTGTCAAACCTTTTGTGCTAAATTGTAATGAGGTTTAATGTCTTAAGTTATATTTACATTAAGAATTTATGTAGAGGACCAGCTCCCACCTTTTCATTTACCTCCCATTGGATTAGCTATGTTAGAAGAGCTGGCATAGAACATTTTTTGTTGTTTCTGTTTTGGTTTGCTTTTTAACAATAAGCAATCTCCCTGTGCTTGGAGAAGAGGCTAGCCAACAGCTCTGCCAGGGAAACACCTAATGCTACAGGAGTAATGGGAATTAAATTAGCATCTGCAAAATGAGAGCAGGATCCGTACTGGAGGTACTCAGATTCTTCAGTATAGACCTGTACTAAATGTTTTAATTAGTGACTAAAAACAATTGCTTTTTTGCTAATTGTAGGTAGGGCCTGCAGAATGACTGAAAATCTGTTCCCTTGTCTTGTCCCAGCAAAGTTGTAAAGTCCAGTCCACTGTAGTCCACCTCCCTCTAAAGCTGTTTAATACCTGAGAAGCTGACACTGAATGGCACCACTTGTCTGTAATATACTCAGTGCTTGAATGACTTTTGAACAGCGTATGGGTAAGTTTTATCAGATCAGCCGAATGGGAAATTTGGTACAAATCCGTTACAGCATAGGCAGCCTGACTATGTCAAGAAGCAGCCTGTAGTAGAAAATGTCCTATTTTAAAGGATGATTAAGGTACAATGAGCTTTCAAAGGATTATTAATGTACAATGAGCATGTTGTTAGAAATCCATAAAAGGAAAGAGAAGGTGCAACACAGGCATGTTCCCAAAAGTACCAGGGGCCAGAGTCCAACTGAACATGAACATAATATACATAGACATATGTTAACATCTAGAAATGTATCTACGCTACTGTTCCTTCAGCAGTGTTCTAGTCACCATATAGTACATTCATCTGTTCACTGCGTGCTAAATAAATAAAGACAAATTAATCATGCTTTAAGCAAAATGATACATCTTAATGAAGTTCATTAGTTTTGAGCCATTTAAAATAAGTACAGTTTGTTATATAGAGCTGTTGTGCTAAGATAAGAATTCCAGCAACAATAAAGACATTTAGAATTCTTGCCATTTTAAAAAAAGAAAAAAAGAATCAGTCTTTTCTCATGCGGTATGTAATGTTACATAATATTGACAATATTCATATACTGAGGATCTGGTCTTTGGAATTGTTAAAGCCTGATCACGTTTCCCATTGATTTTCAATTCTGTTGCCTGCATTCAGCACTTCTAGAAATCCCACGGGATAATTTCCTGAAGGCATTTAGACCCAGGAGGATGCAAGCAGACTAGGATTTTTCAAATTCCTTCTAGATTCAGAGGGAAGACCCAAGGTAGATAAATGCCTGATGAATTTTTTAAAACACTTATCTTACTTCAGGTACCCCAAACTTCTGAAAATCTAATCCTTGACACACAGAGAATTTGAGAGTATTTTTGATACAGAAATCTCTCTGCTATTTATCTCATTAAGCTCAATCTTCATTAAAATGCAAATAGAAATTAAAAACTAATTAGATATAACGTAGTTTTAAATATCCCTATTCATGATGTATCATGTCTTTCAGAGGTCTAACAACTTATTTGCCACTAGGGTGGCAGTGCTTTATCAGCTTGACTACTTATCCTTTTGTTTTAGCTACTTGCAGTAGGTATTATAGTAAGGATTTTCTTTCAACTGCTACACAAGAGTGTGTTAACAAAGCAAGTAGCTGATGACTGAGTTTGTGAGCACAATTTTGACACCAAAAAACTGGAAGTTGGCCTGCCCCTCTCTTTGCACAAGCACCTTGAGGGAAGTTGATAGGCAATGCTAGGCGTGGCAATTAGCTTACCCAGAATGAAACTCAATGAAGTGGGTGCTGAAGAAAGATTTGACTGAGAAGATTTCTCCCTTCTCCTTCCTTCTCCCTCCCCTGCCACAGCAGCTCAAAGGTGGTACCTAGCCAGGGGTAGAAAGCCTGTCCCATTTTATTTACCTATTCTACAAGATTGCACTGCTTTATATCATCATCACTGTTGCTTTTCAAAGCCCTTAGCTAATATAGTTGTGAAAGAAGTAAGCTCCTTGTATGCTGGACTGTGTTGTACCATCTGTCCTATGCTATCAGCTAACACAGCTGTGGAAGAGTCACTTCAAAATACTTCCAGATTACATTGTTCTGAACATCATTTCTAGGAAACATAATAAACAGCAAAATCCTGTTCTCATTCGAGGAGTCTGAATGTCTGTTGCCAGCCAAGCCCTTTCCGTCTGTTGAAGTGTCAGAACCTTTGCTGTCTTTGAGGAAAAATACTGCTACATAGATAAATTAAAGCTTTGTTTATTTATAGATACATTACCTGCATTTCTCACATGGCAGATAACACTTTATTAACATGCCTTCAAATTCTTTTCTGTTGTTTTCTATTTTGGGAATGAACTTTCTAAACTGTTACTTGGCTGTCAAAGTCATAATTAGTCACTTAACTTCTCATGTGTTTTTTTCTTTCTGTGATTTTAGGTCTTCTGATATGAAGAAAAGTCATGCTCGTCAACATTGCTGAGGTATGCATTTTCCTTGGAGATAATCGGTAGGGCTTAGCTACTTTTATCAACATCACTGTTTTGCTCTGTTGTTGTTCAGTGTTTCCTTGTATCATCTACCTGACTCATGCAACTGATCACAAAAATAGGTGTAAAAGAAATACTGCAAAATTAGCAACACCCTTCATGTGTTACTAGTAGGTGCCACCGCAAGTTTTAAATGGCTATAAATCTTCCATAGTACTATTGATACAAGTAATAAAATAAACATAGAGGAATATTATTTCACCACATTCTTGCAGAGAACATAAACATATCATCTTTTTTTTTTTCTTTTTTTTTTTTTGGTAGATGAGGAAACTGATGAATAAGGCTAACAACTTTGCTTTAAATGGCCACTATTTTGCTGCTTCCATTCACAGATGTCTGGCCTGAGACAGCTAAGCTTTGTTTTCAGACTTTGGTATTTTATTGCCGAAATGGTGCCCTGTGCCTCTGGAAGTCAGGACACCAAAATCTCAAATAGGTCATCCAAAATCTGAGATGTAAATCTCAGTGCTGTAAATCTCAATACGCTGTCCAACAGGACTTCATATACAAGAAGTCTATGACTGGATGGAGAATGGTGTCCTAGTCTCCTGACTCCCTGTTCTGCTTTTTATAAATGCAAGATCAGATAGTCCTTGATTCAGTTTGAAGCTAAGCTTATTACTAATAAGAAGATGCAGCCTGTCTCACATCTCAGCATGCGATACTCAATCTTGATCAGAGATATCACATGCTGGGACCTGCTGCAAGTTTTGCTGATTATTCCTCTGTATTAAGATGAGGACAGCTGTAATATACTTCATTTTATTCATATCGCTCAGGCTCCTAAGAAATCGCCAATTCAAGCCACAGCTGGGCAAAGATCTGGCATTCTGACAATACCCCATCAGAAATACATAGGCATGATGATACCACCCACAAATGAGAAGGCATATTGACAACCTTCCTGTGAACATGTAACCGCTGGAAGAAAGAAGAGAAAGATCAAAAGTAAAGCTGCAGTACCAGTACGCAGATCTTTAGTGTAACACCCAAACTCTATTGAAAAGTAGACTCACAATCAAGAGCAAGTGGGAAAAGTCAAGAGAAGCGATTGACACAGCTTTTGAGGCCTATCTCAGCCTCAAAGGAGCAATCTCCAAGAGTCACTAGAGTTTGGTTAGTAAAGATTCGTGTGTTTGATTCTGAAAGATGCTTAAAAAAGGACAATGAAGAGGAGGGGCTATACTGCATGATAGTTTACGATTTCTATGTATAGATCTACTACAGCCAACAACAACACTGCTACTGGTAGAAAGTGAAATGAGAGGAAGTGATTTGAAGCAAAAGCAAAAGTTTTAGAGAAACATCATTAGTGTTGCTGTGTATATGCTTATATTGTGCCGCTGTGTATGCTTCTATTTAACATTGCCTATGTGCATTTGTATGCTTTCTAGTTAGAAGCAAATAAACGGGTTTTCTGGCAGTGTCAGGCTCTATCATACAGTAACTGATGTGCCTGTTTATAAAACAAAAGAAGTCTCCCACTGGAAAGTAGGTCTCTGAGTTAAATTTCTCTGGGTTATGTTTCCAAATTACTTGACCCACTGCAAGTGAGCAGGTGATGCCTACAGATTGAAGCATACACCTTAACTATTTATAGGCTACATAATGTTGCAAGGTTTAATGGTATCAAAGTTCAGTGTATTTGCTTGCTCCATTCTGAGGAAAAATGCATTTCTCACTTGTGAAACAATGTCAGATATCTCCAACCTACACATTGTTGTAATTCCAGCCCTGAATATCAATTTAATAATGTTTCAGTATGGTAATGAATTTTGCAATTCATATAGAAATATTGACATTCACATAAATACTAAGTAAAGCATGTGTGTTCATATTTAAATGACAAGCTTGCTTATCTTGCACGGTCTTTCAGACGTAGGACATTTACACTAGATTTGATCTGTATATTCAAAATCAGTTTGCAGATCCTAGTCCCTAGGAATTGAACTGATATTGACAAAATAATCATACATGCAGACTTGCCACTTGATATTAGATAACAAACTCAGTCTGGAGATGAAGATGTCTCCAAACAATTGAACAAATACCAATCTCAACAGTGATTAGGAATTTCCTTCCTTTATATATGTAGCCACCTAAAACAGTATGGCACAAATCAATATACACTTTGAATTGGTACTAATTACGTTTGAATTAATTTACATACTTATTTGAGATCTTTTTTTTAAGAAATTATTTGATCTGACTTTAGGCCACTAGTCTAAAGGCCCTGAATAGTTTTCAGAAAGCCAACTCAATGATTTGTGATTTCAAATGTCTTACTTTTGGATGTACAACTTCAGACAGTTTGAAGTTCCTCACCTGTCAGAAAGTCCTGAGCAATGCTTAAGCATTTGGGATGTTTTAGAGAGCTTAACACAATGCTACTCAAAGCACAGGCATTCAAAACCTCTGAAAATCTTGCCCTTAGAGCCCACATCAACTTTCAGCTGATAAATAGTGGCACATTTTACAGAATGGAAAGGCTGCACAGAGCTTAAACCACCAATCCACTTAAAAATTATTTTTCAGTTTTTTATATCATCACGTATTATACAAACACTGAGTACTATTGAATATTATTTTGAATATGTTACTATTATTGAATATGAATATTGAATATTGATTATTGATTATCGAATATTGAATATTACTGCCAGACCTGCCATATGCTTAGCAATACATAAAAACCTAATTATTTGAGGGAAAGGTTAAATTCCTTTCACCTGTTCCTAACCTTACTGTCAGTGAAAGGAAAAGGAAGAAGAGTTTGACCGTCTATTTTAGTGGAGTTAGGATTATCTCACCTCAGAGCAATAACAATAATACAGCAAAAGGTAATCTGCTGACTTTGATAACACATAAATGAACTAACTAATCTTTTAGATGCCTAGAATTTTATTTCAATGAAACAATCCATTCCCTATTCTTAATTTTTAAGGTGCTCTATGCAACAAGAAAAAAAAATAGAAATGAGGTAAATTAGGAAAATCATATTAGAAACAAAAAATCTAATTATCTAGCCAAATTTTATACACCCAGTCAGACTTCAGTTGTTTGCCAAGACGATTATTGGTAGTGAAATTGCCACATGTATTTGTGCAGCTGTAGTAGACGCACCTTGATGAAGTCTAGAAAATTACACTAATGAGCCTTGCAGTGATTTATTAAGACAGCCTGGAAGGTGATTTAGTAATTTGCTCATAAAGAACTCCTCATGCCAGTTGTTTTACACATCACAAAAGTGTTTCCAATAATGTACAGCAAGACACTTCTTAAAAATGAGGTTCACATTTCAAAAACTACTGATCTTTACCAGAGTAACTGAATTAAGATGACAGTATTTTGACTTTCCTCTTCTCTTGTCGCATCCTGACAGGTAAAGTGGGCACCTCAGAAATACTGAAGGAGTCACTCATGTAGCTATGACACTTCCTCACTTATATCTGATTAAGCAGGAGTATTACAAAATCAACATCCTTCGAAATTTGCATTATATCCACAGTTGTGCCCTTTTATGAACATCTGCAATCCTGCTATCCTAGATGTTTGCATAAGACATTGCTTAACTCTAGAGACATTGGCTAGCAGCATTGAAACAAAGAGAATTTATTACTAGATCAGAGAAACTTGGGTTAAAATTTCCTTTGTTAAATTTTAGTTAAACTACTTCCTTTCTGCTACAGATTGGCCATAAATCACAATATTAATAATTTTCTAGTTTTAATTGTATGTGTGTGTTATTATTAAAAGATAATTATATGATAGTTTAAAACACCTATGGTACTATTCAATAATTGTTTTGTCATCTTATTTCTAACAGTGTATTTCTTAGGCACGCTTTATCTAAACTTTTCTGCAATAAAGGATAATAAAACTGAGAAAAGGATGAACACATTCGAGGTTATTTCAACTGACTACAGCCTGGCACTTATGCATACAGAAAAGCAGCAAGTAGCTCAGGTAAGAACAGTTTTCCCACGGGTACCCACCATAAAAAAGCCATACTACTTCTTTGACAAGAATTAGCAGTTCCATTTTGCTTTCCAGTGTCCCCTCTGGACATTTCAGGAATAACAATGACAGACTTGGGTAGGAGTCATCACAGTCATCTCAGCTGGATACATGTTTGTCAGGGGATTGCACGGGGAAAGCAAATAATAATGAGAAAAGCTAGATTTGTTTTTTAAAATAGAACATCCTATTCTTCTGTAGAAAAAACTGATGGAGGAAACATACTGTGAAAGATTCATGGTAGAGCGATTACACCATCCTATACCAAAACCCAACACTTTTGTCACATTAATGGAAGAAATAGAAATAAGATATTGGGAACAGCTAATGAAAATAATCTTTTATAGAGTATCTATCTCCTACAATTACATCATTCTGGATAAATACGAAATAAACTTTCCTCCTTTCTAGAGACAGTTATATAAAACTAGCTATAAAAACACGGAGCTGGTGGCCTGTCTTTGGAAGCCAGTTCCTGGAAGCAGCATACGCATTAGGTACTGTACTGAGACATGCTGAGAATTCCGAAGAGTTACAGAGAGAGGAGAGGGAGCTAAGATATTCTGCCTCTTGAGAGAAGCAGGCCATTCCTTCATTTTCCCGAAATCATTAGTCACACAGAGCCTCATTCCTGAGTGGGATCTGCAGCTATAATTAGTGTTCAAACTCTCATTTGCATTCTTGCTATAAAAGTTAATATTTTACATGTCAAATAACCCGTATGGATTCACTTTTAATATTAAAAGCACTGTGGTTCATAATACATATGCAGAAGGCTTTATTACACATATTAATGTCTCATACCAGGTATCTTTTGTGTTAGGATAATGAAATATGACTTATTAATGCAGTTGTGAATCTTTTTGTTAATTCTCTGATTATAAATGTGTTTAATCTACACAATTTTAGTACATTCTGAATCACCATTAGTCAGAAATATACCTTTTTTCCCCTTTGCACAATATAGCCTCACATTTTCTTGTAAGTATCCTGTTCTGTCATTGCAAGTGATGCCAAAAATATTTGTAACTGTTGAGTCTCAGCAAAAGCATCAAGACTATGTCTGAAATTGGATCTCTCCTCCACGAAGCTCTATGGCTGATCAATTGCTAAACATACAGGATTCAGAATCTGGGTACTAGAAAATGTCATGTAAAATGAAACCTATTATTGTTAAAAAGCTTGGTGTACAACCCCCCACATATTTTGAGCTCTACTTCCATATAGCTAAAGCTAAATCAGTCAGCTGGGAAGTGGTAGGAGATCCTTTCAAAACCAATCTTTGTGTAAGTATCCATTAAAGGATCCTAAAATTGCAGTTAGCGTAAGTCCTATGGAAACACCTGTGACATCCATATGAATAGCAAATGAATTCTTTATGATCAGTGCTATTACAATGAATACTAACTGAATTCCTTATGATCAGTGCTGCTAAAAAGAATATCAAATAAAATCACAATGAAGCAATTCTTCAATTAAAGAGCTACTTCCAAAGAGTCCGCCTAGCATAAACTCTAGCATAGTAACAACAGTCAGGGCAACAATTATTGCATGTATTATAAGTGCAGAAAAATCAACAGCAGCCTAGTAATGTATTCAGAACAATGAACAAAAAAATTCATGATCATCTCTTATTTCTTTTAAGAGACACTATAAACCTAGAGCATCATTACTATGTGCTGCTTTTCTTTCTGGCAGTCTTAGATTTTCCACATCATTGTTCTATGCAAAACTGTCAAAATCATCTCCCTCCCTTGGTTCAAATATACTTGTCAGAGTGATTGAAGGGTTAATACAAGAGAAGCATACAAGACAATCAGATAGCACTGTGCACTTAATGGGAGCGTTTGGTAAGTTACTATCACTACCATTTCTACTGGCCCTGCAAGCTGGAGGGCTAGCTTATAGATATTAATGTACTCAAAAGACTGTAATTCACTTCTTGGCAAGGCTAGTATGGTCAGGAATTACAAATACAGTAATTAGCRGTGAGTGTACAGATCTTCACAGTGCAGATCAGAGTCACGCTCCTCAAGGCCATTGTTTCTTCCACTGGAGGGAGGAACTGGGAAGAAAGCACCAATGATTTTTCTTCACAGAAGAAAGGCTGTGCTCCAGAAAACTTGAATCAGTGTGGTGACACTGTTGTCTTTCCAGTATAAGGTAGTGTAGCAACTGGTGCCAAGAATCATAATGTGGAGAAAGAAAAGAAAAAAAAAAAGCTTGAATTTGTGAAAGGATTTTTGAATATATTCCTGCTAAAATCATATGATAGCTTGTTATGCTTTAGAAGCTGCCATCTTACATTTTTGCTTAGGCTTTTTATTCCTCTGCTGTGTGTCATGCCATAGGAGCGTGACATCCCATGCCAGGGCTTCCATGAGGCTGCATGAAAGCAACCTGCACTACTGCAGCGTGCCCACAGAAATCTGCCTGTCTGCATTTAAATAACTTCAGCAAAGAAATCAAATACAAAAAGCTAAGTTACTGCATGTGCAATAATGATACGTTGCTCTCGTTAATAATACTGTTCCTAAATATGGATGGCACTCAGCACAAGAAAAGGGGATAAGTACTATGCCCTGATCATTATGCAACCTGAGAAGTGAACACTTGATTAAGTTACAGTAACTTAACAAATCACTCCCACATCAGCCAAGTTATCACTATCCTGTGTGTACTCTCAGAGAGTCTTAGAGAAGCTGATCTGTATTGATTTATGACTTTAGCTCATATTTGGGGTGAACTAAGGTATTCAGTTGCCTCAGCTTAGCTATGGGCAGTTTCTTAAGAGTGCTATGACTATTCACATTGCAAAACCATACTATCAACTTTAATTTACAAACTAGGAAGTTTCTATTAAAAATTTAAAGATAGGCTGAGTATTTTACCTTCCTAGAATACTTACACTCAAAACTAAGATAATGCAGAAGAGGTAGATCTCAAAAACTTTTAACTCAGCCTGATGTATATCAAGCAGACCGTTGTTAACACATGATATTATTCACTGAGATCAACTGACATGATTATTCTCCATTACACCCATTAATTTGCAATATTAACACCCATGAAAATGGTGGCAAGAAGTCAGTATTTTGATTTAGTACTTATGCTGATGTTGTATAAAAATAGAACAAATAACAATGCAGAGTGATAAAAGAAATAGTATTTAGTAAATGAAGCATCAAAAGAAATAAAATTTTTAAAGACTGAGTAAAAGTTATTAGAGTATCAAAAGAGTAACTCCACAAAGGGACTTAATCACTACCATGAGGGCCAAGGATTACTCTGCTGCAACCTCACCTCTAGGCACCGTGTTTTCCGCATGAGAGTACCCCAGGTACATACTGGTCTGATTCTGGGCAAATTCGAAAGCATTTTAGTACTGACCATCTCAAAGCCTAATAAACAAGAATATAGAAAGAAGATCTTTCTCCATCAATGTTATGTGAAAGATCTGATCTGATTAGTGTTGTTAGAGCATTTCAACAGATCAGACTCTGCACAAAATAAAGGCAGTTTCTCCCTCTATGCCATAGTTTACCTAGGTATTGCTGGTGTTGAAGCACTATTCAGCCAAGACGTTAGCCCTTTGACAGAGGTATTTAAATTCACATCTCCTCATCTTAGAGGTATCCTAAACACAATGTCTGTTCTCAGCCTCTCCTTTTGAAGTTGTCTAATTCTGTATGGCATACATAAACAGTCCTCCATTGGGAAAGAGTATGACATATGAAACTATAATCTGGTGATGTGGACATTTATTTAGGAATGGGAAAATCTAAGAATCAGTCCTTCTTGCCAAGATTTTTTTTTTTTTTTATTTAGAGCCATAATTGTTTGTTAAAATAAAAAAGGTCCTTACCACATGAGTTCCCAAACATCCTGCTTCTAGATGCGCCTCACTGACCCAAGGTATCCTGAATTCTTTTCTGCACAGTGGAAATGTTTTGGCAGGAAGCACAACCCACATGCCTGAGATTAATAGTTAGAATAACTTCTAAGTAAATAAGAAATATAGATATAAATCTCCTATTGTGGCAAAAAGAAATGACGTTTGGAGTATGCTGCAACTAATCAACGTTGTATAAAGACCACGGTATTACTCCCTCCTCTTCTGGCACCAGTCCTTTAAAAAGTGACCTTGACTGGTTTTCTGTAAAGAAAACATTTGGGCACCCTGATTCAGGGGAGATTTCTGTAGCTGACTTGTGAAAAAGGATGTGTGATTTTCTGATGTTCTGAGGGACCAAAATGTTCTCTAACTGCTGTCTGGCAGCAAACTGGATGCTGCCCATTCAGTCTGCTGCTGTTTGGGACTCGGTTCTCAGGTATCTAATGCTCCCTACACAAGTTTAGGGAGTCTGGTGCCTGGGGACAGTCTTTTGATTTTACTCATTGCAGCACCTGAACCTTTTAACGGGACTTACTCTAAATGTCCAAATCACTTTGAAAATAAGATTTTGATTCCTAAGCCACCCAGATGGGTTAACATTTTATAACCATTAAATCCTACCTTTAAAAAATTTACTTCACTGTCCACTGAGCTCCATAGGAGACTGCTGCTGTTCTCTGTAGAGAGTAGTCAAAAGGTTTTTTGCTTTGTTATCCAGTAAGTGAACTTTTAAATGTGTATAAAAAAGTAACAAGTTGTATAATCATACTTTTCCCTCTGGAATATCACCTTTTGTACTTTCTGATTGTTTGGTATCTGTCCCAGTGTGTCAAATAATATCCACTGGAGTTCTGTTGTCCTAATAAAATCAATCAGGGAAAATAGACAGGGTCGTAGTAGTATTTTCTGAAAGCAAGCAATAGCTCCACTTCAGGCTTTTAGGGTGGGGTTTTTTTCATTCTCAAACTAAAAAGCTGCACATTTTATATAAATACAATATGTCTGAAACTGTTGGAATTGTTTCCAACAATAGGAACAGTTGAGACAATTTGGAAATATTTTAAGTCATTTCTAAAATCATACTTTGTATATGGAGTAGGCCACGCAAAACACACAGCAAATCTTTGTCAGTGATCAATCATGTTTTGAAAATTATGGAATTTCTGACATGGAGAACTACTGTAAGATTTTATTACCTTCTGGATCCTAAAGAAATCTGTGGTGATATCTTTGCTTTTATGAGTTACAAAAGCTTAAAAACTTTGCTAGGTTAAGTGAATTAATAAAGATACTATGGTTTTAAAAGTTTTTCAGCTGCTTATTTCTGAAAGAATTTTAACTGGGAAGAACAAGGAAGGTTGTCACATAAACAATGTATCTCTTCACTTGAAATCTGATTTTAAATTCATGCTGTCTTGCCACAGTAAACAATTTATCAACTTTCTTTTTTAAGTAAATATGGTTTAGGAGCATGATCTGAAAAACACTTACCTGTTTTTATATAAATAGCTAAGGCAGATCTCTAAACCTGTGTGTTTTAAGTAGCAAATGATTAATAAGCTGTCTACCACAGGTGATATTCTCAAGACATTTATAAAGAAAAAAAAATTGTTTGCTTGACTTCAATGTTAACAGAATAAAGACATAGAGAAAGAAATGGTAAATAGAAAATAGTATGCCTCTTCTCTACTCAGCTATAACACCCTGCATCAAGTAAATGTACTCATTTTCTTCTTTTCAAAAAACAGCTTTTGCTGTCAGTGTTCCATAAAAGCAGTTCTGCAAGATGTTAACCTGGATTTCTTTTTGGTTCAGAAAAAGACTACTCATTATCTAATCAGAAAATTTAAAATGCACTACTTCATGCCTGAGAAAGTTTTTTTCAAAAACTCCAGTTGTATCTATAGTTAAGTCAAAAGCAAAAAGTGAACTAATAAGAATCAGGCCCTTGTCTTTGGCAGCAGTCACACCTGCAGGCCTCCCTCCGACTCTGCATCTCATAACAGAGAGGGAGGAAAGGAGCCAGCATCCCTGGCTGCTGGCCTCCCCACTGGCCTCCCTGCCTGCCAGCCCCTCCACCAGCATCCCTGGCCACCAGCCTCCCCACTGGGCCCAGCGTGCTGCATGGCCATGGCTGACAGTGCTGCCTCTGCCCACCTCATGGGCGCTGGGGGCCTTGCCCCACACTCCTCAACCAGCAATGTAGCACCTTCCTTGCTGAAAACAAGGTTAGGGCTTAACTGGAACAGAAGTCCCAAAATCAGTACCCTGAAAACTAGTTCTGCCTCAGTCTGGAAGCACCTAAACTCTACGATGCTTGAGCTTTTTCCAATGACTTCCGCATATAAAGTGTAAAAAAGTCCTTATGGGATGTTTTAGAGCCCCAAACTTTCCACGAAACCCCACCAGATCAGTAGGATACCATTATTCTCTCCCAAATCCTCCACATCAGTCTTGAATTGTTTTCATCTAAGTAAGTGAAACAAGCCCTAAAGGAAGGCTGTGTTCCCTGTCCCTGTCTGTGTTTATGTTCAGGATTGACATGAGAGGAGGCAGACACAAAAAATGCCCTTGACCCAAGTTCCTGGGAGTGTTTTGCCTTCAGACTGCACCTCCCCCTACGCACAGTGAATTCCTCAATAGTGACTACAAATGTAGATGAGTCGGTTCAGAACCGTTACTAAACTAAGGCCACCAACGTTTTCATTGACTCATGTTCCCATTGCAAAGTTCACTCACTGGAAGATTGGGAGTATTTTACCGTATAGAGAATAACATGAAAGTTTAGGAGTAGGATCTACAGTTACCACCAGACAGGAGACTATGTGCCATCTGAGCAAAGAATGGTCAACCTTGGACTGAGTTTTTCATGCAGTTTGGTGTATAGGCATATTCATTGAATGTATATTATAAGGAGGCGCTAACATTGCCTGTCTCTATTTTGGCTAGTAAAGAAGTGTTAGCAGAGGCAGTCTCTTTCTGGTCTGTTCCCTCTGTCCTGAGAGATGTAGGTACTGAAGCAATGAGGGTGCTATATCTGTAACTGTCTTGCACTGAAGAGCACAAGAGCCAGATAAGACTCTTCATGTTATTATATTTTAAAATTAAAATTGCAATGGCTTGTCTTATGGTTTAGGAAGAGAAGAGGATAGCTAGGAACATGGAATATAGGAGGAAAGAAGGATATCCTTCTCGCAGGGCTGAGTGAAATATTTCTCTCCTAGAGGAGGAAGGGAGAGGGGGTATTGTATCTTCTGCTACAAACACCCTGCTCAGTGCCTATTTATGATTCTGTTCCAAGATGCCTAGGTTTTCCCCAACAAGAAATAAAGCTTAACACAGACTTCTAGTTTCAGTTTTTGGGACCAGATGTTTGGAAGTTAGGCACCAGGGCTCCTAGTGTTGTAGCAGCAAAGTCCCTTTTTGGATATAGCCCTAGCTATAAGAGTGAATACATGTATGAAAGAAAAGATTGAATATATGAACTTCAAAGCTCTGAGTCATACAGCAAAGAAACTTTCCATAGCTAGAAGGAAATGCTGATCTTCTGAGAATATTTTTCTTTCCTAGCAGACCTCAGAGCATAAGAAAGTCATGAAGAATGAAGTTCATCTTAATCAAAAAATAGCCATTTCAGACAATTTTTGTTAATTTTGTTTACCTTGCTTTTCTCACATAAAAGCAAATGCCTGCTGGACTGACTTATATATATTATTTAATTATTTTCCCTTAAAAATTAATATGTATTTTTTACTCTGGAATTCAGATATTTAGGAATTAATATCGCGATTCCTTAAGAACTTAGTCTAATCTTTATTAGATTTAAGTAGATGTCTGTGGAATCAGTGACTTAGGTTAAGACCTGAATAAATGCAGAGTAAGAATTTTCTATTTCTAAGCTTATATATATGTATAAAAAAGATAATCATCTAGGTTTTCTACCCCATATTAAGCAAAACCCTTACACCTATAAAGGAATAATGTAACTCATTATATAAAATATTGACTTGGGACTCATAAAATATGAATCCTACATCACAGTTCAGGCATAGACCCTCTTTGGATAAATTACTGTGTCCTTTGTGTCTTTTTTTTCCCTTGTCTGTATAGTTAAGCTGTTTTATTATAAGCTCCTTGGCACAGGAAGGTTCTGTCTTCCATTAGCATGCCTAACACAATAGGACCTTAATTTTGACTAGAATCCCTAGGTCCTAATATAATAAAAACATCATATATTTTCCTGGTTCACAGTAAAAAAACCCTGAGGTTCTTTAACATTCTTCACAGTTCAGCTATTGGGACCTTATATCCTTTGTTTCCCTACAATGAATCCCAACATGACAATATTATTTTCCCTGAACAACTATTAGCAATATTGTAGACCATGTCCTAGAGATGCTTTTACTATGGTTTTGTGTACACTAACAATATTCTTTGTTTTCTTTGATATGTTTTCTGTCTTCTAAAACATCTTTGCATCTTGTTGACCTTTTAAAATGCTGCTTTGCTCTGGGCTGATGGCTTCAATTTATTTCCTCAATAATTCCCAATTTGTTTTCTTGCTTAGTATATAGGATGATTGCTTTATTTAGTGAGTATTTTCTAATTTGGTTTTGTGTTCCTAGATTAATTATTCTATATTTTCCTAGCCAAATTCTGTTTATTTTTGCTAGACAAGTTATATAGGTGATACAACACCTTTTGAATATGATCACATTGCTCTGTGCTTCTTGCTATACTTTTAGATCCCGCATAAGCTACGAATTCTCCCCCATCACTTACATTCAGACATACATAATCACGAACAACAGAGGGCCTAACACTGACTCCTCAGAAACTCTGTCCAGATTTTCCCTTTGTGGCCTACACTTAAACTAGTTTTCCATCCCACAGTTTCTTTGCCTTCATGATGATTTCTCTTAGCCATTAATCTCAGATGTGGTGCCTTGTCAAAGGCTTACAAGTAGACTACATCCATTGAATTTCCCTTATCTACAGTGGCAGTAATACCTTCAAAGAACTCCAGCAGGTTAGTTAAGCATGACCTCCCCTGCCTGAATCTATGCTGGTTATCCTTAATCAAACTGATTTTCAAGCTGTTCTTTCACACTTCCTTATGGTAGTTTAATTTTCCCCGCAACCCTTGTTAAATTCACTGATGTATAGTTTCTTGGACTGTCTTTAATCTTTTTTGAAGAAAGAAAATTTGCTTGCCTTTTTTCAATCTGCAAAAATCATTCCTAGACAGATCTGGTTTAAATTTTGTCAGTAAATAGCCTTTTGCCCCTCCAGGTTCCTCGCTAGCTGTTTAAAAGTATGTTTTCAAAACTGGTTTTAATGAGAAAAACAAAAATCACAAGAAGCGCGTACTTCATGCTGTTTCTTTTGTGGTTGTTGGGGGGGGGGTTTGTGCATGTATGTGTTATTTTACCACACATAGTAAAATGGAACGAACTATTGTCATCAATAGAGAGTGGTAAAATTCAAAAGATTTTGGTTGCTTTGCATTCATGGAGGAGGGGAGGAGCTTTCCAGGCTGTTCTAATCCTTAGCGCTGTGGGATAGCTATCAAAAGCTGTTCCAAATGCATTCCTCCAATTACATGGAGCCAAAATGCAATGTGTCATCCTGAAGGAAATGGACTTAGTGATAAATTTACACATCTGTGACCTCCAGTCTCAATTACTGTGACTCCCTGTGCCTTGAGGTGAAAACCCATGTAATGTTGAGGCTGATAAGCAAGGCAATACACTGCCAGCACATCACGCCGGTATTACAGAAATCCCTGGTTGAAGTTCAAGGTCGTGAACTTGAGCTGCAGAACTTCAATGGGTGGCAGCAGCTTGCCATGAATGCTGCACTTATAAACAAAGGGAATGTTTTTTACATGATGAGAAAAATGGACAAAACTTGAAGAACAGTGAAAGGTAACTATGGGACTATCTCCACAATAGATTCAAATGACTGCAATTCTCTCTCTCTCAGACACATATACACACATGTGTTTATACTATATTCATTACTATGGTAACTGGGCACCTTAAGACATGCGAACCCAAATGGGGGTGTTATATCTAGACCTAAATTTTTTCATCTCTCCAATATCAATGGTGATGTCAGCAGAGATGCGTCAGATGCCTCATTAGTTAAGCGGTGCTGCAAAGTTTGTACTAGAATAAAAAAATATTTTGCCTAGGTCTTAAATAAATACGAACCACAGGACAAACCAAACAATCCCCCTGATAATAGCATACCTCTCTTTGTAATATTTCTTTGTAGATTTTATTTGAAGGGCATAATGTGATGATTGTTAAGTCCCTAATGATAAAAGCTATTGATTATTTCCTGAAATGAGCTGAAAATCGGTATTGCAGCACCTATCTTTTAGGTGCTTCCTGGCAAATGAACCCCAGAACAGTATTCCAGGTGGACTACTTCCAGTTCCACTTTTCATAGAATAATTGAATATTCACTGAGCAAGACAGAAACCCAACTGGGAACACAACTCTGATGTGGCGAGTAATGCTCTACGTGTAAGAGAGGACCAGTAGGAGTCCAGTTACTGTTCCAGCAGCTTTTTAAATATTTTATATTGAGTTCCTCTAAGCAAGGTTTGGAACCCAAACCTTCTACCTCCAAAGGAAACTTTAATGGGAAACCTTCACAGCACCAACAGGGGAGAGCCTAGGGCAGTCACAGTATATGCCAGGAAAAAAGGATGAGACAGGCTTTAACTTTCTCAGGGAAGAGGAAGCTGAATGTAGATTTTTCACAATCTAGCTAAGTGTTCCAACTGTTAAATTACTCTCTCTACTGTGGGAAAATGAGAGGGCACCACTTCCACCCCCAGGAATATMTTATGTAAGGCCAAAGTTGGCAGGTGCACTTAAAGAAAGCCAAGCAGTTTTATCCCTATGGAAGAGCATCTATATTGAAGATTACATGACTGTTCAATAACAGTCCTATACAAATTGACAGTATGCAACCATTCTGAGTATGGCCAGAAATGTAATTTTAGGCTCAAAAGAAATTTTCTAATGAAACATAGGCATGTGTAAATTCGGGTGTTTCTGGGCCTAAAGTAGCTGTTGAGTGGTAGTTCAGGAATCTAAGTACTAGATGTAAATATCTTCACAATAAAGGGAGAACTTGATGCTTAATTCTTCTGTGTATTTATTTACCGTTGAGTGTCCTCAACATCCATGAAATCAATTAGGAACTGAAGAGTTCAGCACATCTCAGATCTAGCTCTTGAATTAATAAATAATATTACATTGCATTAGAATAATCAGCAGGTTTTTATTTTCTGAAATTTTCAGGTACATATGCTATACTAACCAAAAATTATTCTAGGCAGAGACGAAAAGACAGGTATTGAAGGATTACACCAGCAACATAACAGTAAGGAATGTTATAGTTTATCAACAAAATCTCTTTAAATAATTTTCTCTGAAGAAACACTATTCTACTAATTCAAGCAACTAAATGTACGTGCTATCTGATCCTTCGATGAAAGTGGTTGAGATATTCTATATGGCATTTTTTCTTATGGTCAAGTCAGTAATTCTTAAAAGAGGAAAGCTTAATATATAAACACAGGACTACACAAATTTTTATGTCATCCCAAACCAGCATTAAAGTATTGCTACCTAAAATGAGCAATTACTTTTTAATTAAACACAGTATTTATTTGTAAACTTAATCTGGTTTTTGATCATAATCTTTAGCTGTTCAGACGTTTTCTCATTCTAATAAATGTTTGATTTTTTCTAATCAAGCAGAAAACAAAACTTGCTTGAAAAATTATTTTGTTATCCCATTAAAACAGTCCTACTCAAAGAACTCAATCTTTCCTTCATCTTACTGGAAATTTAGATTGCAGTACGTCAGACACATTACATCTTGTTCAGATGTAGTCCTTTTCCAGTCATCTTTCTGAAACCTGTGTTCTTGCCAGTTCTCAAAAGCTAAGCAATGATTTTGTTTGCACAGGACAGGAGTAATTAATGCCTTCCTTTCCTGAATAGACTCTATCAAGAAATATTCAGAAATTTCTCTTTTATGGAAATGAAATAGAGCCTTTCAGAATGAAGGAGCAAGAACAGTCATGGGACTCTTGCTAACATTAAAGAGATTCTGGTTTCTTCTATCTCATGCTACTCTTGTTCATAATGGTCAGGTATGCTTTTGCTAATTATTTATTTGCATCACTTTGTTTTGTTTTTATGATGCTGATAGGCTTTTCTACAGACAGCCCTGAGAGGAAGAGGAAGAGGTAGAATAAAAGGGAAGGGCAGAATTTGTACATCCCATTCAGAACCAGCTTAAATGCATGTAGGAAGGCTGCTGTCCTAGGGAACAAAAGAAACAGTTCTTTTTCAGACAGCGTCAAATTTTCTAACATGAAACTAAAACCAGAAACCTATGCATTGGGGCTCACGGAACATCTTGCCATGTTTTAAGGTTTGAGATAAGCCTCTATCTAGGGGCAGAATTTTCAATGTTATTTTTTATTTTTTGCAATTTGTTCTAGATCTGGGTCTTGGGAGGGGGGAAACTGGTTGATTTAGAAGGATGACATGGTTTCAGCATTCTCAGCATAACGGACCTCTTCCCAAACCTTTTCTAACAGGAATTCTTGCAGTGTTTGCCTAATCTCCACAGAAACCCAATCCTTCACCAGATCCCATCATTAAAGTTTGTCACAACCCCCACCAGTTTTCACCAGACTTCCTGCTTATTGTCCCAGGAAAGAGAACACCATCAAGATATGACTTGCGACCAGTGATACATTGGACCACAGAGGGGCAAATAGCATATATGCAAGAAGAAATTACTATACAGTGCACTTAATATTATCAGTGAGCTACTAACACACTCCATGGAAGTTGATGTCAGTGGGAGAGGAGATCACTAAGCACCTGGTTTACTGTATTCACTTCTTACCAGGACCTAATTTTCTAGGTATTTTCTCTGCTGTCCCTCCAGAAATCTCTTACAGGGCAAAATGTTGAACATCACTGTCATTCAGACGGTCACCATGTACAGTCTTTACTGGAAAGCAAACAATCAAAATATTATTGATGAGAGTAAAAACTAGGTAATGACATGGTGGGATAGAGGGAAGTGGCTGTTTATAATGAAATACAGACTATGATTCTTTTAAGTGCATCAGCAACACTGACTACAATATCATGATCGTTAAAAATTATGAGAATTGCATTTGGGAATCATACATTAGTATTACTTGAAGTTAGTTAATATAAATACCCATATGGAATTTTTAGGTGTACATGGGAAAAGTATGTAATTTACTGATTCACATCACCCCTTCCTATCTATCAGATGTGAAGTTCTGTGCAGGGTGAAGGATTTCCGAAGAGCTGGAAGTGCTCAGGTAAATGAGCAGGTAGAAGCTTCAAAACAAGCAAAATGCAGTGCTTTTCTGCACAGCAGGAATTAAATTGTAAAACAGATTGTCAGAAAATAGTGTGGTAGTCTGAACTATGAATAGTTTCAAGAACAGATTCATGAAGGTTAAATTTGTTGATGGATGTTGAACATAGATGCAACCTCTGGCTGAGAGTTCCCTAACCTGGCCAGAGGCTGCTAAAATATAAGGCTGTCTATATCTTGTTTCCTGCAATTTTTCCTATGCATTTGCTGTGTCCATTGTCAGAGAGAGGTTCTTTTGGTCTGATTTGATGTCATGCTTTTTATATTTTTAAATATGTGAAGACTGAAACTTAACCAAATTCATGGGACATGCACAAAATCTGGGCACAGCTTATGTCGCTGACTTAGTTCTTCAGGTCTTAAGAGTGCCCTGTGCCCATCTTCAGCCTTTGTGCTGGTTGCTACCAGTGCAGGAGTCATCACAGATTAGACCCTGGGTGCTTTCCTCCATGGGAATGTTAAACAGCCACTTTGGAGCATAACAAAGAATGTGTCTTATACTCCTTCAGCAGAGGAAGAAATTATAGAGTGACTGGAACAAGAAAGATAAGGTCTGCAAAAGGAAAATTTTAAAGAAACAGTAAGAGGAAAGGAAAGAGAAATAGTGTTTAATGTTGCAAATCTGATGGTGCCGGCTCTGCCAGTCCTACTAGATAAAAGCCATTATTTTCAGCACGTCAGCATAAAGCCTGTGTATCAGCTCAGCAACTGAACTGCCATGCCCATGAGGGCACAGGTCGTTATTTATCAGACCACATCAGACCTGCACAGTAGTGGCACCAGGGCTTCCACTGATGGTACTTGCCAGCAGACATTTCAAGTTTCGAGCTGTATTACCAGTTCTGCTCAGTAAGACTACACCAGTATGCCTGTGTTATTGGAGACAATAAGGGAAGGTGATCATGCATTGCTCTTCAGTAAGACAAATACCAGTAATAGAGATCAGAAAAAAATTTGAATAAGTATCGATGGATGCAAGTGAACTAATCTGGGCTATGTCCTCTGTAAAATACAGGGCAGCATGAAGCTGCTATGTGCTAAGTTTCAGAAGATAAGGTTTTTTGCTCAATTCTGGTCATGCAGGAAATAACATTCCCCAGACTTGAGTTTCCTTTCACAGTGTTGTCTGTGTTGTCCATTTCATTTTCTCTATTTTCCTATAATCCTTTGTATGATGGGTCCCTATACTCTAGGATTTACCATAAAGCAAATTAATAAATCACACTATACACGTTACTGCCTAATGAACTTTCATTTAAAGAATAAATATAGTAATAGACAAAATATCCTAGAAAAAAATTGAGTGGAAGAAGGCAAATGACGAGAGTAAGGATTGATTTAAAAAAATAAAATAGTCCTGACTGAAACCCCCATTACATGCTGTCATGCTTTTTCATATGTAGCTTGTTTTTTGAGATAGCTTATCTTCCTTAGTGGTACTACTGGAGAGCGTGTCAATGAAGTATAAGAATGATTTCCATCGGCTGCCTATGCTGTCCTCTGTGCTGAATGCCCATCCCTCACCTGACACCGTCTGTCACCACAATAGCTTATTTTTTCACAGTGGGCAGTACATTATCTTTCTAGCGTCAAAGAGTAGTTTCTTTTTTTAATTGATTTTTTCCCCCCAGGGGACCTGATCCTCATGCACATCACTCTTTTGGAATAGTACCTAGACAACAGCAGTGTGACTGAGTAGATCTGAGAAGCAAACTGCTGTTGAGACAGTCACACAAAACGCTTCTGCTTTACAAAACTGTACCTGCATGTTCCAGTGCTATGTGACAAAGCATATTCAAAACATTTGCACAAATCTATCCATCCTGCAAATATGGTCTGCAGAGCAATGCACAATAATATCAAAAGAAGTTTGGTGCCTATCCTACAGTGGTAAAACTGGATGAATACCTTTTTTCCACCAGAGATGTAAAGTACTGCCTCACCCCTTACAAACGGCCTCTTTCTTAGAAAGAAAAATGGAGCCCCAAGGAACTGCAATTAGTTACCATCATGTGGGATAAATGTACAAATGATGAATACTCATAGAGGAAATAAAGTGGAGGTGGAACTGATTGGTTTTAATTCTGGGCCAGGACAACAGCCTCCATTATCCAATATAGCCAGTAGTCTGTGAGTTGGCTTCACTCCAAATTCTGATTTGCTGCTGCTTTTAATGTTTGCTTTGTAATCACAAACATTTTGTTCCAGGGTACATCAGATCTAGGGTTTTTTTTATACACAAAATTACTTAAGTACAACAGTTTTAAAGAAAAACAAACCACAACTTCCCTTGCGGAATCTCTCCTTCCTAAAAAAATAACACAACAATTCTAAATTTGGAAACTTTGCTTAATTCAGATACTACCTGGGAGATAACAGTAGTAAATGCTGTATATTGTTGTCTATCCATTCTCTTTACAGCACTATATTACATTCAGATTATGATGATTCTCAAGTGTAAAAGTAAGTGCAGTACAAATTCCTTGATGTTCAAAAGTGCTGAGATCTGCAGTTTTCTCTTGAGTCAGTGGGAACTGCAGATAGGCACTCCTGAAAAGAAAGTAAAAATACAAATCCAGGCTCTTGACAGTAAACAGTACCTTCTGCCCCCTTCTCAGCATCCTTGAACTTTGCACTAAAACTTGTTTTGCAGGTAAAATGAGCTCAGGTAGATGCTTTTATTGTTCAATATGTACATGTTCTTTTATTCAATAAATGGATCTCCTCTTCCATCAGATATTTTGGAAAAAGAAGGTTGTTTTTCATGCTGAATGCATATCACCTGATGTATCATAAGTGTATTCCATCTACAAGTCTGTTTCTTTATCAAATATTAATAT
Organism: Phoebastria nigripes; assembly: GCA_035582835.1. NCBI lineage: Eukaryota > Metazoa > Chordata > Aves > Procellariiformes > Diomedeidae > Phoebastria > Phoebastria nigripes. The sequence goes on along the minus strand of JAYKAV010002906.1, from coordinate 211,819 downwards.
AAGTAAGTACCACTTTACCTTAACACTGTTTGTGGATACACTGAGATGCATTACCAGTAAAGTGGACTTATAAAGTCAGTAAGGAAATTAGACAGAAATAAAGATTTCTCTACAACATGAAATCTTGAGGACCCATCCTGTAGTCCTTATTCAGTCAACTCCTGCTCTGAAGGCAAGGGGATAGAAAGGCTTGCAAAAAACATGGTTGTAGAGGTTGAAATTATTGTGGTCCAAAATAGCTTGAGAATAAAATGGCTAGTACTTTAAAGAAGATGCATGAGGCTAACTGAAAGGGGACTCCAGCTCAGCCACCTCATCCAGTATACAGAAATTATAGATCTGGACTTACCATTTTTAGCAACAGGAACTCGGATTTATGGACACAACAAGAATCAACACTAAAAAAAAATCAGTTAGGTGTCTCTGTTTAAAGAGAACTAATAATTTGAGTATATATGAAAAAAAGGAAAACTGAATTCACTTTGACAAAACAACTTCTCAATTTTCCTTCTAATGTGATATGACTCATCTCAAATCCATTGCAAAGCGGTAAACAAACTACACCAACTCAGTAGCCATCATCTGCCAGGAACATTTTAAAAAGAAACCATTACCGAGCTACTTTTCTTGTCTTCTATACAGAGAAACTTATTTTCCCAGCAGAAACAGCACTTCACGTTATCTTCTTTTCTTTCACCATACTTCCCTCACTGCTAACAGCAACCTAAGAAATACCTCTTTAAGCCAGTAATTTATTTCTTAAGAATTAAATTAGTTTGGACTAGTTTTAGGTATTTTCAAAACAATTTCTTTTAAAACAAATCAAAAGAGGGAAGTTCAGTTTGATTAGTAATAACATTGTATACGGGAAGTATCTTGCATAGTAATTTAAATATGTGGACAACAGCCTTTTAATTTTATTCCTCAATCATTGAACTAATTTTATAATTAGAACTGTAACAAAAATAAAATTATTAGTCTTTCTTTGTTCTATAATCCTTCTGTAATCTAATTTCCTCAAAATAGCTGCAAGATAAAATAGTCATGAAGATCAAAATTACAACTATAAAATGGCCTCTCCACTCTTCATTATCCATTATTGTTTTTATGATGACTATTTATTATTATCATCATATAATTAATAAATAAAATCTAAATCACTCGATAATGCATCTGAAGTCAGCTTCTCTGCTGGTGTAAATCAACAGCGATCCATGAAGAGGGTTTCATGATGTTACAGTTTTTGCAATAGTTCCTGTTTGTAGATTTTAAAATCTTTTGGGTCAGGCCCCTCACTGTATTAAATGATACTAAATTGAAAAAAGAGAGCAACTTCAATTTCCAAAATATTCCCTGATTCATTGCTTTAAAGAAATGACTTTGGAGCTTTTCAAGAGTTGACACGAAAAATCTAAATTGTCATGGCAACATGAGTTGAAGAAATCCTTCTTTGCTGTTTGCATAGATCATCTCCATGCTATCAGTTTGTTTACTAAATGTTGCTAAAGAAAGCAATTAAAGGTTAATCTCTCCTCAGAAGCAAATAAATTATATAATAAGTGAAAGCCAGTGGAGTGAGATACACTTCAGATAGGTCAAAAAATTTGAGGCATCATGTATCTTCAATGTAAACAGCGTTTCTGTGATTGTTTGCATAACATTTCATATAATAATAATAACTAAGAGTTTGAATTCTCTTTATTATTATTAGATGTGTTCCAGCATCTTTGTTTTAATGCAAGTTCTCTGTGTGGTATGTGGCTATAATAAAGGCCAGATTCAAAGTCCATGAAGGTTAATGAGTTGTGTTTTTTTTTTTTCCTTTTTTTTTTTTCTGTGAGCTCCCCAGCTTTTGGATCAGGTCCTAACTGGTCAGAATCTGACATACAGCAACCCAAACTATTCAGCAGACGACTAGAGTCTATGTCCAACATACCTAGTTCTGCATAGCAGAATGCTTTTTCTCTACAAACCAGCAGATTTGTTTCAAGTTAACTACATTATGTACCTGAAAAAAGAAAGGAAAATTTCAGCATTTGCGTTTATGTCAATTAAATACCATGATAAAGCCTCCCCTATATAGGTTTCATGGGAAAGCGAGATCAAAATAGCTGAGTATAGCTCACAATCAAAATGCTACTACTGCTGCCACTGTTGACTTCGTAAAATCTATTAACACGACATTCTTCAGTGTTAGAGACAGTGCAAACAATGGGTCAAAGTGTGCGCTGGGGATATTTATGTGCTAAGATAAAGAAATTCAATTTACTTTCTCAAGAGAGATGTCTACAAATGCAGAGGGTCACTGACTGTGATATTAGCAGTTGCTTGATTGTACTGAGGTTCTAAAAGTGAATTATAAAACATCTTTTCCCCCAAAAAAATGCTTGGTATGACTCAATCTATGTATTATAAGAAACATCAGCGGGATACCAATAGAGAATCTGGCTGCTGGGGCAAAGCTAAAATAGTGTACTTAGTCACTTGGAAGCAGTCAGATTCTGCATTGATATCCCACAGACATTAGGGAGAACAGCGTGATTTGTCATGACCATTTGTTTCACAACCAGAAGCATGTAAAATTAGTCTAAAAATAAGTTAAAAAACTTTGCTTTTTTTTTTTAATTTTATCAAAATGGCCTTTTCAAAAGCTTCACTGTTGTGCAAGATGCATTGCTCTTTCTTTCCTTTTTTCTTATCGTCACGGCCACCTGCATTCTTTTTCTAAGGTTCAGGGCAAAGCACGTTCCACGAGCTCACGTGTATTCCTGTGATACCTAGCCGCTTGCTTCCCAACATCAGCTGCTTCCTGGCAAAATCACCTCCCTGTTCCTTGTATCTCCAGCTGTGTTGCACACGGGCAATCTGATGTGGGTCCCAAGCTACAGCTGAATCCGTGTTATAAGCACCACGAGTTCAGACTGAACCCTGATGCGCTCGTACAAGGCAAGTTCTAGCTCAAGCACAATACCCAAAGCCAAGCCTAAGCTCTCATTCATGTATTTTGGATACACTAAGCAAAGTGAGCCAAGCTCCCCCATCCATCTCAGCAGCAGGCATTGCAAGCACAGTGAAGATGCTTTAAATCCAAGCTACAGCTGGGCCAGCATTTAAAAAGAATAATATCCTGGTTGTGGTCCCCAGTGTGTTTAGGCCCACCCTTGAACCTGAGCTGCAAATACAGAGCAAGGCCAGCTGCACTTTTGTACCCAGTGCACTGTGCATTGCTGGTGTTTCAGCACCAGTGTAAGCAAAATGTAAGATGGAATATTTGTGTTCTCTTGGTTTTTGTATGTGAACATGATATGGCGAGTAATACAGGTCAAAGGAAGTAAACAATGATTTATGAAGTATTGTATCATGGCTACAGCTGATCTGCAAATCATAGGATGAGGAAAAGATATATCCCTAGCCCCAGATTTGCTCTCTGCCAAATGTCAAGGGTTTGCTGCAAACAACAGAACTGTAAGAACATTTCAATAAAAAAACTCCAATACAGATTTAGAAATGGCGCTCTAATAATAAAGACAAGGAAAACTTTCAGACAAGAAATAAGAAAAACCTCATGTTTGGCAAAATTGCATGAAAAAGTCATTGCCTTGAAATTGAGAATAAGGCGTGAAGCAAGTGCTGCAAAATGTAATTTTAAAATGCTGACCATATTTTATGCAAGTTTGCAAAACAAACACTGCACACAAAGTTTTATTCATTATTATTTATTCAGCTCTGTGTCAGCTGCAGTGCTGCAAATGTTTCTTTTGGAAAGCCACTGTACAATGGAGACATGAATACGGAACATGATTCTGTCCTTCAGTATCCATGGGATACTGTAAGAGAGACATAAAACATCTGAAGACTAAAATGATACTAGGTTTCTCTGTATATTGTCCTTCATAATTTCTTTAAGGAAAATGCAGAGAAAAAAAAGAGGAAGCAAGGTAGAGGTCAGATAAAACCATGCTTGGAGATATCAGAGATACTGTTTAAAAAGAAATTACTTCCATAAATATATAAGTCTTTTAATATTATTAAGGTTGATTGCTCAGATTCACCCAGTTTTCCTTTTTTTCAGTCATACATGGATGTAAACATTGTCAGAAGTTCGCAGCCACGAGAGCTCATATTCAACAGGGTCTGGCTCCACTATTCAGCTGCAGTATCTACCGTGTCTGCCTTATTCAGAGTAGCAATCTTTTCAAAATTGGCCAATCCAGCTACTACTGAAATCAATAGAAATTTCAGTTTCCACTGCAGCAGAATAGGGCCCTCACAACTGTCTGAAGTTACCTTTTACTTGACAGTGATGACTCAAAAAATGAAATTGAAAGAGGTGGAATCACTATTTCAGAATATGCATGAATGCATTGTTAAAATGCATGACTTAATAATTATAAAGCTGTAACAAACTGTGATTAATTTTTATGCTGGAAATTGAAGCATTACTATAATTGCAAGAAATTGTGATTTCTTTTGCTTATCTTTTGCTAACAGCAAATCATTGATGATATTCTGATTAATCAAGAGGAATTCTGGTTAATCATCAGAAACATAACAGTGATTAAATCTTGCTTTTAACTGAATGTGCCCTCTAGGTAAAAATGGCAAGAAACTGTTGTCATTTTCTCTTTTTTTTTTTTTCATGAGTAAGAAATGCACAAAATGATTGTCTCTGAGCAAGTAAGACTTGTTATTGGCAATAAGATGCAGTATTACTCTTGTAAGAGTTTTCAGTGCACGCGTGCCTCCATTTACCGTTCAATTACTAAATGCAGGCAACTGATAAATGTTGCCTTTGTGTGTCAATATAACACTAGCAATAATCCAAGTAATTTGTTTAAGCAGTTATTCCGTTGAGAAATGCTTATAACAAATACAGTGTAGATTTTCTTAAATGCAATAGAGATGTCATATAGTGAAGTCTTTCATCCAGCCATAACAAAGATGTGTGAGGACAAAGTAAGATCTCACAGCTTTCCTCAGGCATTAATGGCATTTTTCCCCATTTCCAAAGTTACTGGTTGATAAAAATGGTTTAAAGGAAATTGCAACTGACGTAGAAAAGTAAAACATCTAAGTAAAAGAAAGTGATTCATATACATTAGGAGAATTTCCATATGATCCTCATTCTCTGTTTACTGCAGAAATTGGAAGAACATCCAATTTAGCTCAGTCTAATCTGGCTAATTTTGCAGCCATATGGAGAACTAGAGGCCAGATTCTTATTTGGTGACCCTGATTTAAATCCAGTTGTATGCTCGAGTTTTATTAGAGATCATGTCTCACTTACGCTACTGCTTCGGTGGATTGCATAGTTAAACCAGCAATTCCCCTGTTCACACTGCATCCCTCTGCTGGTTCCAGGCAGCCCGGCACTACACTGCAATACCTGTGCTTACACTTAAAGCTGTTTACTAGCAGAATAATGTCATCATGGTCAAAGACATGACAGTTCAATACAGATTTGAGCAAAATGAAATTACATCTTACCTTTAAATTCATTGGAGGTTTTATACAGTCACACTACTAAGCAGTTACTTCTCTGAGCTTGCGAGAGGAAGTTTAATGTGACAGTGTACAGATGACATGTCTTAAAAAAGTTGAAATCGGTGGTCCCTAGGGTTTTTCATGCTTTCTAGAGAGCATGGTAAATCCTGAATGCATTGGTTTCTGTTTCAAATATTTACAGTTTCAGATTATTCCTAATTTGGTGGGGCCAATGTTTTCAGTAATGTAAATGGTATTGAGGCCAAAGTCCCAGAGATGTCTTTTAAAAACTTGCATGTATCAATGAATATGTAATGATACTACCATATAATGGGTAATAATAAGATGAAGAGCTAGATTCCATGTTTGTATAGAAAAAGCAGTCTGCAGGGGACAAAAATGACAACTGCCCACCCCAAACAAAAAACCCATGCCTGATCAAAATCATAGGTGTCTGTATAAAGGGACATGGGAGTGACAGTGAGTAAAATAAACAGAAAACAATCTGCAGAATGGTTCCTATATATAGATCCTATATACAGATCACAGGTTCCTATATACAGATCACAGATGGTGCTGAAGTGTCCTCACAGATTTCAATACATCCTGAAGCTCATGTGTGCTCACACCTGCCATGTGCCTGTATACCATCTCCAGCTCCTCACATCAGTACCCTGTTCCACACACACCAGTATCCTATTCCACACACACCAGAGAAACTGATAACCTTGTACTGGCTGATGGTGGGAATTCAAATCTCATCTATGGGTTCAAAGGTCTAAAATGAGTGTTTGGGGAATCTTTGTTGAACTGATGTGCTCTCCACTGCATTATATTCAAATTGACCATATTTCCTATTCCTATACAGAGTTAAGGACATTATATACATATCTTGATGGAAAATTGGGAAAGATACAGATCTTACCAAAAAGTAAATGCATTTTTACATTAAAATATTATGTGGTCAGAGCTGGCTATTCTCTTTTCTGTCTTTCTATGGCCAATTCCTCACTGGGCTGGGGGATGGGGAATGCATCCATYGAATACTTGGTTTTGCAGCTGCGTATTCAACACCTAGCTCTCATGTTCTTTTAAAAAATTCTTTTTTTCAGCTCATTTTCCCTAGAATTGCTTTAGTCTTCTCTGGAAGAGAATGGAGCCTCTCTAGAGAGACCAGCTTCGCAGTTTGAGAAACACTGCTTTGGAGAGAGAGAAAATACATGACTTTAAAAGAGACAAACACTCTCAGTCCAACAGGAGTAGGCCTTAAACTTTGTGTGATGTAGTCATAGCAATTATTTTGACAAAGTGATAGCAGCAAACAGAGGGTACATAAAATGTTTTGGGTTTTACTTCTTTTTTTTTTTTTTTGCTTCTTTTTTTTTAACAAAATCCTAAGCTGTAGATGTAGGAGTCCTTTCACTGTCTGGATTAAATTCAAGAACAGAAATGTTTTCGCTTTGCTATTTCCATTAATCTGAATGATACCTCTGTGCATAAGCCTGCTTATGCACATTTTGTTTGAGGCAATTAGGTGGCGATGAAGGTGTTGTATCTGGTTATCTGAACAAGTCCAGGAAATGATATTGAAAACATGTACCAGGACAATTTTAAGTATTAAGCAATAGGTATTTCTACATTGAAAATACCTTGTCCACAGACCTCAGGTCACAGCAGAAAGATATTTTAATCTTTTATCTTGATTTTTAGTCTGAGTTTAGTCTAAATCTACCATTKGTTCCCTAGCAGTATGAATTTTTACAGAAATGATACTGACATGTTTTGTGTTTCCAGCAAATCAATAGTTTTTTGTGTTTGCTTTTGCTCGAATATAACCTATCACAATTAGCAAATGGCTCTATAAACAAGCCCATCTTAACATGCAGAGCTGAACACCATGCTGCCTGTCTTGTTGAAGCATAACTGCTATGATAGGGTAGTTTCTGGGAAAGTGGTTCCTTTAAATGACTCCATACTAATTTCCCTTGATACTTAAAGCATAATGGACGGGGAATAATCCCCCAAATGTTTTCCAAAACACTCAGATGCATCAGTCAGACAAAATGAGTCCAAAGAAGTGTACAGAACTGCACCTCAAGTCTACCACAGTGAACGATGACGTATGTTCATTTTCGTCCTTTCTTGCCCCTTTAAAAAGTTACAGACATTTGCACAGCAACAAAGGGTTTCCATTTCATTTCATAACGAGGAACAATGTGGAAAGCAGCCCACCTCCCATTTTACTGAAAGATAAGGGAACGCCTGTAGCAACACCTCCAGAAATTCAGCACTTTTTTTTTTTTTTCTCATAAAACCCCCAAACCAACCAAAACCCGGGTGAATTCCTATTACAGTGACTACCAAATGATTCGACTACCAAGGGGCTGGTAAAACAAAGAGTTCTGGGGATCTATTAATTAAAATTTTATGTGCTCCTGAAAGCTTAGGCTCTTCATGTTACTAAGGAAGGAGTTCTTTCACTCTCTAAACTATAAATGTAATTTCAGCCTCAGGATTACATTTGACTAAATATAGATAGCTGTGCTCGATTGCCTGGGAAGGTAAATGGGAAAGAATTATGTCAAATGTCTCTGCTGGTTCCCCTTCTACCTGTTGTTTGACTTCAATATTAAGTCAGTTTGTAGCCTTTAAGTAGGTGTGTTGCTGGTCCACATTAAGCGAGGTATAATTACATTCTGCAGAGCAGCATCAGAGGCAGTGCCCAAATGTTCCTGGCAAAGCCTGTTGTATGTAAGCAAAACACGTCGGATCTCCGCTGAATAACTATGATCCAGCCTCCAGCTTTTCATATGTGCTGTGAGCCATGAAAAGAAAACACTTAAATGTCAAACGACAGAACCAGCTACAGTGTATTTAACAAATGAGTCGCGGGTGTCGGCCCGCCCCGGCTGCGGCGGCAGCTCGTCC